>CM076579.1:1479885969-1480070002 GCA_034641835.2 Pinus albicaulis | reverse complement strand
TATGTTCTGCGCTTAAGCCCCCTCGAGCTAAGCCTCCAACCCTTTTTTCTTCCATACGCCCGAGCGCCAGAACCAAATGCTAAACTCGTCGGGTGCTTATCCTTTTAAATTAAAATTTCTCCGCCAAACCATTAAAAACCTTTGTAAATTCGTGTTTTTGGGTTTTTAATTTATTTCCAAAGTTTTCCGTCGTGTAAATGGTGGAGCAATCTCAACCGTCGATCTGTTTAGAAGATCAGACGGTGCAGAGCGCGACTTACCATGTGGTCCCCGCCTCCCGTGCGCTGTTTGCCCAAAACCGGCAGTATTTTCCGCACCGCTTTCGGGCCCAAAGTTGTTTTCTCCCGTTGGCCAGAGATTCCATACGCTGTGTGACGCGTGTCCTCTGTACCTTTTCCAAAACCGCCGTCCTCGCGCATTAAAGTTATCCCCCACGCATTAAAGTCCGGACCAGGATGCCCAGCGAAATGGATCTCCGCCGTCCGATCTGGGCCCACTCATCCAACGGTGAGCGCTAACCAAAGTTGCTCGACAGATAATAAAGGTGCGCGCGTGATAAACAGGCCCTCGTACAGCCGCAAATCAATCTCCGACGTCGATCTGATCTGCAGATCAACGGCCCATATCGCATCACCCGATTCCGTTGCCCAGTCAACGATTCCCCGCTGCTGACTTTCCATTGCCCGCTCCCGATCGTTGATCATGCACGATCAACAGCTCAGATTTGATCCTCCTCCCCATGCTTTTTCGAACATTCTAAGATTAAATATGGACCGTTGGATGATGCCATCCAACGACCTTGCTTCCTCCGCACATCCTCCGATGCAGATTTACCTATAAATGCAGGATTTTGTAACATTTGTTTGTTTTTTCAAGTTTTAATGTTTTTCCGCTTAAATGAAGAAATTTCGTAGGCCAAGGATGGCGATCCTCCGGCCTTCGAATACATCAGGAAAGTCATCCGCAGGGTTAAAATTACATGTTTCGTCGATGTTTTCTCAGGCATTGATGCCTCATGAACCCTGCGCAGCCCGACATGACTGCAAGGAAAACCATGGAACGGGCACAGTCGAAGATTATCAGTGTCGAAGACCAGGATGAACCAGAGCAGAGGATTGCTAGACAAATTAATGGGGATTACGGCCAAAGACAGTTATCAATAACCGAATCCCCAATCTAAAACACAATTTAAAGGAAAACCTAAAAGTGTTTTATCAGGAAAACCCTCCACCGCCACAAATGGAGGCGAATTGATTCCTCCCAGTGACCAAAGTGCCACCTGTGCCTCAAAGTATTCAATCAAGAACATATTTTATTGATCGGAATCAGATATTTTACCTCGACGCAGCTGAAGAGTTACTCCTGCCAAGGTTTTAATGAAAGAACGTCTGCAGAATAGCCCTAGCATCACACAGAGCCTCAAAGGTCAACAAAGGCTCCCTTCGAGCTTAATTCGTAAGTGTAAACCAATTAATACAGTGAAACACCTATATAGTTTCTTCATTGAGCCTCCCAAGGGCCAAGAAAACATTAACTCTGTATTAATTATATTCGAGATCTTTAATCAGATCTCACCTCCTCATCCTTCTATATATACTTTAGTAGAAGATGAGTGAGGGGTTGGTTGTTGATGTAATTGCTGAAGCATTGTAATGTAATTGAGCTGAAGACTCCTGATTGTAAATAGTGATTTCACTGGCTCTTGGAGCTCTGCTTGTAACAGATAAGTTAGGTTATGAACGAAAGATGAATTAAAACACTGGACTTGAAGATTGTAACCGGTTTGGAGCATCAATACAAGCTGATTTATGGGATCCCGGTCTATGTCGACGGTGATGTTATTCTCATTGTAACTTCACATTTTATTCTGCTTTCATTGTGTTTCATTTTCTTCTCAGAAGAACAATTTAAACAAGGGTTAGGATCTACCGTATACAGTAACCTTCTCTCGTTGAGAAATCTTTATCTAAATGTTTTCTTTCAATCGTGTTATTTGAAAGATTTTTTTCAGCTTTAAGCATAGGAATGTCGAAGCCTCGTCTTATTGTCTTAGCCGAATATTATTTTTTGAATGTTACTTTCAAGATTTTGTTGCAGAAGATGAACTGAGGGAAGTTATGGTGAGCCCGGTCCTACCTTTGTTTCGTATAATCAAGTGATTGTTTCATTTCCCTTAGAATGTTTTAAAAGCTGGATAGTTTCAAAGTACTTACCAGATCTTAGGCCATTCTATGTTATCTCTGTGATTGTCTTGGAAGTAGCCAAGTAAAGAAGAGCTAGGAGAGGATTTGTGGTGAGCCCGGCCCGCTAGTCTCTACTCCAAAAGTTGCCTTCAAGTTTCCCTTAGTTTTTGTATGTTTTCTATTGGAAGTGTATCAAAGGCTGGCTAGTTTCAAAGTACTTACCAGATCCTAGTTTTATTTCATGTCTTTCTTAAGTGCCTGGTCAAAGGATGGATAGTTTCAAAGTACTTACTAGATCCTAGGCTGCTCTTTGTTCTGCATCTGTTTATTTCCCCTTCTTAATGTATCACTCCATTCCATAAATCAAACCTTTAAAGAGATCCTTAGGCATAGATGACTTGCCCCATAGACCATTCTTGAACCTGATTGCTTCAATTAAATCCTCTTATGACCCTATAGCCCAATGGACTAAAACCTGTCTTCATCTTTCCTCTTGATCAAAACTTACTCTTTTGCTTGCAACTTCTCACCTTTGAACCTCTTTACCTTTGGGAATTTTCACCTCTAACAGCAATCATGTTCAACCATCCAAAAACAAACAAAACCCTTGGACTTCATAACTAGCCTAATATCATTACTCCAAACCTTAAAGACAAATCCATCTTTGCACTCATTGCAGAGATCCCTCTCCGGATTCAGGAGGGCTAGATCCTAGAATCCCAAAGTTGGTTGAAACGATGTTGCTTCTGTAATTGGACTTTGCCAATATTGCTAATAAATTACAGAGTGCCAACATTTCTGGCGACTCCACTGGGGACTAAAACCCAAAACCTTCATAAGACCTAGTGAGTAAAAAGCAACCTTTTCAAGCACTACCAAGAAATGGTAATCATGATGAAACTTGTTTGAATCAGTGACAATCTAGGTCAACCCTATGATTCTGATAAGTCTTTATCTAACCTTGGAAAAACAACTAGCTTAGCCATAAGAGTAGACTGCCTTTGTCTCGTAACCGTAGCTAAGTTTTGAAACAAATTTAGGACATTCTTAGAAACCACACAAATAAAAAATAACTCAGAAAATACCAAAAACATTTTAGATTGGTAGTAAAACACTTCCTATTACATTTCATTTACCTTTTGGTTGTGTTTTACCTCATACTCTTAGACAGAGTCTGGAAAGGGCCAGGTAGCCTCCGGATCTCATCCTCTTTTTTGAGGTGACATATCTGGTGAATGCCTTCCCAGTCAATCTCTGGTTAGAGTGTGTTGTGTTTCGGGATATCCTTGAAAAAGGATGTTTCACAAGCACTGTGGTGGACAGTGTATCTCTTTGAAAACACTAAACTTTCCACCTGGCGACTCCACAATCCTGAACAGACCTTAAGACTCCACTGGGAAGAAACCTGATCATTTTAATATCTTTCAAACTCAGTTAGAGGGCTGTAGGATTAAAATTGTGAAAACAGATTAGTTGACCTCTCAAAGACTGTCATACTTGGTTGAAATTTTCTTGTTCATTTGGGTCTAAAAACACAGCATAGTGGCTCCTAGAAAGATTCACAGTAGAGCCCATCCTGACCCTGATCCACCTGAGATAGTTGATAACCCAGAAAGAATCCTTAGGAAGTCTCCTAAGATAGAATCTTCAACTGTTTTTAGATCACCCCTAAGAGCTAATTCAGTCCCCGAAAACCTTTTAGCTCTGAAACAATCACAAGCTGACCTATTAAATCCATTTAGAACTAGGTCCTTTGATGCTTTAGATCAGTTAGATTCTGAGTCTTCACATTCATCTCCTGAAACAAGTGAACATCTTGGGAATAGAGAAACAACACCTCCTGATTTACATGTTCTTTATAATCTAGGTGTCTCTCATCCAAGGTCAGCTCAACAATCTACTGCAGCCCCATCCACTTCTTTTCATCCTTCATCCGTCGCTCAAACCACTTCACCTCAGCCCACACCCCCTCTTGTCAATCCACCTCCACCACATATCATGGCAGCATGGTATGCTCCCTTAGTCCTTCCTGTACCATTAGTCAATCTTCCACAGGACTATCAGTCCAAAATTCCATTATATGATGCTAGCAATGCTACAACAACATCACAACATGTGGACAAGGTGAATGACTACTTTGACAGAAATGAAATTGATGATGATTCTGTCAAACTCAGATTGTTTGCTCAGAGTTTAGGGGGAGAAGTAAGAAAATGGTTTAAAGCCCTAGCCCCCCATAGTATCAACAATCTCCAAGGCTTCCATCAAACATTCTTAAACAAATGGGAAGTGAGGAAGAATCCTCTCCAAGTTCTTGCTGACTACAACAATCTCCATAGAAACCCCGGGGAAAGTGTACAAGCCTATTGTACTAGATTTAATAGTGTGTATAATGCACTCTCCCCAGAATTAAAACCTCCACAAGGTTCAGCCTTAAACAAGTTTCCTGAAGGGTTTGATGTTGACATGACCTATTCTCTCAGAGAGAGAGATTTTGCAACTCTTGAAGACATGAAAAGAGGTGCTCTTTCTGTGGAGGTCAACCTAATGGAGAAAAGAGCAAGGATGAAGAGCGAAAAGAGAGTATATTTTAGAGAGGAATCCACACCTACTACCTCAAGCTCAAAGATGGAAAGAATGATGGAGGAAATGATGAAGAAAATGAGCATTCTTGAGAGAACACAAGAAAGTCAAAATAAAACTGCTCCTCAAAACAGAAACCAAAACTAGAATCAGAATATAAGAAGAAACCAGCGTCCAAACAGACCCAGGGAAGATGATCAACAGATCACTCCCCCATTTCATTAGAACTATGTGAGTGAGGTTGGGGAAATAGATGAAATAGCAGAGGATAATGATATTAACCTATTTGGGGTAGATGATGATGACTTTGAGGTTCGTTATGATAGGAAACAAGGTCTTTATACACCTTATGACGACAAAAGAGATGATAAGGAAGATTATTATCAAAACATGGAAAATGCCGTCACCGAACCTCAAAGAGAATATGACCTCAGAAGTAAATCTAGTCAACAAACCCCCAACACCAAAACCTCTGACAAATCTTCTCAAAACACCACCACAACCAAGCCTAAAACGGTCAAACAAAAGGACAAAACAGTGGATGTTAATTCTGGTAAAGGTAAAGAGAAAGACACTCAAAATCTTGAAAAACAGAGTGAAAACATCAGTAGTACTAACACTTCAGCTAGTACTCCTTTTTCAACTTTTGTGTCAACTGTAGATAAAACAAATCAGCAAGCTGTTGTTGCTGATAGAGCGGCAGTAAACAAGGCTGAAACCGGCACCTTAAAGAATCAAATTCCTTTAAGCCTGGAACAGGAAATCTCAAAGATCAAAATTTTTGTCCCTTTGACTGAGTTAGCTGCCCAACATGTATACAGGTCCAAAATTTTGAAGGCTTTGAATATAGAAGAAAATGAGGATACACTCAATCTTAATGATGAACAGCCAGAGCTTATTTTTGGTCCGAAGATTGAAGGCAAGTTTCAAGAGGGACCTGTCCCTCCCTTTTATGTAAGTTTGAACATTCATGACAAAATTCTACACAACGCTATGCATGACTCAGGCGCTTCTCATAATTTAATGCCAAAAGCTGTAATGGAGAGCCTGGGTCTTGAAATCACCAAACCTTATAAATACCTTTACTCCTTTGACTCGAGCAGAGTCAAGTGTTTAGGAATGATCAAAGACCTTTGTGTTAACTTAGCCCAGATTCCAGCCAAATGCTTAGTTATGGATGTTGTTGTGGCTGAAGTACCCCCAAAGTATGGAATGTTTTTATCAAGATATTGGGGGGCTAAGTTACATGGGACTATGCAAATGGACATGACCTATGTGACTATCCCTGTTTTCAATCAGACTAGAAGACTTTACAGGGAATCTCATATGCAATACACGGTTACAAGTCAAGACAGGCCTCAAAACTCTCCTCTGTATTCTGTAAGTACAGGCCTTGATTCTTTTATCATGTTTAATGATGAAACACTTCTTGAACAAATCACTTTAACATAATCAATGGCTGAAAGGGAGGAAGAGGAGCACAACACTCAACTGTCAAAACAGTTTGCTACATTTGAAAACATTGGCAAACAAAACATCGGTCTTGATTTACGAGTCATGAATCCATTGCTGTTAAAATTTGACAGCAAAGAAAACCTTCCTCAACATATTGAAAAACTTGAGGAATCAAATCATACAGAGGACATTCACCAAACTGTTACAACTGAAAATGATCCTCTCTGGACTATGTATTTTGATGGGTCATGCACTAGAACAAATGCTAGTGCAGGTGTCTGGATTACTAACACTGAAAGCAAGCACACAGAATTCATTTCTTGCAAATTAAACTTTCAGTTTTCTAACAACATAGCGGAGTACGAATCCCTGCTCTTGGGCTTACATTTGCTGAAAAGGTTAGGAGCCAAGAAAATAACTGTGTATGGGGATTCTGAGTGAATAATTAGGCAAGTCAATGGGGAGTATAATGCAAATCATCCCAGAATTAGGGCCTATCGGAATGATTTCATGGATCTTTTGAAAATGTTTGAGAAATCCACACTGAGCTTTGTCCCGAGGAAAAGAAATATTATAGCCCACAATTTAGCCTTTGTAGCTAGGACATGTTTAACGCCATATGAGACCGATGACTGTTCACCTCAGATAAAATTTAGACCAGCTGTGCCGGATAATAAGAAATATTGGCAGGTGTTTGACGGAGATAAACAAATAGAAGACCTCATGCAATTCAGAAATGAATTTGAACTGCATAGTTCAGATTCAGATTATGATACAGACTGCAGTGAGGAAAATTTTCTTGGTGAAGAAGAACCTTCTCCTGAGCTTGTCACTATTAACCTTCAGACTAGAAAACTTAGAAAAAAAATAGAATCGAGTGCAGAATCAGAAACAGAGGAATTAGAAACTCTGCATTCTAAAGATGAAAGTTTGCCCAGTGGTCTAACACCTTTAGAAGAGTTGTTTGATTTTAATGATGTGGCCAAAAAACCTAAACTGGAACCTGTAGAGACTGAAGTGGAAGAGTGTAATATTGGCGGTAAAGAGAAACCAAAGATGATCAAACTGTCCAAAACTTTGCCAGCTCACATTAAACTCCAATACATAGAGCTGTTCAAATAATTTTATGATGTTTTTGCATGGAGTTACGAAGATCTTAAATCCTATGACACTGAAATAATACAACACAAAATCTCTCTTAAAGAAAACCAAAAACCATTCAAACAGAAACTGCACAGAATAAACCCTGTACAGCTGCCTTTGGTCAAGAAGGAAATCATGAAGATGTATGATGCTGGTATTATTGTCCCTATTAGATATTCTAAATGGGTATCTAATCTGGTGTCTGTTAGGAAGAAGACTGGAGAAATCAGGCTTTGTATAGATTTTAGGGATTTAAACAAAGCTTCATTGAAAGAAAACTACCCTTTACCAAATATGGATCATATTTTACAAAGGGTGGTGGGATCTAAAAGAATTTCTTTACTTGATGGCTATTCAGGGTATAATCATATCTTAGTTCACCCTACTGATTAATTAAAGACAACCTTTACTACACCATGGGGCACTTTCATGTATGTGAAAATGCCCTTTGGTCTAATGAATGCTGGAGCAACTTTTCAAAGAGCCATGGACATAGCATTCTCAAAAGAACTGGGTTTCTTCATCATTATCTATCTTGATGATGTCACTGTGTTTTAAAAAACAGATGAAAAACATTTACAACATTTAAGAAAAGTTTTCGAGAAATGCAGAAAGTTTGGAATATCCTTAAACCCTAAGAAGACATTATTTGGTCTCCAAGAAGGTAAACTTCTTGGGCACATTATTTCAGAAGAGGGTATAAAGATAGATCCAAAGAGGATTGAAGCCATATTGCAAATCTCTCATCCTCGAAATATAAAAGAGTTGCAATCTTTCATTGGAAAGATCAACTTTTTGAGAAGGTTCGTCCCCAAATTGGCTGAGCTCCTTAGGAATATCACAAAAATGTTAAAGAAGGAGCAAGGGTTAAGATGGACCTTGGAAGCAAAGACATCCTTTGAACTGGTGAAACAAGCATTAACCAAAACACCGGTTCTCATAAGTCCTAATTTTTCAAAAGATTTTTATATTTTCTCATTTTCATCAGAACATACCATAGCTGTTGTCTTGTTACAGAAAAATCCACAAGGACAAGAGCAACATATTGCATTCTTTAGTAAGGCATTGAGGGATTCCCCTTTGAAGTATAACATTATGGAAAAGCAAGCTTTTTCTTTGGTTAAAGCCTTGAAAGACTTCAGGGTGTACATCCTTCACTCACATATCATTGCCTTTGTCCCAAATTCAGTGATTAAAGACATTCTAAAATAGGACCCAGATGGTAAGAGAGGTAAGTGGATTGCTGTTATTCTTGAATATGATGTAGAAATAAAACCCACTAAGCTCATCAAAGGCCAAGTTCTAGCTAGATTAATGGCTGAATCAAATTGTGAAGTTCTTGATATTCATATGATTAATGCTTTAGATGATCAAGAGGAAATCTCGACACCCATTGTTGAAAATCATTTCATGAATTCCTCTTGGTATGCTGATATTGTTTATGTTTTTCTTAATTTAAATACACCTCCTGGTTTATCAAAAACAAAGGCAAGGTTCTTGAAGTTGAAAGCAGTAAACTATTGCATTATAGATAGATGTCTTTATTGGAAAAATGCAAGTGGTATATTGCTTAAATGTTTGCCTGAGTTTGATGCAGAGAAGGTTAAGCAGGAATTTCATGAAGGAGAGTGTGGGGGTCATTTGTACTGGAAGTCAACAGCCAACAAAATTTTGAGGGCTGGTTTCTTTTGGCCTACTCTTTTTCCTGATATACACAAGATGACCACTACTTGCCATAAATGCCAATTGTTTGAAGGCAAGAGAAAATTGCTACCCCTTCTTCTGCATCCAATCACTGTTGAAGCTCCTTTTCAATAGTGGGGACTTGACTTCATAGGAGAAATCCATCCACCATCCTCTGCCCAGCATAGGTGGATCCTTACTGCCACAGACTACTTCACTAAGTGGATAGAAGCCATTCCTTGTAGGCAGGCCAATGATTCAGTTGTCATAAAGTTCATAGAGACTAACATTCTCTCCAGATTTGGCTGTCCTACCAAGATAATCACTGATAATGCAGCAGCATTTGGATCAAAGAAGATGGTTGAGTTCTGTCGTAGATATCAGATATCATTGGGGCATTCCACATCCTATTACCCTCAGGGTAATGGACTTGCAGAATCTTCCAACAAAATCTTAGTGAACATAATCAAGAAACTGTTGGAGGACAAAAAAAAGTCTTGGTACATAAAGCTGGTCCATGCACTTTGGGCTGACAGATTAACTTTGAAGAAATCTATTGGTATGTCACCTTTCCAGCTTGTGTATGGTACAGATGCAATTTTTGCTAACAGCCTTGGTGTACCAGTTATGAAGTTGATTCAAGAGTTGCAGACTGAAGAAAATGACATGATCAGAAGAATAAATCAGACCATTCATCTTCAACAGACCAGGGATGAAGTGTATAACAAAGCATTACAGAAACAAGACAACATCAAAAAGCTTTTTGACAGAAGAACAAAGGCCAACAATTTCAAGATTGGGGAAAAAGTTTTAAAGTGGGACTTAAGAAGGGAAGAAAAGGGCAAGCATGGAAAATTTGATAACCTATGGCTTGGCCCTTACTCTATTCATTCAGTTGCGGGTAATAATGCATTTTTCCTACATGAACTGGATGGAACATAGTTGTTTGGGGGTCCTGTCAATGGCAAGATGCTTAAACATTACTTATCTTGATCCATTTGATGTTTTGAAGCCTTTTTATCTTTTTCCATTATGAATATTCCATCCACCATTACATTCAAAGTTATAAAAAATCAAAAAATGCAAAAAACAAAGAAAAGAAGAAAAGAGGGCAGAAATGAAAACAAGAAAGGCAAAGCCCCATGCCAAAAAGAGAGACAAAATCTGAAAGTGTGCAAGCTAAAATGCCACTCCTCAAAAACAAACTTCTAGTTAGTCAAACTGTTTAAACTTGACTAATTAGCTTTAAATTTTCTGCTGATAGGATAGTGAATTCGATTTGCCAAACTGTTCAATCTTGGCTTATCAGTAGATAGATTAGGATAGAAATTGAAGGTTCAAACAAGCTCAAAATCTGAACCAAAGTTTCCAAAGAGAGATGACTCAAAACTGTTTTATCTTCTGAGTCAAAAAAGAGAAAAACTGGTTCTAATCTGCTCAAAATCTGAACCAGAAGAAAAGCGAAGGCAGCTCAAACAGAAGCAAAAACAAAGTTGTAAAGAAAAGAGAAGGCTATGATGAGAGACTTTCAGATCTTAAGCCTTCCATTTTGATTTTAAATTTCTGCAAATAATAATCTATGTGCAGCTTGTTTTTATGCCATAGATCACAGCAAGTCAAACAACTTAATCTTGGCTTGGCTGTCTTTAAATTTCTGTTGTAGAATTTAGAGAATGAAAGTCTGTTGGACAATTTAATCCCAACAGACAATAGATTAGGTAGAGAAATATCTGAGCTCAAATGTTTAATCTGAGTTCAGGGAGAAATAAGGAGTAGAATTAGATTATTTTTTATGCTTTCAAAAGAATAAAATGTTTTGAAAAGAGTTTTCCAATCCAAGTGCACTCTGATGAAGAAAAAATGTTAGATCAGTAGGATTGGGTAGGTAGAAAGTTGTATTGATGAGGTCCATTATATTTTCATAACTGATGTTATTTTTCAGAGCAAAGCAAGATCATCCAACAAAAGGAAAGCAATCCAATGGATCAGGCACAAGTCAGCCTCCCAGAGAAATCAAGTCCGAATTCTTGATGCCTTCAAGAAGGAACCATCCCCAAGTGGAGCCACTGTTTGCCACCTGTAAAATTTGATCATACCAAAGGTGGCTAAATTTGTTTTGAGCCTTCAAGGAAAAATTTTTCCCTATCAAAAACTGTTGGATCTTGAAGACTCTCGAAGGCCTCATGCCTCTGTCCAAGTTTCCCACACTGCTATTTTGCATCCTAAAAACCTCTGAAATCCTACAAAAATCCAAAATCAAAAACTGCTGCAAACCCCTTTTTCCCCCTCCTTCTCCTCAAAAACTAACCTCCTCTTCTGTCCCTCCATTCCCCATGGAAATCCCTTATTTCCATGTTTCTCCTATTTCCCCCCATCAAAATTCATTTTATAAGGTTAAAAACCCACTTTTTGACCTTACCGCAACCTTCATTTCTTTTGAAAAAACCATAGGAAACGCATATTTTCTATATTTTTCACTTAAGCCCCTCGGGCTAAGCCTCCAACCCTTTTTTTTCCATACGCCTGAGCGCCAGAACCAAATGCTAAACCCGTCGGGCGCTTATCCTTTTAAATTAAATTTTCTCCGCCAAACCATTAAAAACCTTTGTAAAATCGTATTTTTGGGTTTTTAATTTATTTCCAAAGTTTTCCACCGTGTAAATGGTAGAGAAATATTAACCGTCGATCTACTTAGCAGATCCGACGGTGCGGGGCGCGACTTACCGTGGTCCCCACCTCCAGCGCGCCGGTTGCCCAAAACCGCGTGGTATTTTTCGCACCGCCTACGGGCCAAAAGCTGTTTTCGTCCATTTGCCAGCGATTCCATACGACGGTTGACACGTGTCCCTGGTACGGTTTGAAAATCGCCATGCAATCGTCATCCATCGCGCATTAAAGACCGGACCAGGACGCCCAGCAAAATAAATCTCCATCGTCCGATCTAGGCCCACTCATCCAACGGTTGTCAATCGCCGAAAGTGTCCGATGGTTAACCAAAGTGCCCGCGCGATAAACAGGCCCTCGTACAGCAGCAGATCAATCCCTACCATTGATCTAATCTGCAGATCGACGGCCCACATTGCGTTGCCCGATTCCGTTGCCTAGTCAACGATTCCCCGCCGCTGACTTTCCATTGCTTGCTCCCAACCATCGATCATGTGCTATCAACGACTTAGATTTGATCCTCCTCCCCCATGCTTTTTAAACCATTCTAAGATTAAATCCGGACCGTTGGATGATGCCATCCAACGGCCCTGCTTCCTCTGCACATCCTCCATTGTAGATTTACTTAAACGCAAGATTTGTAACATTCGTTTGTTTTTTGCAGATTTTAATGTTTTTTCGCTTAAACGAAGAAATTTCGTCGGCCAAGGATGAAGATCCTCCGGCCTTCGAATACATCAGGAAAATCATCCACAGGGTTGAATTACATGTTTCGTCGATGTTTTCTCAGGCATTGATGCCTTATGAACCCTGCGCAGACCGACGCGACAGCAAGGAAAACCATGGAACGGACACAGTCAAAGATTATCAGTGTCGAAGACCAGGATGAACTAGAGCAGAGGATTTATGGACAAATTAATGGGTATTACGGCCAAAGACAGTTATCAATAGCCTAATCCCCAATCCAAAACACAGTTTAAAGGAAAACCTAAAAGTGTTTTATCAGGAAAACCCTCCACCGCCACAAATGGAGGCGAATTGATTCCTCCCAGCGACTAAAGTGCCACCTGTGCCTCAAAGTGTTCAATCAGGAACATAATTTATTGATTGGGATCAGATATTTTACCTTGACAGAGCCGAAGAGTTACTTCTGCCAAGGATTTAATGAAATAATGTCTGCAAAGTAACCCTAGCATCACACAGAGCCTCAAAGGTCAACAAAAACTCCCTTCGAGCTTAATTCGTAAGTGTAAATCAATTAATGCAGTGAAACACCTGTACAGTTTCTTCATTGAGCCTCCCAAGGGCCAAGAAAACATTAACTCTGTATTAATTGTATTTGAGATCTTTAATCAGATCTCACCTCCTCATCCTTCTATAAATACTTCAGTAGAAGATGAGTGAGAGGTTGGTTGTTGATGTAATTGCTGAAGCATGGTAATGTAATTGAGCTGAAGATCCCTGATTGTAAATAGTGATTCACTGGCTCTTGGAGCTTTGCTTGTAACAGATAAGTTAGGTTGTGAAAGAAAGATGAATTAAAACACTGGACTTGAAGATTGTAACCGGTTTGGAGCATCAATACAAGCTGATTTATGGGATCCTAGTCTATGTTGACGGTGATGTTATTCTCATTGTAACTTGTTATTTTATTCCTGTTTTCATTGTGTTTCATTTTCTTCTGTAAAGAACAGTTTAAACAGGGTTAGGATCTACTGCATATCAGTAACCTTCTCTGGCTGAGAAATCTTTATTTAAATGTTTTCTTTCAACTATGTTATTTGGAAAAGATTTAATTCAGTTTAAGCATAGGAATGCTGACGTTCCCTCATCTTATTGTCTTAGCTGAATATTATTTTTGAATGTTACTTTCAATATTTGTTGTGTGAAGATGAACTGAGGAAGTTATGGTGAGCCCTGGTCCCAGTCTTGTTTGCATAACTGTTTGATTGTTTCCCTTAGAATGTGTTAAAAGCTGGATAGTTTCAAAGTACTTACCAGATCTTAGGCCATTCTGTGTTATCTCTGTGATTGTCTTGGAAGTAGCCAAGTAAAGAAGAGCTAGGAGAGGATTTGTGGTGAGCCCGACCCGCTAGTCTCTACTCCAAAAGTTGCCTTCAAGTTTCCCTTAGTTTTTGTATGTTTTCTATTGGAAGTGTATCAAAGGCTGGCTAGTTTCAAAGTATGTACCAGATCCTAGTTTGCTTTCATGTCTTTCTTAAGTGCTTGGTCAAAGGCTGGATAGTTTCAAAGTACTTACCAGATCCTAGGCTACTCTTTGTTCTGCATCTGTTTATTTCCCCTTCTTAATGTATCACTCCATTCCATAAATCAAACCTTTAAAGAGATCCTTAGGCATAGATGACTTGCCCCATAGACCATTCTTGAACCTGATTGCTTCAATTAAATCCTCTTATTACACCATAGCCCAATGGACTGAAAACCTGCCTTCATCTTTCCTCTTGATCAAAACTTACTCTTTTGCTTGCAACTTCTCACCTTTGAACCTCTTTACCTTTGGGACTTTTCACCTCTAACAACAATCATGTTCAACCATCCAAAAACAAACAAAACCCTTGGACTTCATAACTAGCCTAATATCATTACTCCAAACCTCAAAGACAAATCCATCTTTGCACTCATTGGAAAGATCCCTCTCCGGATTCAAGAGGGCTAGATCCTAGAATCCCAAAGTTGGTTGAAACGATGTTGCTTCTGTAATTGGACTCTGCCAATCTTGCTAATAAATTACAGAACCCCAACAACTACCTTTCTATTGGATGTGGTTGGTGATGTGAAGACTACTCAACCTCCAGTATAGATTCATACTAACTCTAACAAGCTTATGGATTCTTTTTTACAAAGGGAGACCCCTCTAAGCTTAACTCATTGGATTCTTTGTTTGTTCATGATAATTATTGTTCTCAACTTTCCTTCTCCAAGGGGTTGAGACTATTTGCTTCATTTATTTTACATGGTCCGGTGAAAGAAGAAGAATGGAGATTGTCTCCACATCTTTTCCATTTCGCTAAGTTACAAAAAAAGAGTCAAATTCTATAGCCAATAGACTAATAGTCTCTTGATACACCTTTAGTGAGCTATGCATAGCTCTCACCTATCACTGTAGCTCAATGAAATGACATCTAATAGCTCCAAGACACCATTATAAATGGAGTAGTTGTGAATTTGTTGTTAAATGATCGCCTCCAAATGTTCAATTCTCATGAATTTTGGGGGAGGGGGGTCTTTTGGTGTATTGAGCGGGGCAAGGGGACATAAGGGTAGCATGGATGGGTATAAGTGAGAGGTTCGAGCATGGTTTACTGAGATCTATAATCCTAACATTAGAGAATGAGAAGGAGCCTTAGGGCCTTATGGCATAGGGGCTAGGGGACCTATAGGTAAGGAAATGAGAGAAATTGATAGGGGAGCCCCCAATAGTTGTGACAAGGGGATTAGGGGCCACATTATCATAACCCATACACACTTAACCCATAACCACTAAATTCGCTATCCCTTTAACCCCAAAGCCACAATCCCTTAATCCCTACTCCCATAACTCATAAAAAATTAACCCCTTGATCGCTTAAACCCAAAGCCATTAACCCCTTAACCCCTAACCACTAACTTAGAATCCTTGAACCCCATAAACCCTAATCCCATATCCTCTTAAACCTTGACCCTTAACACATAACCCCTAACCCCTAAACTCATTAACCCCTAACCCCTTAACCTTTTGACACCTAAATAACATAACCCTTAGGCACTTAACCCTAAATCCCCTAACATGTAAGCCCTTGATGGTTAATATTAACCCCTAAATCCATTAACCACTAAGCCATTAACCTCTAACCCTTAAAACCCCTATACCTCAACCCCCTAACCTCTAAATCCCATAAGCCCTAACCCTTTACCCTTTACCCTTAACCCCTTGCTCCTAAACCCTTAAAACCATTAACTCCTAGAACCCCTTATCCTTTATCCCAAACCATAGGTGCTCCAACGCTAATATTCTTGGGCATATTATGCTTTTTCTTGCTAACCGCTCCAAATACAACCTCTAAAAACTAGTAGGGTCCAAGGAAAAGAGCTAAAAGTTCCCCAAATCCTATCTACATTTGACGGACAATCAGATTTCCCCCAAATGTCCTCCACATATTTTCCTTGGTTTATTGGAGTTTGAAAAATACATAGGATGCCACAAGTAATACTAATCATAAGACTCAACTTTCCTAATGACTAGGAGGCCTTAAAAAAAAAAAAAAAAACATCTTAGCTTATGCCTAAAATTACTAAAATTTCCTACCCCAAATATGAAGTTAGAAATTCTACAAAATTATAGGGCAACAAGGAAATCAACTTCCTCTTCTATAAATCTCTAAGACCTTATGGAGGACAAATACAAATTTTGAAATAAATTGTTGAAATTATGCTCTTGCATCAGTAGCTACCAATGTATCCTTGTAGGCCACCCCCTTTAACAATAGTAATACCAATGTTCTTTACCTAGAAGGAACTCCTTACATAATTCTCTCTTAGATCCCCTTAACCCATTATGATGATTGTCATTGATGCCTACCTAGTTGAAAGCACATTAAGAAGCAATGTAGCATATTCCTGGTTGAGGATTTCGATAAGTATGTGATTTTGTTGACATCTTGTGACTGTCCCGTATGTGAATATATAAAATCATTTTTTTTGTACCAGTTTAAGGATTGATACCATCAAGTGTGTGCGCTAACATGGATGGAACACTAATTGCATGTTTTATATATTGTAATGTAAATGAATAATCTCTTCTGGAAAAGGCTCCACTCATAATGCCATTTTGCAAATGCTTGCACTTAGTAATTGTGGTCAGATTTTAAGGTGCCATGTTCTCGTAAGGGTAAACCTACCTATCCATCTCTTTAAATTCACACATCACACATGTTGGTTTGATCTTATGCTTGTTGTGGTGAAAATGTTGTTGTAGTGGAACACCCAAATCAGATTTATTTGGGTTGACCCTGATTTGAATAGCTCTGAATGAATTCAAATTACCCTTGCCTTGACTGCGCAATCCTCATTGGCATCTCCAATGGATGTGTGATGCATTGGATGCATCAACATAGTCACAATTGATAGTCACACTGCCCTTTCACTGAGTCTCCACTGAGTCTCCACTGGAACTCCCATGCAAGTAGTTAACTGTTGTCTCTGTTCAGTTGATTAATGAGTTATTATTTGTGAATTAATTTAACTAATTAATTCACTCCACTCCCACTAATGTATCAATCAGTTAGAAATAAACACAATTAGTTCAATTGAGTTAAACTCCAAGGATGTAGTTAAACTGAAACAAACTCCATGACCTACTTCACCAACTCCATCATAATTCTGCCACTTGAGTCTTGACTTGAGTCCTCCATGCATGACACCAGTAAACCCTAGGAATTGCATAATTCCTTCAGCTAGCTGATCTACCACACCTGTTAACTGAAATTAAGTGCTCCAAGAGAATAAGTTTTTATTTAGGGTCTAATTATTATTAAGAGCTAATAATAATCGACACTTCTATTTTTAGATCAGCGATCTATAAATAGACTTCGCCCAATATGTCTAAAAATAGAAATCCATCTATTTTTCCAACTTGACCAACCATCCTCAAATAGCATCCTGCAACTTCTGAAATATGGTCTCCATGTCTAAAAATAGACTTGCGCCAAAAATAGGCTGTGGGCCCACTTAGTGAAGGTGACTCTTTTCACTAATCTCATCATCTTGTTGAATCTCAAGACCTAGAACTCGCTAACACTCTTTTTCACACTCTCTTATTCATTCATTTATTAATTTTGACCTAGTGCTATGCTATGTTTTCCTGGCACTCCCTAACACTCCTTAGCACGCATTGGCACACCTTGGCACTTGGAACATCTTTGCATGCTTCCCTAGCACTCTAACATGCCTTGGAAGTTCCTAGAATATTGTGTCACTCCCTTCTTAGCACACCTGGAACTGGCTGATACTTCATTTCCATGAATTTTAAACTAGTGCTCCCTTGTGTTTCCTTGACACTTGGCCCTCACACTCCCTAGCATGTATTCATGCCACACCCTGGCACTTGCCACATCTTGGCATGACTATCATGCCTTGGAACTGCCTAACATGTGTTAGTACTTCTAGGAATTCCCTGACACACCTCGGTATTCCTTAGCTTTCATGCCGTCATAGATAACCTTACTTTTTTTGCAACTTGGGAACCCAACCAAGTCATTGGAAAATAAATGTTGTGCCCAACCCAAAGTTTCCCTTTGTCTGAAACTACTTTGTGCAACCCTTTATGTAACCATAGGCTTACCTCCTACAAGTCTTATTCCGGCCTTCCCCTAACACAATTTATCCTTGAGACACTTGGATTTCGTTGACACTACTTGGCACACACTCTTATTCATTTATTTCCATGAATTTTGACCTAGTTCTCCCTTGCAATGTCCTGGAACTCCCTAACACTCCTCAACATCCATTGACACTTTTTAGCATGTGTTAGCATGCCTTTTCATTCCTTGGCACACACTGACACTCCTTAGTTCTCATGCCCTCACAATTACCCTTACTTTTTTGGAACTTGGGAACCCAACCAAGTCTTGCCTTGTATATAACAACTTGACCAAGTTATGGTTACTACAAATAGATTATGCCTTGTTCACCTAATAAATGGCTATAACCCCTCAACCATTTAACCCCCTAAACCATAAGCCCCTAACCCATTTAACCCCATAAACCCTAAACCTCTAAACCCTTAACCTCTAACCCCTTAAACCCTAATTCCTGACCCTAACGCATTTAACCCCCTAAACCCCTAAAAACCTAACCCATTTAACCCCCAAACCCTAACCCCCAAAACCTAACCCCTAACCGCTAAAATCCTTAACTGATAAATCCCTTAACCCCCTAAACCTCTAAACCCCTAACCCATTTAACCCCCTAAACATCTAACCCCTTAACCCCTTAATCCCTAACCCCTAAAATCCTTAACTGCTAAATCCCCTAACCCCCTAAACCTCTAAACCCCTAAATCCATTTAACTCTGTAAACCCTAAACGTCTAACCCTTAACCCCTTAAGCCCTAATTCCCAACCCCTAACCCATTTAACCACCTAAAACCCTAAAAACCTAACCCATTTAACCCCCAAAACCCTAAAACTCTAAACCATTAAACCCCTAAACCACTAACACCTAAACCCCTAACCCCTTAACCCCTTAACCCCTAAACTGTTAACGCTTAACAATTAACCCATTAATCCCTCACCCCTAACCCCTAAAATCCTTAACTTCTAAATCCCCTAAGTCCCTAATCCCTAATCCCTTAACCACTAGCTCATTATTCACCTAACCCCTAATTGCGCCTAAATCCCCTAACCCCTAAGCCCCCAATCCCTAATCCCTTAACCACTAACTCATTATTCCCCTAACCCCTAAATGTGCCTAAATCCCCTAACCCTAACCCCCCAATCCATAACCCCTTAACCACTAACTCATTATTCCCCTAACCTGAATCCCTAATCCCTTAAATACTAACTCATTATGCCCCTAACCCCTAAATGCGCCTAAATCCCCTAACCCTTAAGCCCCCAATCCCTAACCCTTTAACCACTAACACATTATTCCCCTAAACCCTAAACCTCTAACCCCTAAGCCCCTATTCCCCTAACCCCTTATTATACCAAGCTCATGGTGCTTTCTTGAGGCCATACAAGGATTTTACCGCTTGCATGCTTTATGTTCCTAACCCTTCACAAAAAATCCTTCTGGCTGGGACATAAAAACATTCTCTTTCATATCTCCATTCAAGAAAGCAATTTTTACATCCATTTGATGGAATTTACAACAAAGCCCAGTGTGTCACACAACTAGATATCGTCAAGGTCAAGTATCCAAGAAGGTTCCTTATAAAGTACTACGACACATTCCACTAAAGCCAAGGTTTGAGAGAATGTTCAAGTGCAAGGAGTTGGCAAAATATATGGATTATCATGCACAAGGGAGAAGCCAAGATGGTGTCATGCATATGGCTACGGATAGTAAATATTGGAAAGATATTAAGGAAAAATGGCCACATTTAAGAAATGAGCCAAGGAATGCAAGAATTTCTCTAGCAATGGATGGTGTCAATCCTTTTGGAGATCTTAGAACAACGTATTTTGCTTGGCCAATGTTAATTATAAACAACAATCTTCCCCCTTGGATGGCAATGGAAAAGGAACATGCAATGTTAACTCTTATCATACCAGCTACTAGAACATATGAATGCAATGCTCTCTTGAATTTTATATAAAAATATTTCAATTCAGTTAATCCTAATAAAGAACACTTTGTTTACTTAGGAAAATATTAGGTAAAGGATATGGATGTATGCATGGAGCCCCTCATTGACGAGCTTCGTGAATTATGGGATGGCGTAAATATGTATGATGTATCAAGACCTGTCAATGATAGAAACTTCCTCTTTCATGCGATTCTTATCTGGACCATTCATGACGCCCCGGGGCTCTATATTTGTTGTGGTAATATTTGTTGTTGTAATGTATTATAAATTACATTTATAATTATTGTCTTCATTATAATATTTACTAAATTTGGTTTACAATATTATTTTAGGGCTACAAACAAAGGGGAAACATGGCTGTCCATCATGTGGGCCAAAATTGTTGCATAGGCAATCAAAGGATCTCAATAAAACTGTATATGATGAGTATAGACAATTCTTACCACAAAATCATCGCTATCAAGTGCGTGATAAACATAAGTTCAATGGAAAGGAAGTTGAAATGAGGAAGCCAATAAAGATGAACCCTGCTAGGTGGAAAGCAATGTATGACAAAACATAAGGGACAGGTTTTCCCCTAGGAATGAAAATACTCTCTATTTTCTACAAATTAGAATATTATGAGAACTTGCCAATAGCCCACCTATTGGATACTATGCACATCGGGAAAAATGTGGCAGAGTGCTTGTGGAAACATCTAAATGGAACTAACCTTGAAGCAAAAATAAAGTTAATAAAGGACGTTCGAGTTGCCAATATCATGCCAAACATGTGGTTGCATGAAGACAACTCATATGTTCATGCTCCATGGAATTTTACATCAAATGAGAAATAAAACATCATTTTTACTATGAAAAACATAAGATTTCCTTCTGGCTTTGGTGCGACATTAAAAAACTTATTCACAAGAGATGGATTAGAGTTCTCAGGCCTAAAAACACATGATTGGCACAATTGGATAAAGGTAACGTTGTCACATGTTATATTTGTTGGAACTTAATTAGAAAATTGTATATCTTAGTGATAATAGTAGTTCATGCATATTTGAACATGGTTATTTGTTAATGGTCATGCTAGTATTGTGATAATATCACCTGATGCATATTTGAAGTTCATGCATATTTTAACATGGTTATTTGTTAATGGTCATGCAGTATGTTTTTCTTGCAGCAATACCAAGTACTTTTGACCATGATGTCACTTTGACTATTTACAAATTATGCAAATATCTGAGGTATTTTCAATCCATCATGCATACTCTTCCATGAATCTTATCATTTGAAGTGCATCATTGGTTATGCCTTTATATGAGTTATTACTTTTAGTTTACGAGAAATCACAAGTCTTTATTGTAATACATGGTAATACTTGTAGGTGGGTCTCATCTAAAAAGATACATCAGGATGAATTGAAGTATTGGAAGAGGAATGTTTCACTTTTGATGTGTGATATTCAAATGTGCTTCCCTCCAAGCTTCTTTAATTCTCAAGAGCACTACCTTGTACACATAGTAGAAGAGATTGAACAATGTGGTCCTATTCATATTCGAACAATGTGGCTCGTGGAGAGATATATGAAGGTCTTAAAACAATTTTTGAGGCAAAAGGCTCGACCAGAAGGGTCCATAGTTGAGGGGTACATGGTTTTTCAGGAAATGGTTCATTTGAGTGAGTACTTACCTCAATTTCATATTGAAGCTCCGCGATTATAGAATTATAACCAATCTCAATCATTTGAAAGAGAAAAATTAGAGGGTGAAGGGATTTCAAAGAGGATAAAAGGTAAACAAAATGTTAGTAGTAGTTATTTTTATCTTAAATTTTATAATACATGGCTATAAATAATTATTAATTCATTGAACAAATATATTTTTCATTGTAGATGCTAAGGAGTGGGAGGCATTACATTTGTATGTTGCATAAAATTCTGACTTTATATTGGAATGGATGGAGAAGTACGCTGAACAAAAGAAATTAGATGATGAAAATGCATGGACCAATATATATAATAGACATGATGAAAACACTAATCGAGGATTTCCTGCAAGCCATAAAAGAAAGTGGCCAGATAGATGCTTATGGAATTGGCTAAAGACCAATATTGAAAATGAGGAAACAAAAGGGAAGGATACAGTGACACAACAACAATTGAATTTCATTAAAGGATCTATAAGTGGGGAGGTGATATATATTAATATGTTGCATATATTTAATAAATTGTCTGTTAACTTTTATATCCTTGAATCTAATTAGTTAATATTTTTATGAATTTAGGTAAGATATTACAAAATAATGTGGAATTTTGGTCATCATTATCGCATTAGAAAAGTTGATGAAAAGAGACAAACTTATGATTGTGGAGTTTCAGCATCATTTGAGGTGGAATGTCGTTCACATGCAAATGATAGACAACCAATCACAAGCACACTTCGCTACTATGGAGTGTTGGAGGATATTATAGAGCTTGATTTTATGTCTTTCAAGAAATTTATTTTTCATGTTGAATGGTACAAGCTTATCAAAGTGGGAGAAGAAAAAACTATCTTGCTCCATAATAATGTGTTCCATATGATCAATACATCTAGGTTTGAAGCCACTTCTGAACCTTATGTGTTTCCAAGTCAATGTGACCAAATTTTTCTCATTCCAAATTTAGAACAACCTGGTTGGTCATTTGTGATTGATTATGATCCAAGGGGACGAAGAGTAACATTTGTTCTAGATGTAGAGGACCATGATTTACTTGAAGATGCCGAAGTTCCCCCAGAAGACATAGATGGCCAAGATGGAGATGATGTTATTGTCAATGATGCATATGACCAAGACGAAGATCATGACGAGTTTATTGAAGTGCCTGAAGGACATGACCAACCACATGGACATCAAGTGCATGAAGATGATGAATTTATTTATTTTAATTTACCTGTAGTTGAAGGTGGTGAAGACTATGAAAGTGATGGTATTAATTTATTTGTCGATTTAGGGTCCATTAATGATGGGGTATTTATTCCATCAGATGAGGAAATTTCATGTGAGGATGGTATTTTTTGATCACTATTTTTATTTTAAGATATTTGTAAGGATTCACTACAGCTAAGTATTGAGTTTCTAATTGTAATGGACATTAAGTAATTTGAATGTTTAAGGTTTTAATTGAAAAGCACATATATATTTGGTGGAGGCACCTAACCTACTACACTTCAATTTCTTAATTGAATTTTTGAACACCTTTACTTTATGCCATCGTCACCTAGGCAAGAGAAACATAATACTATAAACCTAAAAAAAACTTTGCATATTGAGTATTGTTTATGTTTTTTTTTATGTATTGAAACATATTGAAATTTGTTTATGTTATTTTTCATGTGCTAGTGAATTTGAATTTTGTTATTAATGCCACTAGCATATGTTCTCAAATCAATATTTTATTATTTTTATGTTATTATGTGTTTTTTTAAGAATGTTACTTTTGAACTGGGGGATTCAATGATCTTAACTGCTTTTATGGAAATGTTAACAAATGCATGAGGGAAAGACATTGCTATGATGGTGCATGAGGTAAGCTTGAATATCGTATTTTATAGGTTCAATTATCTTATGTTCTTTATTATATTATGCTAATTTATATTTTTGGAATGCAGGCAAATTCTAAAGTCATTCCAACCCCTCTCACACCTTTCAATACATCTAAGCTTATGCTAGTGGTAAAGCTTGATCAATATTTTTGTGCATTAAATTAGCTTATTTCACTTTATATATTTATTAATATTTGTGTTTTTGCTAAGCATGCATTTTGTTGGCATGCAGGATTCATTTATGCCGGTCAATACATCAAATGTTGCCATGCAGGTATCGTTTATGCCCCCTAATACATCCAATGTTATGCAAAATGTAAGGTTCAACAATCTATTTGCGTGAGTTTGATTATGTTATTTGTTGAGAAATCTAGGGCATAAAAATGGAGGTGACTTTTACTTGATTGTGTTATTTGTTTGTATAATTTTACTTTAGCTATGAGCTCTTGCTTCAATTTGTATGCTTACCATGATGCCTACTTACTAATATACATTCAACCATGGCAAATGTCTTTCATATTTTAATTTTTTCTTGCTATTCATCTATATTATCCTTGAGCATGAAACCCATGCTTCAAACATAACAAAAATGATTTTATTTTTCCTTCTTTACATAAATTACATAAAATCATGATTACATATGTCATTATGAAGACCAAACCTAGTTTAAATATTTCAACTTTATTCATCTTTTATTCCATCTTATTATTTATATTTGTGCCTTGCAGGATGTTTCTAGGGTGACTCCAATAAGTAAACAATCTGTTGGTATAGAGGGTTATGTTATTCCCTCGACACCTAGACCAGAACCCCATAACATGCCCTCTACATCAAATATTGATGTTCCTAGTATCCCTGTTGAATTGCACCTGCATGCTCCTGTTAGGAGTACATCAGAATTAATAAATGATCCATCAAATGTGGGTTCAGTTAGAATTCTCCTGCCAAGACTAGAACAAGTTTCTTTGAGGAGTCTCATAGATTCACAATCAAGAATGTTAAGGCTCCTACCAGTTACTCCTGAAAATGTTCAAATCAGACAAGAAATGGTTGAACAAATTCAGTTATGGGAAATGCCATTGTTGGGGAGTGCAGTGCCTTCTTCAAATGAGCAGGTAAAATTATTTTAATTTTTTTATAATTTCATTTGTTACGTTTAGGATAATTAATTTAGAAATGAAAGTAGTTTCATATTTTGGTTGTATTTTTAACAGTTCCACAATTTCTTTGTGAATGCAGGAAATGAGTGAGAAAGTGCTTGATGTACCTATAAGGGAATCTACCTCAACCCCCAGGACTACAAAAATATCATCAGTGACTACAAAAGGAATGCAAGAAGTTACAATCTTTCTCACTGCAGAAGGAAATGTCTCGAAGGATGAAATGGGGTTGAAATTTTATCACTTTATTTTTCATCGTGCAGAAGAATTGTTTGGCAATACCATCCAAATGGATTGGAGGAAGCAAACCAATGCTAAAAAATAAGAACTATTTAAAGATGTTGTAATAGAATTTGGAAATCCTGGTTTTGATAAAGAAATTATTCTAGATATTGCATGTAAATACATTCACTCAAAAAGAGATAATTTAAGGTCAAAGTTGACAAAAAATTTGATGTATCCACGTCCAGCTTGGATCACAGACCAAGTGACATGGGATGAACTTGTGAAAGATGCCAAGTTTAAAAGGAAGGTGCACAATAATCCAAACTATAGGTCATCTGCACAAAGAGGAGGTAAAAGGAGACTTCGAGATACAACGAAAGCAACCCAAGCTAGGGTGTCAAGTATTGGATCTCATAAATTAGGCTCTGGTGGATATAACAACATTCGTGGTGGCATGGTAAGTGAATATTTTCATCTATTATATTTTCTATTTTAGGGAAAATAACCATGGTCGCATTGAGTTAGTTGTATCTTATTAGTCATTATAGCTTATAAATATGATTATCTTTGTTAATGTAGGTTCAGCAATTTCAAAAGGAAGCTTCAAAGGAATAATTAAAATATGCTTTATTACATGGTTCCCAAGGTCTACGAAAACACATGATAGATCGAGGGGAAAAATTAATTACTGGTTATGAATATGAGGGTAGTTGTTTATAATATCTTATGAAATATGTAATATTTTAATTGGAGGTATAATGTTATTTTAACAAGTTAAATTGTGTTGTGTATAGGAATCCCAACAATCTAAATCATCAGGTGAAACATCTGGGAGTGAGCATGAGGAGTAGATACAAGCACATGATGAATCGTTTGTTGCACACAATCATTCAATTGTCATTCCTGAACCTTGGTAAGAAACCATTGTTGAATTTCAGCAAATGGGAGACAAAAATAATGAGGAGGGTGTTGAATGTGATGAGCATTCCACACCCACAATTATAGTAGCACCTCGTAGAAAGAGGACAAAAATGATTGATGTGTGTTAAATGTGCTAAACATATTTTTGGCACTTGAAATATCCTGGAGAAAATAGATGAAAACACCTCTGAATATTATCACAAGTCTTTCATAGAGATTATGCTGATGGATATACAACTTCACTGACTACAAGATTTTATTTTTTGTTACTTGAGATAAAATTCACATGTGATTAGGAAGATATGTTTTATATTTGTTATTTATATTTACATCTATATATGATGTTAGTGATATATTTTGGACACCAAAAAACTTCTCTACATATCATGAATTTTGATTTTCTCTTGATGGTTGTTTTAGCCTATTTTTAAAGCATTATAATGCATATACATAATATAATTTTTTTATATATTAATGAAAGGTATAATTTTATTTTTGAGTAAAAAAAAAGAGACTTCAAGCTTTGTTGTTGACAATGTGGATGAATTAGAATATGTATATTTCTCCTCCAAGATATGTATATATATAATCAAATGATTTATAATCATGAATAATTTTTATGGAGAACGGTAGAATTATCGTATTTTATTATTTTTAACTTTTCCATTTTTGCAACGATTCAGAACAATGTGATTTGTAGATTTAATCCTATCAAGTTTCTAATTATTTCCTGTAAATTTGGAAACAATTTTCAGTGGTTGAAAAAGTGGTGTGAATGGTTGCAGAGCAAGATGGATAAGAAGTTGGCAAACATGGAAGCAGAGTTATTAGTTCTGCAGGTAAAAGTTAATCGGATGGATTTCCTGAGCCTCATGAGATCAAGTTTTTAAAACTAGGAAGTTGGTAAAGGTCTGCAAACTACTGAGTTTTGAGTTCCAGCAACGCAAGGAGAAAATAGTTCCTGAGTGGCAAAAGAAAACCTGGGTGTAGCCATAGAAGTTGGGCCCTCTAGTGCTTTTTAATTTTCAATGTTTGAATCAACGTATTGCAAGTTTTCTCTTATTTTTTTCGAGGGGGTTGTAGAATTTACGGTAGATATATGACTGTAGAAGTGTAGTCAAGAGAAATCTGTGTAAGAATTTTTTTTTATGGACGTATTGGAATAGTGAAACCTTTGAAAACATAGAAAAATGTAAATAGGTTTGTCAAGTGCTGTGACTGTACTTCTGTTACTTTGGCTAAACCCCATGATGAAATTATTGATGATGAGGATGCAGAGGAGGGTATCACGGGTTGCCATGACAAAAACAGTGACAAGGAAAACAACGACATTGGTGAGACAGATGGGATTAGGATTAGCGATTACAGCTATGATGAGGCCAGAGCCCTCAGCAAAGAAATTGAGGATGGATCCCCAGCTCTCAAAGAGGTCTTCAAGATTAGAGACATTATTGCGAACCCATATACGGTAGTGTTTCTTATAAGTTAAATATCTGATAGTTTTATTGAGTCAATTCTTGCAAGCAATATTCCTTTGATGGGTGTGTTTATTTGTCTCTCTCCATAGTCAATCCTCTTTTGTGTTGCAGTCTGTTATTGAGTTGTATGAGTGCTTGAGAAGATTGGAATTGATTCAACTCACAGTGGAAACCCTCAAGGTATGCTTTTTCAGTCATAGACAAACAGAGTTAAACAAAGTTCTCTCTCTTTTGGGTTTGGAGGTGTTCTTTTACGTGTCATTTGAAGTCAAACACCCCTCTTCCAATTTGTTCAATAATCAACATGTTTTGCAATGGTGTGTTCCATTCAGGAAACTCAGATAGGGAAACAAGTTAATCAGTTGTGGAAGCACAATTCAAAAGAAATTCGATATGTGGTGAAGAGACTTATCTGGTATTTTAAGCCAAAACCTTCTGGTTCAATGTTGAAAGCATGGATAATCTAATGGTGAAATCCAAGAATTGGTTATGCAGAAATGTAGTTTTAGTCGCAACAACTTCTTTATGGATTTATGGCTTTGATTCTGGTTTATTTAATCTGACTTAGACCTACCTAAGTGAACACTAAATTTTGATTTTCTCTCGATGGTTGTTTTAGCCTATTTTTAAAGCATTATAATGCATATACATAATATAATTTTTTAATATATTAATGAAAAGTATAATTTTATTTTTGAGTAAAAAAAAGAGACTTCAAGCTTTGTTGTTGACAATGTGGATGAATCAGAATATGTATATTTCTCCTCCAAGATATGTATATATATAATCAAATGATTTATAATCATGAATAATTTTTATGGAGAAAGGTAGAATTATCATATTTTATTATTTTTAACTTTTCCATGTTTGCAATGATTCAGAACAATGTGATTTGCGGATTTAATCCTATCAAGTTTCTAATTATTTCCTGTAAATTTGGATAAAACAAAAGTCATACAAGTTATCTTATCGTATAACTAAGAAACTAGAAACTTGATCTTATCGTATAGCTAGAAACTTGATCCAAATTTCCTGATCAGATTGATAAGTTATGTCTTAGTTATTCAAGTTTCTAATTATTTCCTGTAAATTTGGATAATTTCAAGTCTGATAACTAAGTTATGTCTTAGTTATTAAAGACTCATAAATTTCTCACCTAAACAGCTTAGGTTTACAAGACTTTTGTGTGGTTTCAAGATTCTTGATTTCAAGAATAGGGAAAATATTGAATATGAATGGTGATAACATAAGTGTTCATGATATCAATGAGCACGGGGCATTCATGGGCATTTAAGTAGTGTGGGTGAGGAGTTCAGAGAAGATATACACTATCATTAGAGAGGATATATAAGAATTCAATAAATTTTACGAGATAGAAGGGGAAGTTGACTTATAGCAATGACTGTGTCGATGATATCAATGAGCACATGGGCATTTAAGTGTTGTCGGTGAGGTATCCAGAGGAAAAATCTACATACTGTTATTATTGAAGCTAGATGCATAGGCACTGTATGAATTGTCTTCATAGTATTGATTTTGGCATCTTCTTTGGAATCAGGTAACTTTTAAGATTGGTGTTTTTGTATTGACTTTGGCATCCTTATCACTTTAATGTTGTTCAAATTGTTTTTGATATATTTCTCAAAATTAATTGTCTTCACAGTATTGATTTTGAAAATCTTCTTTGGAATCAAGCAACTTTTAAGATTGTTGTTGTAGTATTGACTTTGGCATCTTGTTTTGGATCACTTTAATGTTGTTCAAATTGTTTTTGGTATATTTTTCAAAATTGCAATTTGTGTGGTTCAAAGCTTCTTCATAAAAGAGATTTTTTTTCGAAGATGTGTTCTGAGTTGGAGACCTCACAAACTGACAAAAGGTGTACACCAATTAACACCATGCTCAAAATCCAACGGGAGGCATGAGTGCAGTTGGGATGTCGCAAAACTAACTATATTGTGAACATTTATTGAATTCTCATAGAGCAGTTGTGAACATTAAACACACACGGTTTCTTGTTGTGAATAGGTGAGAGACATTAATTTGAGTGATGCACTCCAATTTGTTAGTATTTGCTGCATCCCATTAGGACTTTGTGGCCTCCTTCTATGTACTGCAATGGCGATTGCACAACATTTTTTATTGCTAGAACAATATTTTTCTTGAAAGGGACAAGATCAGATGTAGCGGATTCCCCTATTTTATCGGGCTACTGCAGTTGGCACTGTATCAACTTTAGTTTGAAGCAGCGGATGAAACATATAAAAAGGCTTGTAGCGTATGTATGATCCACACGTAACATCTGTAGTTATTTGTAACTAGAAAGGTCAGATTTATCAGAGCAGAGGGTCAGATCTCTCAAACAACAGAGCAATCGATGGCATCAAACGTTCTAGGGTTTCTCAATGACAAGAACATATTAGTGTCCAGATTGACTGGTTTCCTTGGAAAAAGTATTATAAACGTCAATGCCCATTTTCTAAAGTATTATAAATGTTAATGCCCATTTTTTATTGAAATATGTGATTTTGTTTTCATGAAGCTAATTGGTGTTTACCTTAGCGCAGTTTTCCTGGAGAAAATCTTACGTACGCAGCCCAGCATTAAGCGTATTTTTGTTTTGCTAAGAGCGAAAGATGTGGCATCTGCCAGAATCCGTTTTAAAAATGAAGTAAGAAATCGCAGTACTGAGCTTCTTGCTCGAAGATATTATATCCTCCCACTCAGCTAATTAATTTCTATTCTTTCTACAGGTTATGAAACTAGAGCTATTCAAGACTTTGTGGGAGCAACATGGAGACGAATTTGAAAGCTTCATATTGCAAAAAGTTGTTCCACTAGTTAGAGACATTGCAATAGATGATAGCCTTAGAATCGATTTAGAGAGTACCAGGGAAGACCTCTGGGAAAATCTGGATGCCATTGTAAATAATGCAGCAAGCACAGTGCTTGATGACAGGTTTCTTTAGTTTCTCCTACCTAGTTATTTAGTTGTTTATTTCACTTAACCTTGAGGAATAAAAAACTACTTGGTCACTCTAGAGTTTCCTTGACACCTCTTGGGCCTAGTACTTGTCCTTCTCGGGCATCTTAATATTAATTGCTACTACCACTATACGGCCTACTACTTGTCCTCCAGCTCTGGCATTTATTGATTTCTGTTATCGTATACTTTTGGGTCTACTACTTGTCTTTCATTTTTATGCAGATTTTCATTACAGTTGTATGAGAAATATATTTCTTAGGTTATATGTTATTGAATGTTGTTGGGCATATATGGACCACCACAGTTAGATTTCTTTTTTGGGCTATACGTTATTGAATGTTGTTGGGGATATACTGCCCACGGTTAAATTTAAATCTAACCATGGGCAATATATACCCAACAACCATGGGCAGTATATGCCCAACAACATTTAATAATTTATAGCCCAAGAAATAAAGCTAGCCTTATACAATTGGGGCTTAAAACCTGTTTTCCCCATACATCTTTATGTGAATTCAGATTCTGGAGATTCCATCTCTCTATTGCCCCTAAATTTGCAGTGATTGTTTCTGCAAGTACTTCAAGTATGATAGGAATTGTTTTTTGGGTTCTGATTGTTGTGTTTCGCTAGGATTTCGCTCAGGTGTTTACGAGCAGTACAATCATCATAAACGCGATTTCTAAATTGGAAATTTTGCTGGCATTTACTATCCTTCTTAACAGTGTTCAGCCTGTACTCTCAGGTAAGTTCCTTTTTTAACCGCAGTGACTATTACTGTTATTTATTTGTGAGAAAATCCATATCTTGTATGTTTGGACTCTATCACACAGTGCAATATATAGTTTGTACAAATATGGGAAAAAACAAAACATTCAACCTTCATTACGAATAATTCATTCTCATTTTATAATTGAAGAATATTATGCATCGATTAGGTATTTTGTTGGGAATATTAAAATAGTGATAGGTTTTATGTGCTTATCAAAATTATTGAAATGACAAGATTTCTGGCTTTATTGTCACATAGTAAAACGTTGAAGTAATAGATTCCCTATTTGTAACTTTAAGTAGGGAACATAAAAATAGACGGTTCTCTACGCTTATCAAATATTGAAATGGTAGTTTCTCTGTGCTTATCCAATATTGAAATGCCAGGTGTTCTCGGTTTGTCGTTACAAAGTTTATTTTTATAGCTAAACGATCATTTTTTGTTTGACGTGATTTTCAGGAGTAGCGGTTGGAATAGGATGGCAAGCTTATGTTGCGTGGATCAACATGGGTTGTTACTATGTCATTGGAGTACCGTTAGGGGTGCTGCTTGGCTAGGTATTAAATTTAAGTGTTTTAGTGAGTACACATTCTTTTCATTTGTGTGTTAATTTACAGAGAGGAAATGTCCAAGGCAATGAAGGCCTATTGAACTAACACAACACTGCCAATAACAGAGTGAATTTACACTGCAGGGAATATCGTCATGAATGATATGCGGGACAACAATACAGACTCTCTTACTCGCTTATATTACATATCGTTGTGACTGGGAACTAGAGGTGAAAAACACCAAAAATGAAACACTAACATGAAATCAAAAGCTGGTTACTGATAATAGTTACTTACTGATAATGGTTATGTATGTACTGATAAATTTGCAGGCAAATAAAGCTATTGATCGTGTTAATACATGGTCTTCCGAAGATCCTGCTCAAATCACATCACAGGAGGAGGTCTGTAAAACATATTTCAATAAATTTAGCATTATTAATGAGTCATTTGAACTGTTTAAGCACCACAACTTATGTTTTTCATTTTGTTTTGACAGTCAAGAGCAACCAGAAATGAAGATGGTTTTCGTCCCTAGATAAGATTTAAAGGTTGTTGAGATATTGAAATCCTATATTTCATAGATATGAATGAATGCGAGGGATATCAGTGCTTTCTGTGAGCCAGAAACAAAGAAAGAGAGGGGGGGAATGGAAAGGAATACTCAAATTCAGGTTGTCAGGGAGCAGGGACATAAGTTGAGCAGCTCAAGTCGTATGGTGGCCAATTCTAAATATAAAGTATCTAGAGACAATGTGCAGCAACACCCAGATTTGGACAAGAATCAGACCAAGCCTGATTCCTTTCCTCTCCCAAATGTAAGAAAAATAGAATATATGTGGATAATCCTCTATCAACAGAACATCCTTATGACAACACTGAAATTAAGTGTAAATTGGGCAATCAATTGTACATTCGGATGCATATACATTTTTGCTATTTTTTGTTATCAAGGAAGCCAATTCCAATAATACAAAGGTGTTGAAATGGTGGAGCTAACCACTGGATATGAATTTATTTTTCCAGCATTTAATGTGATTCAACCTTTTCGATTTATATGTTAGAGATTAAACTCTCTTTGTAAGATGGAGAAATATTCTACATTTTTCTTGTACCTCATAATAGTCATGAAATGAAGTTCCAAATTATGAGGATCTTGTATGTTCAAATTCAATGGCATGAATTTATTTTCAACGAATATAAGTGTGATGCCTTATTATTTTCAAGGTTGCTTTCCAGAATTGTTAAGTTTTGAGAAATTGTTTATTCACTTAGATTTAAAATGACTGCTGTTAGCTTTAAAAAAAATGGAATTTATTTTTTCTTTCCATAAAAAACAAATTTTAAGGTAATTAAAATCACTACTTGGGAACTTGAAATATTGAAACCTCCTTAAAATAACATTTAAAATGATTTGTTTATTTTTTTTTTAAATATTTTTTCATATCATCTCTAGAGAGACAATAGTTTGAATTATGGACATATAGTCTCTATAGAGACAATACATTTTTGATCTCAGCTATTGTCCATAAAGATACAAATGTTATTGTCTCTACAAAGACAAAAATGAAAGTGTCTCTACAGAGACAAATTGTAGACAAATGAAATTGTCTCTTAAAAGACAATAACGCCTATGTCTTTATAGAGACAATAATAATATGTGTTCTATATTGTCTTTATAGAGACAATTGTTTGAGACACTAATTTTGAGATAGTAATTTTGAGACACTAAATTTGAGACACCCGCTTAAAGACAATATTTAAGACGATACACAATTTTATTTTTGTCTCTAATTAAGACAATTCATTGTAAAATTGTCTTAAATATTGTCTTAAAACACCCCCACATGTAGTAGTGTTACCATGGAGGAGGCGGAGTCTCACAAACATCGTACGATGCTATGGGCTCTCCCGAACCTCCTCGCCCACTAGCTCAAGGAGAGGTCCCAAGAGAGGCTGAAAGCCTTTCGTTGGATGGCTGAGCTCTCAACCCACCAGAGCCATTCCTTCTCCTCGCTCAAACGCTTGGCCAAATACCTTTGTTTCAAATTTCCGCTGAACATCCCTTCCTCCTCTTCACCTACACCCTCTCCCTCATACTCCCCTCTTATCAACTCCTCATCTTCGCCTATTAGCTGTGCTACCATGGCCCATCCCCCTCCTTCCCACGCTCTCGTCCCTTTGATGGCTGACACCCCTCCCTCCTCCCCTCCTTGCCCTAGTCCCTTCGATTGTTACATCATGGAGGATCTTCCGACACATTCTGGCAATGTGAAAGCTCGAGGTAGCGCCCAGGTACAATGTAGCTCCACCGTGGTGACCATGCAATTAAATTGCGGCAAAATATAACACTCCTCCCTCAAGACAGTTCTAAGGTTGGTTCTCTTAATCTAATCTGGATCAATGGAAAGATCACAATAGTGTTCATTTTGGTTTGGATGGCGAATATGTGGCGCAAAGCCTTGAGGCTCGTTGATGGTTTTTGGCATCTCACCAGTTTTGGTCATTAATGAAAATCAATGAAATACTAGATCTTAGGCTGATGTTTTTTGATAATTGTCAATTTGAATGGAAGACTTCCGAGTTCTAGTTTTTCTTTCTTAAGACAAAGTCTTTCGGTTCTCATCCTTGGTTTCCTCACACAGAAAAAGAAAATACACTTATAGATATAAACTAGATTCTTAAATGATAATGTGATTTTCCGAAAGATTTATAATAATATAAACTATATAATTTTTTAAATAAATATATTTACTTAAAAATTATTTAATAAATTAAAAGAAAAACAATATTTAATAAATATAATATTAATAATTATTAATAAAAATAATTAAATAATTTTAAATTATTATAAAATAAATATAATTTTATTATTTAATATGAGAGTTAAATTTTTAAGATATATTTTTTCCTACCGTAACCAAAATGTTCCTAAAAATAATCAGCCCTTTATTAACTCAAATTTAAAAGGAAAATTTGGTACTAAATGCGACCACAACCATGGGACTTGCCAAATTGTTTCACCATCGATGGTTGTTTGACCAGAAAACGAAAGATTCTCTTAACCCACAAAGCACTGAAATCAAGATGGCCATTCAACAATTAACTTCACATTTTACCAACCGATTCGTTTCGTTGGGTTTTTTTATTTATGACTTCCATTTTCGTTCGTTTCCTTAATTTCCATGAAAGTTTCGCAAGTATTTATGGTTTAAATATTACCGACAAGGCAGGTCTGGGAGGGTTCCTTGTGTTTCTTTGTTATTTGGCTTTTCTTGTGTGTATTTATCACCTCTTTATTGGTGACGATTATTTCGGTTAAAATTAATAAGAAAAAAATTATTAATGGTAAGAAAATTATTAATGTTAAATTTAAAATTTGTTATTTTACATTTTGTGTTTATTTATATATTGACATTATATATATATATATATATATATATATATATATATATATATATTGAGTAGATGTGTTTTGAAATTAATAATATAAATAAATTTAGGATAAAATTAAATATTAATTATCTAATATTTTAATATAATTTATTTATTTATTTTTTAATTTGTAAAATTTGGGTGGTGATTTAGGGTTTTAAATTTATTTATGCATTCTAAAATACATTTTAAAGCACAAAAAATCATAATAAATCTCAAAATTAGAACTCTACCAAAAGACCAAAACATATATTTGCTAGAGTGTCTCATTTTTTAAATATTTTATGTATAATATATTTTGTATAATTACAAGTTAAAGTTAGCTTCTTATAAACAACTCATTTATTGAAATGGTTTTTTTTTTTTTTTTTTTTTTTTTTTTTTTTATCACAATTTTTTCATAATTGATGATGATTATTAACGTTCACTAAGACCAATATGGTCTATCACACCTTAAGAAAGTAAGAAATTAATTGAGATTCTTTAACATCTTATTTCTATGACGAAAAAGAAGGGATAGAAGTGTTCCTAGATCCCATAGGTTTGCTGACTTAACAAGTCAAGAAGGTTGGTAGTGTGATAGAGATTATAAAAATTAAAATGGATGTGAGTAAGGGCTAGGAAGTCTAAGAGAAATTCCTTTTCATCTTCAACCCTCTTAGTATCACGAATGTGACTAATTAATTTGTCCCAAGGTGTTTTGGGAATAGATCAACACTTGGTTTCACTTTGGAGTTCATCAGAATTAGTTCTTATCTTGGAAATGTTCATTTTCTTCTTAGCACTGGTCAATGCATAAAGATAATTATGGTTTTAAAAATTGGGGTTGATCACCTCCTTATAATACCTTAGCTTCCTTTTTCCCTCTAACTCACTGTAACATAACCCAGTAACCTCGCACCTCGCAGGAAAATGCATGGAGTTAGGAAATTTTTTCAACATTTACCAATGTGTAACTTTCTAAATTTCTTTCTATATTCCCTCATTAACCATTAGAATAACCATCATCATCACCTACAGTAATATTTAGTAAAAAGCATACCGAGTCACACAACCATTAACTCTCCTTGTTGTAGCATATTAACTTAAATTTCCTACTATAACTATGGATCGATCCCATGATCATTTTAATTCAATTAGTAAATCACATAATGGATAATATAAACCTCACATCATCAAAGAAATTAACATCATGAAAATGACACAATGAAAAATCACATCATTAGACATCGATATACCCTGAAAACTCAGTAGGGTGAAAACCAGTAAACGTTTAATTTTATTATTAAACGATCGTGAGGGTTATCACCCCTCACTCAATGGTTACAAGGGAGTCCATCCCTTGACCATTCTCATAAAAATTACATACAAAAATAATCTTAAATGAAACATAACTAGCTATAAGCTATTACAATCATCATGATACAATTTGCCCACGGATCCTCAATCTCAGTCTTTGTAGTCAAATTGTTTCCTTTAGTGGGTCATCCTACAGTTGGAACTCCTAAACCTGCATGGAATAACAAATTTTTATCTTCCACAATGTTAAACTTGAAAAATCTTTTTCTCAAGTCACCCTCCTTTCCTGCCATTGCTGTCGTCAGCACACTTGATATCATGATGAGATAAAATATTAATAAGACGATAATCAATCTTTATTTGTGACACTTCAACAACTATTTGTATGCATGTATAAAACATAACTATGTTGACATGAAATGCCTTCTTTAACATCACTTCACATGCATTAGTAAGAAATAAATCACTATGAAGCGTCATCTTTTCAACAAACACTAACAAAATCTTGCATTCACTTTCATATTATTTCCAAAGGAAATCTGACATACTATATAATAATATTGTGCATGCAAACGCATAACAAGCTTTCAAGATAACTATCCCAACAAGTAATTTCCTTTTTTCCTACTCTTAGGTTTTCTTTTCCAAAGGGATTAACACAATATATTCTATACTTATGCATGTGAATGCATGTTATTTTCCAAAAACATCTTTTCCACGCAAGATCTAGTCACAATGGCTATTATGTATAACAATTCCAGCTCTATTTCAAACAAAGTTAACATATTAGTTATAATTTTGTGCATGCAATAACATAGTTTGTTCTTGTTCTTATTGCATGTAAAACATATATTTATTTCCAAAAGAAACTAAATAAATATTTCATGGAAAAATAAACACATTTCTTTTCCAAGGGGTCAAACGCATACCACTTATTCTTTCATGCATGCAAAGGGACATTTCCCTCTCATCCAAAAGATATAACCCAATAAATATGCATAATATTCTCCCAAAATAAAGCTAATACCATATCTAATCCCTTTAGGTTTGCAAGGTACATATTATTTTTCCCAAAAGAAGGCTAACACAATCAATATTATGTGATTGCATATTCCTTTTCTCTAGAAATCTAATACCAAAAACTATACTTTTTCCATGAATGCAAGTGTATATGTTTCTCTAAATAATCTTACATAAAAAAACATGTGATTACTATTTTTCCTCTCCAAGAATCTAATCCAATGAGGCATACAAGGATATATTTTTCTATTCTATTCTTTTTGAAGAGTTCTAGCACAATAAATGCTTCCTTGCATAAAAATATATATATTTATTTTTCAAGGAATTTAACACCCTAATTATTCTTTTGCCAAAAAATGGCTGACTCACTAGCTATTATGCATGAAATACAAAATACTTTCTTATCATTTCATACCTTAGAAATATTTGTAATATTTCCTCAAGAAATAACATGAATATCAAATCCTTCTCAAATAACACAACCAATTGCATTTTAGGAAAAATGTGAGCTACCTCTCACATAAGTTATTTGTTGCGCCGAGAGGTGCATTCTAAGCTCACTATGACCCCGATGTGTAAGTATGTCGAAAGCCAAAAAAAAATGTCGGCTTGAACAATAGCTTACATAAACATATAAATGAACAATTAAAAATTTATTAAAAATAAATTTAAACGATATAAACTTAAAATATGAAGAGTCCACTAACACTCAAAAAAGAGATATGGTAAATAAATAAAATATTGTAAATACGTAAAAATATAAATAAACCATAGGTATGGTAAATAAATAAAACCTCTTTTTATATTACTCAGGAGGTATGGTAAATAAATAAAAATATAAATAAACTAGAGGTATGGTAAATAAATAAAACCCATTTTTATATTTACTCAATAAACCACTTTATATTTACAAAAATTCAAAAACAGGTTTTATTTAGGTGAAGCCTATGGGACAAATTATTATTAATACCATGGGCCAAATACCATGGGACAAATTATTAATAATAACATGGGAAAATACCATGGGCCAAATAACATATTTATAAAATAGGTATGCTAAATAAGTAAATATAAAAGAGGTATAAAGAGGTAAGGTAAATAAATAAAAATATGTCATATACAATTAGAAATCAAGATCTAATTATATATGAAGTATAAGGGTCAAGTAACATGGACCAAATTATTATTAATACCATGCAAAAAAAATTTATTAGCCCTAACATTGATATTAAAATATTGATATTATTAAATTTAATATGTTTAGATTAATAGAATATTAAATTTATTACATTGTAATATATATTAATATATCATGATATATGATGGAGGTGGATAAATAGGGGGAGTGACAAGGGAGATATGGAGATAAATTGAAGAAGAAGGGAAAAGAGGAATGAAGAGAGAGAGAGTGAGAGGAGTGAGAGAGTTAGAGAAGGGTAAGAGAGGGAGAGGGAGACATAAAGATGGAGGTGGGAGAGAGATAAGGAGAGAGGGAGGGAGAAGGAAAGAGGATCGGAGGGTAGAGAGTGAGAGAGAGAGAAATAAGGGGGAAGGGAGAGGGAGGTAGGAGAGAAAGGGAGAGAGAGAAAGGATGAGAGGTGGAGGAGAGAAGGAGGGATAGAGAGATGGAGCTGGAGGCGCAGCGAGGAAAGGAAGAAGAAATACATAGAGAGGGAGTGACAAGGGAGAGATGGAGAGATGGAGTTGGACGAGGAGAGAGGGAGGGAAGAATAAATACATAGAGAGTGAGTAGTGGAGAGAGAGTGGGAGTGACAAGGGAGAGATGAAGAGGGAGTGTGTATGTTTTGGGGTGAGATAAAGAGACAAATAAGGAGATATGGAGAGAAGGGGGGAGAGAAGGAGAGAGAGAGGCATATGGTAACAAAGTTGGAAGGTGAAGATAGAGAGAGAGAGAGGGCGGGGGGAGAGAAAGGAAGAGAGAGAGTGAAGAGAGGTAGGGAAAGAGATACGAAGATGGAGAGGGAGAGAGGGAGAGATAAGTATAAAGACATAGAGGGTGAAAGGTGGAGAGAGAGAGAGAGGGAGTGATAAAGAAGATTGAGAGAGAGGGAGAAAGGGTAGCAGGAAGGAAGAGAGAGAGAGAGAGAGAGAGAGAGAGAGAGAGAGAGAGGAGGAGGAGGAGGAGGAGGAGGAGGAGGGAGTGATAGATAGATAGATATATTGGAGAAAGATAGTTTATGTTTTGGAGTTGATATAGAGAGATAGAGTGAGATATAGATATAGATGTAAGGTGAAGAGAAAAAAAGATAGATGGAGAGGAGGGAGGGACAAGGAAATTGATAGATATGGAGTGAGAGAGAGTGTGTGTATGGTGGGGTGAGATAAAGAGAAAAAGAAGGAGAGATGGATGGATATATAGATATATATGGGGGAGAGAGGGAAGAAGGTTTCCTGCAGTAGATGCATTGATTTCAGTGTAGATGGTGATTTCTAATCCTATTTGATTTCTTTCACTAGATGAATTGATTTTTGGTGTAGATGTTGATTTCTAATGATATTTGATTACTTACACTAGATGGATTGATTTTAATGTAGATGATTTCTAATCCTATTTGATTGCTTGCACTAAATGCATTAATTTCAGTGTAGATGATGATTTCTAATCCTGTTTGATTGATTTCACTCAATGCATTAATTTTAATGTAGATTTTGATTTTTGGTTATATTTGATTTCTTTCACTAGATGAATTGATTTCAATGTAAATTATTTTTAATCCTATTTGATTGCTTGCACTGAATGGATTGATTTCAATGTAGATGGTGATTTCTAATCCTATTTGATTGCTTTCACTAAATGCCTTGATTTCAATGTAGATGGTGATTTCTAATCTTATTTGATTGCTTGCACTAGATGCATTAATTTCAATGTAGATGTTGATTCATAATTATATTTGATTGCTTGCACTAAATGCATTGATTTAAATGTAGATGATTTATAATCCTATTTGATTCCTTGCACTAAATGCATTTATTTCAGTGTAGATGGTGATTTCTAATCCTATTTGATTGCATGCACTAGATGCATTGATTTCAGTGCAAATGTTGGCTTTAAATCCTATTTTCCTACTTGCACTAGACTCATTTATTTGAGTGTAGATGTTGATTTCTAATCATATTTCATTACTTGCATTAGATGCATTGATTTTAGTGTAGATGTTGTTTTCTATTATTATTTTATTTCTTGCATTAGTTGCATTGATTTTAGTGTATATGTTGATTTCTAATTTTATGTAATTGGATGTATGATGGTACATTAATTTTAAAGTCATTGGATTAATAGTGTGTGTGCAATGATTTCAGTGTAAGCACAAAAAATTATTGACAATGTACATTGATTTTTGTGTTATAGTAATTCAACCTATTAATATTGGAGAGCAAGAGAGACAAGGTATGATGTTTACTACAACAACTCGAGCTAAATATTTAAATGGTTTACGATTCCAACTGTCCTTTTCAAATAATCAATATGAACATATGACAAAACTAACATGGGTGAAAATAAGAATAGTAGAAGAAAATAGTTTAAAATCGATCACAATGAATACTATTCGTAATTGACTACATTCTTATTATTCATAGTTTCTATCATTCAATATAATTACATTTTCACTTTGCATTCAAAATTTAATTTCATCATTAAAGTTATTTTACAATATTTATCATCTCAACAAACTGAGGTAACTAATCAAATTTAAAATTAAAATGACTCAATAAATCTCAGACATATTTAACATATTTAAAATGGTTATGTTAATATTAGATGTATTTAAATATTATTGATAAAATTAAGCATATGTTCCTCATATTATCGATATACTTTCCATGGTCGCACACGACTGAAACCAGCCTAGATCCATCTTAACTCCGGATCTATCAAGCGCCGAGAGGGATCAAATCTCTCGAGGTGAAAACCTTTCCTCAAGTTTTGCGCTCAAAAAAGAGGTTTTCACCTCGAGAGATTTGATCCCTCTCGGCGCTTGATAGATCCAGAGTTAAGATGGATCTAGGCTGGTATCTTTTTACATGACTCAATCTCGTCATGCATATAAAATCACATAATCAATTCGAGTAGATCAATTATACTGGATAATTATTCATGTGCACCTAAGCACATACTCTTTTCAAGAGTCCAGTATTTCTCTTTAAACTTTTAATGCCTATGCATCATGAGAACATACTTTTTAATCTCCTAAATGAAATAGCTTAATTCCTTTTAAACAATTATCAACATAATTATTATGTATATATTTACATAAACAATTATTCTTATCGAGTTGAAAAATCAAATAGAAGCACTCTGTTTTTCCTGTTTTAGTCATCCACTTCTGAAGCCGCTTACGAACATATGGAAACTAATCTCAGAAAACCGAAAGAGTTTTTTGTTTGGAAAAGGCTCATTAAAAAGAACCTCTCTCACTTTTTCACAGGTGTCACGGTTTTGAATATTCGAATGAATCTTTGCAACCTATTTTTCCAGATTTAAATATTAAATAATTTCCTGTTTTTGTCATCAACTTTGGACACAGTTTCCAAAAAAATGGAAAATATTTTTGGAAAACAAAAAGAGGTTCTTGTTTGAAACGGGTTCATTAAAAATAACCTCTCTCATTTTTTACACAGATGTTATGGTTTAGAATATTCGAATGCATATTTACAGCTTAGTTTTGCAGATTTAAATATTGAATAATTCCATGTTTTTGTCATCTTTTTTGGACACGGTTTTTGAGACATTGGAAACACATTTTTAAAATATGAAAGATTTTTTTGGTCACAACATCCTCTTTTACAAAAATCTCTTTCACGTTTTACATATCTATCCTGGTTTGGGAGATACAAAGGCATATTTGGACCCTATTTTCCAATAACTCATGCAATTCACATAATTATTTTAGCCATGAAAAACTTTTAAGAATTCAAAGCACATGAAATATTCTAAGAATTCAAAGAATAAAACACTTATTCCTGTATCCATGAAATTATATAGAGGCTTTATCAATAAAAAATCTCGATTATTTATCATATGAACTTTTTCCTTGCAATTAATTCAATTATTATATCATCATGCCCCATATGCAAACAAAAGAATTTTCAAAAAACATATTCACTTATCTTTTGATGCATGCTTGGAATTCCTTCTTCCTCTTCCTTGGCTCCATTCTCCATTCATTCTTTCATTCCCCCTTCTATTTTTCTCATAGGCTTACAATAAATAGAATTAAGAAAATGGAATAGCTTTTCTAAATCATAAAAACATTCCATAAAGCACCCATAAATATGATTTTTCCTAAATCACAAAAGCACTCCATAAATCTCTCATGCTTTTGTTTTCAAGGTAGATTTGTTTTTCCCTTATGAGAAAAATATCACTTATCCATATTTTTTCCAAACTATTACTTATTATTTCTAAAACTCATAAAAGATACCAACTTGGAAATATAATTTATTTCTATATAAGAATATAAATTCTTCTAAATAAAATAATTAAGAATAAATTCTTCCAATATTATTATAATTAAGAATTACAAGAATATTCTTCATGTAATATCAATATAAGAATAAATAATATTTAATTATTTAACAACCCTCATTTTATGAAAGTTTTTACGATGGCTTACGCGAGATTTTACACTCACCGTCGTGTGACTTATCCTTAAATTTGGAAGTAATAATATTTTTAATATTATCCATATTCTTCAAGATGATTTCCTCCTTTACTCCCCAATGGTCAAGCTAATATTAGGCATCCTTATGTTAGGCTGGCTTGAGCCAGACGTGGGGATTTTGGTTAGAGTTAGAAGAAATATTAGAATAACCTTGGATTCCATGTTGTAAATCTTCTTCTTATACATGATATATCTAGTCATAGTCATTATTTCAATGGGGGAAATTAAAACATGAATTAGGAGGATAGGGAAAATAGTATTTCATTTAATCTTGAGGTTGTAGGTTATAAATTGCTTTTGAATCAACTCAATACTCCTCCATGATTCTCTAGATATACTACAACCCCAAATTTGACATCCATATGAAGTGACAAGAGTGTCGAGATTTGCAAAGAGGAACTTGTTTTTATTCCATACCAGAAGATTTGTCGAATTACAATAATTTTCAATTCCATAATAAGCTTTCCAACTTCCAATTATCCTTTTCTTAATGTTATCATTCCAATTGAACTGATGATGAAGGTATATTCTCATATATTTGTATGAAGGAAATTTAGTCCAGTAGTTATTATCATGAATGAAGTTATCATAATTGGTCCTTTTGGATTTAATTATCACGACTCTTAGTCTTGTTGGTATTAACAATCATACCCATTTGAGAGCAGTAAGCTTGGAGAATTCTAAGCTTCTTGTCGATATCGTCATGGCTCCTAGATAAAGAAAATGATATCGTCACCATAAAGGAGAAGATAAATAACCATACTAGTGACATTGGGACCATTACATCTCGTAGAATCTAAACACTCTTCTAGCTTATAAATCTAAATTACAAAAAGGGTAGGGGATAAGGGACAAACTTACTTAACATTGATCTTAGCAATAAAATTCTTGTATAGCCTAGCCACAACAACACTCAACTCTAGACGAACCATTATTTCTTCTAGCCTCTTCCAGAGATTATCTCGAGGAGTGATTTCGAAAGCTTTTCTAAAGTTAAAAAAACAATAGAAGAGATCGATCTTATTATTGCAACATTCTTCAACAATTATCCTAAGAGTAACATGATGATATATAATTAAGTGACGTCTCCTAAATACATCTTATCCTTTAGCTCTTTTAGCATGAATTTCAAGCCAATGGATAATATTCATTTCGAAATCAATTACACCACCCAACTACCCACACACGTATATAATATTTTAATATTCGTAATGGATGTATCATTAATTACACCACCCATACATATATGGACCATACATGTATGCATATACGTATACCAAAAGTTAAAGTTTGATGGGTTAGTTTAAATAGTTTGGTGCTTTTAGTTTGACTAGGATTTATCATGGTCAATTTCCCATTTATTGGGATGGTTTCTTATGTTTCACATGCCTTACTTGATTTCACTATTATATTAGGTTCATATTCAACTCCCATATTGACAAGTTTTTTTGGGGAAGTATTCATGAATATGAAGATTTGCCTACGGGTTTTTCTGTGATGTTTTAAAGAAAAATATAAAAATACATCACAAGCTAAATACGGTACATGGCACCACAAGTGACAACTATGATAAATAAAGTGATGATTCTTTGTATTGTTTTAATTAATTTAATCAATATGTTTTTTTTTCACTTGCTAAATTGTTAACTCATTTGAGTAATCTAGGATAGGCCCAATATCAAACCTAGTCGTTGCCAATATAACACCAAGAGTATATCCAATATCCTGTAATCCATATTCAAACAATTTATGACTTATCAAGAACTAATAATCCACAAGGCTTGGGGAGCCTACTAATTGATCCTTTTCATAGAGGGCCAAATATGTAAGCCCTATGGGATTTGAAACCAGGCCAGGAGGATAACATCACATTGTACCAATGACTCGGTTGTCTCACAAGAAGACTAGAAATCCATTATAACTCATCATGTCAATTCTAGTGAGAATTTGAACGTGGGTGGGGAGGATAATAATGAGATGTGGAATAGTTAGCGATGAGGTTTTTTTCTTAAGGAAATCCTTGTGTGAAGGTCATTGGATTGAAACCTCGTGGATACAAAAAATCCACCTATGGGTTGGTGTGGCGTAATTTAGGTGCTAAAGTCACATACAAACTTTTAAAAGTAATTTTATTTCTAAAATTTCAATTTTACAAGTAAATAAGTTATAAAACATCTCACCCCTATTCAGGTACAAAGCACTCAGTAGTTTAATAAGACCTCATTAATACCTACACATTAGCAATAATTAAACCCTCTTCATTCATTATTAGGGGCACATATGAACACTTTTTATTCATGACTAGATATTCCCTATCATTTGACACATTTTCTATTTCTAGGGTTTTCTACTTTTAGTAGGGGTTTCCTAGGATGACATCTGGTGTTGACTGGAAAATAGTTAGAGGGTGACATGGTTAATTCCACTCGACTAATGCCAATTCCCCCATGCATCAACCTCGATATTGTGAATGTGTAATTTCTCCCTATGTTTTAGCAATTAATGACCATTTTTATTGCTCCTCCCATTTTTAGTTGAATTTTAGTCTTATTTTAGAGTTTAACTCATTAGTTTTTTGCATGTGAGAGTCATTAATAAATTTCTAACTGAGTTTTATATTTTCTTACTTCTAGTTCACTCTATTTTTGGGTATTTTTCTAATGTTGGATCTCCGAGTCTACTTTTGACTCATTTTCCAAGTAGGGAACATACTTTTGCACTTAAATGAATTCATGTTGGAATAACAACCTAATTTGAATTGGTTATTTCTCCTAGAGAGTATACATATTGTATTCATATTCAATAAAATATCATATTACCATATTTTATGAGTAATTGAAATTGTCTCCTTCGTTCCTTCATCAATTTCTTAGTATTTATTTTCTCTCTTCTCTCTTGTTTTACAAGTAGCTAGTATAGTGTTTTTTTCACACTTAGATCATGTGGTTGTGCTTAAAATCACACATGGTATCAACATATAATAGAGTTTGTGAATAATACTAAATTTTTATTGCATATTTTATAAGAATTGACAAGCTCGCAGTGATCCTCACTCTTTTTAATTACTTCAACTAGAAGCCAAAGATCCTTCTATTGTTGCGTAGTATGAGACTTTACATAGTTATAATGGGTATTGAAATTAAGCCCAATTAGCCATTGAGAAATAAAAATACTTCAACAAGATCAATGGAGCCTATGGGATAATTTTTTTCTATCTCCCCTAATATTCTCTTTCATGTTGAGTCATGTTGAACACCTAATAAAGTTTCATAAAAAGTGGAGGGATTATTTTGCAAGAAAGATTAGTTGAGAGGACATTAGTTAGGGAATGAGCTAATTAATCTAGATCTAAAACATTTTGAGATCCTATAAGAATTATTCTCCAATTTTAAGACTCTCGTGACATAGGTAAAAACTTGTCAAATATATATGAAGGAGGAACATCTTTCCTATTGTATACTTTGTAAACTAGTTCCTCAATGTTCTATATTTGTCTCTTCTTTCCATAATGCTAAACTTTCCATGGGTAAGAAATATAAGTTGCCATCTTTGGATGATTTCATTTATTCCTTGATAAATGAGAAAGATAATATACTAGACGTTGAGGCTCTTAAGCCTTACACACCCTATGTTCTTACAGTGAAGGATTATAGCAATAAAGTGAAATGGAAAATAAGGGATCTTGATCATGACGATGGAGAAATATCTCAATCTAGTAAGGATAATAAGATTTCAAAGGGATAAAAATATAAGGAGGAGAGAACAAAGCATAAATATTACAATAAGGTATTCCATCTAGAGATTTTTTCTATGGTGGATATAATTGGTCCAATGACCAAAGTACTTCAAGAACTAATCTAGATGTCTACATTCTAGTCAATTTCAAGAAGAAGATTGAAAACATGCCTCAAAAGGAGTAATATATCAATTATGTTTTGAATGTTATTGATTCATGATCTGATAAATGGATTTTAGACTTAGGTTCCAATAGTGATACAGCTGCATCATAATTCTTCATTGATACATTGCACTAGTCCTACTACAATAGCTTTCCCAACAACTCTTTTTTAGGGAGATCTTCAAGATGTTTTTTCATAGTTCTTAGATCATATTTTTTATCATATTTTAGGAGATGTTTTAGAACTCCAAAAACATCTCATTACATATTCAACTCAAATTCTATGGAGGACATATCATGTTCTACAATTAGATATTTAGCTAGTGGATGAAATTATCAAATCACACAGAACTAGTTTTTAATTTTTTTATACACCACAAGCTTTCATTGTTACTATTAGCAAGTACAAGGTTCAAATGAAAGAAAAATTATTCTCGCATGATGTCATAGGATGAATTATAAGAAAAAATCATGATGGTTTTATCAACAACACCATCCTTCTTCATATCAACTATATAATTGACTAAATATGCATTGCATTTTGAGGGGTTGGTTTTCTTTCCATTGAGTTTCCCTTCTTGACATCACTCTTCTCATAATATGTATTGCATATATTATTTCATGAGCACCTAACATGGATTCAAATTGTCAAGATGCATTTATATTTTTTACATCGCTATTGTACATGAGTACCTAACATGGTTGAGAATTGTATGGGCTCATTCACTAATATATTCCTTGGTTGGGATTAAGGGGGTGTTAGGGTACATTTCACTTAGTAATTCATTAGGAATTCATCATGACCAAAAAATTCACCATAATTAAAAATTATTCATATAGTATGAGGGGAACACATGACCACTATTCATTCAGTACTAGAAATTCCCTATATTTGGCACATTTTTTTATTTTTAACAATGGTGCTACCTAGGATGACATGTGGCATTGAATGGATATTGGTTGGAGGAATACATGGTTAATTCCAATCCATTAATTCCCATTCCCTCATGCATATGCATCCTTATTCTGAATGTGCAATTTATCTTTTCTTTTTAGTAGTTAGCCACCATTTTTCTCTTTCCTCTCCCTGTTAGTTGAATTTTAGTCCCATTTCAGAGAATAACTAGTTATGTTTTTGCACACGAGATTAATTAATAAGTTCTAACTGATTTCTAATTCTACTTACTTCCACTTCACTCCATATTCAATATCTTCTAATTTTGGGTCTCCTTGTCTAATTTTGATTAACTTTCCAAGTACAGAAAGCATTTTTATAGTTAACTGAATGCATGCTCTTAGAATCCAAACCTAATTTGATTTTTTCTTCATCATAGAGAGTGTATATATTTTTTTAATGCTTAGCAATAATATATCATCATATGTTATGAATAATTGAAATTGTCTTTAGTTCTTTAGTTAATTTATCAATTGTTTTATTCTCTTTTATTTCTTTCTTTGCAAGTAGCTCGTCTGATATATTTTCACAATAAAATTCTATGATTGTGCTTAGAATCCAAAAAATGCATTTACTGATAAAAAATTAAAATGAATAGAATTATTTATTGGGCAAGGATATCCTTACCCTATCTTCTTTTGAAAGGGATCACATAAGGACCCAACAGTAAAGAACCATCGAAAATTAAAAAAAAAAACAAGGTCTTTCCATTACCCTAAGAGAAAGGATAGGAAAATTTAAAAGTATTAAGGACATAGGGTGATTAACCTCTATCGAGTATTACATTATAAGTAAATTTTTTTTGATGAACGTATCATAACCACATAGACCAATCACCTCTAAAAATAAGTTAAAACATTGAAAATGAAAACAAACATCATTCAAGAATATGCATGAAAAATTAAGCAGAGAAAAGAAGTGGACATACTCTCATAATTGTTTCGAGGGTCACTAAATGTTGAGAGCATAATCATAAGCAGGTCTACAAGGCGACTTACGTCTTTCCCTCAGCTTGTAGCTTAGCGTTATCAGATTCTCACCTCCAAATGGAAACCCTCTTATTGAGACAAAACTATGAATAGTCAATATCGTGTAAAAAGAAGAAAACAAAAATTTAAAATTTAAATGAGTGAGATAATGGAACTATAAATTGAAGTGATTACTTATAATAATGGTAATTCTCCTTAAAATGTCCACATAATGCAAATAAATACCATTAGGACAAGTATACATTTCACATAAGGGAGAAAAATAACATGGGTACTGTATGTTGTCTTCTCTTAGAGCTTTAGAATGAAAAAGGAGGGGAGAGGGAAAGAACATACGTAAAATTAATATAACTATAAACATTACACAAAACCTAAAGGAAATAAAGATGAGCCATAAATCCATAAGTTGTGTCTAAATCGTAGATATAAGTAACAAAACAAAACAAAATTACACAAAGCCGAAAGGAAATAAATAGGGGCCATCAATCCATAAGGTGTGTCCACATTACAGGAAAAACTATCAGAACCAAAAAAATTACACAAAGACGAAAGGAAAGAAAGGTGAAACAATAGAAATACAAACTCTTGAGTTGTAACCCCATATTGCATGTTTGAGCCCTAATCTAGGAGTGCACTTGTTGAGAAACCTATTCCTCCATCCATGTATATAATTCCTTTGTTCAATCCCTTAGATCAACTCTTACAAGAGTACGATTAAAAAACAATCACTAAATACGTAGTATTTTTTGGGTTAGGACAAGAAGGTGGATTTTATCGATTCATAATTTGGCAGTCCTCGCAAAAAATGAGCACAAGAACGAAGTGATAGGAAAGGAGTAAATAAACCAAAGTTTCATGGAAAATATTGTTCATTGCAACATGTAGATACCTTGTAAGGCATATACCTTGTCAGATCATACCTAGGCCGATCCTAAAAATGCAGGATGGGGCCACCAATGTAAGCGAAATGAGAATTTATCACTATGTGGCATACCATACACTCCGACCTGACATGAAGAGTCACCAAGTGACTTAGTAGATGGCATGAATGCCAAATATAATAGGGTGACAAGAACCAATCTATAGACAATAATTACCTGTAATAAATTATAACGGGTACCTATAGGCTACCACTAAGTGTATTATCCACATATACATTACACATGGCAAGGGAACTAGTGCGCCACCAAGGATTAGTGAAGTAGGTAAAAAAAAATGAATGTTTTAAGTTTATTGTAATTCCATAATTTTACTGAGCCCCGACACTACCCAAACATTTTGAAGTTCTTGGTTGGAATGTGGCGAAATTTAGAGAAGGTTCTCTTAGATAGAAAACTCAAAAACAAGGTTGTACCTTTTACCAAAAAATATAAATAAAAAAAATTGAAAGGTGTTACATTAATTTTCACAAATTAAAAACTCCCTTTATGAATGATCATGATAAGTTATTGGTCAAGAAGGTGAAGCCCCTATATATAAGTATTTCCATAGTTATAAAAACATTGGCCAAGTATAATCATCATGGGAAGTGTATGAGTCACACATTTCCCCACTCATAAGTAAGGTTAACCATCATTTCCACCAAACATCTCATCACTTTTCAGTATAGCATTGTGGAGAGAAGTTGACATGTATTGCATATGCAGTTCATGCTATGTTCTCCTTTTCCAACCCTTGATTAGGGGATTTTTTAGGTCTAAAATGTGCATCCTAAGGAAAATAATAAAATAAGTTTTATGAATTTTTAAAGTAAAAGAAATGAAACTACTTTTTAATTAATTCTCACTTATCTCATTATAGTTACGCTCAAATTACAAGTGTAGACACTTGTTGGATGAAAAATTAAATTCCACATCCAATGAGTACCCACTCTACATAGTTCCGAGTAGCCCCACATCAGAGAAAAATAAAAATACATCAAAGAAGTATATATCAACACATTTTTTTAATGTATTTTTTTTTTTTCCTTTGTGGGTCTACTCAAAAGTATGCAAAGTGGGTACTCATTGGATGAACTACTTTTTAATTTATTCTCACTTATCTCATTATAGTTACACTCAAATTACAAGTGTAGACACTTGTTGGATGAAAATTAAATTCCACATCCAATGAGTACCCACTCTACATAGTTCGGAGTAGCCCCACATCAGAGAAAAATAAAAATACATCAAAGAAGTATACATCAACACATTTTTTTGATGTATTTTTTTCCTTTGTGGGTCTAGTCAGAAGTATGAAAAGTGGGTACTCGTTGGATGTGAAATTTAATTCCTCATCGAACATGTGTCTACACTTGACACTTGATTAAACATTTAAGGATATAAACTAAATATATAATTAAAAAAAGTAGTTTTCTTATTTTCCCTCCAAAACATTTACCCTTAGGGATGACATCATTATCGTGAATCCTTTGGTTCTTTTAAAGTTAATTTGGTTAGTACATTTTTTGTTTTGAGGCCTATTTTTGACCTCAAAATTCCCATAAAGTCAATATGGAAATTAACTAGAAACAATACCATAAAGAAGAAAGATATAGATTTGACATGCAAAATATAGTTGGTTGTATGTGAGCATATATGTTGGGAAATATCAAAACTCATCACATGCTATTCATTCCTATTATTTAGATGCTTGAGAACCAAGTATTGTTCTTGAAATCAATTCTTAAAAAGTGAAAAAAAAAAGATTGGACTCTTTATGTCCACACTAATGATCACTACTCTAAGGGACAATAGAGAGAGAATATATTTTGTGTTGGGTTGTGGAAGAAGATTACTTGGCTGTTGAAGGTTGAATGATATTAATAGATTTCCTTGTGGTGAGTAGATTGATTGAGCATGAGATTATATGGGTTGGGATGAGAGATATAGAAGTCTATAAATTAGTTCCTTCGTATTAGTGGCCTCATAACCTACATTGGAAATGACATTTATAAAATATGCCTATGGTAGGGTGAAACAAATTCCTATATATCCAATTAATTAGGGGTGAAAATGTGGAGTTGGGTTACACTTTTTGCCCTTTTTTGAGAAAAAAAACTTTAATTTTTTTCAGTTCTTCAACTTTCTGCAAGGTAAAACAATTTTTCTGTTTAGAATTTCATTTTGCGATTAAAAAAAAAAAGTTGTTAGAAATTTTGTTAGCTTTATATTACTTATTTTTTGGAATTTTTTTATACACATTTGTTATGTCAACTTAGCGTTTCTTTGAGTGTGTGTTTTTTAACAATCAACGGATTCATAAGAAGTCATGTTAATACACAATGTTGTATTTTTTGAAAATTTGTGTTTTTGAGAAACAAAATGTGTTACAACAATCTAGACAGAGTCTACTTTGGTTTCATCATATTTACAAAGCCAATGGATGCATATCATAATTACTAGAATTTTTTGAACTGGTCCAATATGAAAAACTGCATATTTTTAATATGTTTCGCGACGCAAGAAATTTCTTAACATATAAGTTATAAACTAAAAATCTAAAAGCTACCCATTAGAGACAACGGACCAATGTAATATATGATAATTTTTTCAATTTTTTTTACAATGTATTTTGGAAGATACAAAATTTTGATTTCACTGAATCACAATGACGTTCAGAAATTGTTTGCATCCATTTTATTACAAAATTAATTAAAATTAGTAAATATTTATGAAATTCCATCAAAGTTATATTTCCTGAAAGTAAACTCAATTCTAAAAATGCTTGTCTTGGTTCCGACAGTTAATTCAGAATGTTTCATGGAGTTTAATCAGTCCAAAGTTGCAGAAATGTATTCAGGCCTTGGCTCTGCATAATTGGTGATGCGTTAGTTCGGCCGAAATCTTAAACAAAGTTCGGTCGAACTGTTTTTTGCGTTGACGGCACGTTAAATCAAACGAAAAAGTAGTTCGGTCGAACTTTGACCTATCTTTCCGTCTGCCAGAAAGTACCGCTGAGCCCCTCCAAAAAAACATTTCGCGGCAATATAAATTTCCGCGAAACCATTCATTATTTTCGCATATTTTTGCACGTTTGATCTGATTTTACAAAAGTCTTGATCTGATTTTGCAAATAATTGTTTTGGGTTGAAGGACTTTTCTTGGAGGTACATTCAAAGGATTTTTCTTTGAGACACATTATTTTCGTACATTTGATCTGATTTTGCAAGGAGTTTTTTTGGGTTTAAAGAATTTTCTTGGAAGTACATTCAAAATTTCTTGGAGGTACATTCAAAAGACATTTCTTGGAGGTATGTGATACAATTTTTTGGGCTTCATTTTTTTTTAAAGTATGAATTTGGGCTTAATTTCGAAAAGACATTTTTTGGTTTTGGGTTGAAGTAAATCTTTTATAATGATTTTTTAAAATGAGTTTTTGTGTAACTTTTTAAATGAAATTTTTTTGTAAGACTTGGAAGGAAATATTTTGAACTTCGTTTCATTTTTATAAGACATTTTTTTCTTGAATTTTTTAAATTAAGTGTTTTGGATTGGAGTATGTATTTTTTGCAAAAAAATTAAAATGGGGTTTTTTTTTTTTTTTTTTAAATTAAATCTTTTGTGATGTTTTTTTTTAATTGTGTTTTTGTCTAAATTTTTAAGGGAAATTTTTTGAACTTCATACTCTATTATCATGAGAAATAGAAGAAATTGTACGAGAAAATATGATCAAAAAAGAGACCCTGAGGTACGTAGAGAAGAGACAAGACAATCTCGCAAAAGAAAGATAGAAGCGCTCTCAAATATTGAAGGGGAAAATCAACCTCAACTAGAAGTTGAAACATGTATGTAAATATAAATATTATGATTTTGATATATCTAAAATTTTCCTAGTGTGAAATGTGAAGCTTAATTTTTATTTGATGAACTAATTTGAAAAATATTTTGCAATGTAAAAAGAGAGAGATATTCCTCAAAACATTGATGATGAGATACAAAATTTTGAAAGAGAAAGTGAAAGAGATATTGAACCAATGATTGAAGATGGTGAAAATGATGAAAGAAATTCAAGCGAAGAAATTGAATCACAAGGTATATATATATATATATGTTGAACAGATGCGTGTATTATTGAAATTATACATATATTTATTAATTTAGTTATTTATTGAATATGTAAACTTATTATGTACTATTCATTCGAATATGTACAGATGAAATCAATGTTGATGACGAGATGTTAGAAAATGTTGAAACTCACACATATGGAGATAAAAAAGCTCACCATTATATACGATATCGTGTTAACCACATTTTTGAGAAGTATTTCATAAAGGAAAATGTGATAGTTCAAGCCCAAATGTTGAAAGGTTTCCTATCATTAAGGAAATTAAAAGAAGCTACGACTTTATTGGGTATTCAAAAATCAACCAAAGATAAAAAATGAAGGAAAATGTGATACAAAATATAAATAGTACTATAAATTCAATGAAAAGATCTAGACAGAAAAATGTTTCAGTTGTATGTAGAGCAATACATATGGCAGTGGTTTCATCAAGTACTAAAGAGAATTGCTTGGTAAAATCTATGGCACGAGCATTAGGAACCTCGCGAAAAACTTTGCATAAACATCGGAAATTTCGGTCGCAAATAGATGTAAATGATGAACTTGCTTGTTGGAGAGCTATTTGTAGGCAACCATATAAAGATAGACTTGGAGAAAATGTTAAAAAAATAATATATGAATATTGGAAGAAAAATTTGCGTGTCTCGCCAACTGCTAGGCATGTGATGAAAAGAAGAATAACACGAAATCAGTACGAAGAAGATGAAAAAAATTTCTTGGAAACCACTCTGATAGAGTTGTTCAACAAGTTCAAAGAAGAGAATCGTGAAATTCATGTTTCAATCAGTGCTTTTTTTCAACAAAAACCATGGTATGTAAAACCTATCACCGTATGCGACACTTGTTGTTGCCATTATCATGTGGAATTTGAGTTATATTATGACACATTCCTTGATTTTGGTAGAAAATTTTGGAAGGATTCACCTCCTCCTTCCACTATCTGTGATTTCATATCTCAAATTCTATGTGAAAGAGAAAGCGATGAACTATTTTATGAAAAGAAATGAGTCGGTGGTAAAAAATGCGATGATTGTGGAAATTTGACTAAATTTAAAAACAAATATCGTACTGATATAAATGATCAATCATTGTCCAACATGAAGGTGAAATGGAAGAGATATGAATATATCCATACATCGATTCAAGGTGAAAATAGTATTAAAAGAATTGAATTATGAGAAGAGGAAATTTTTGTGATAGACTTTTTGAGAAAGTTTGAGGCAGAAATTTAAAAATACACCAAGCATTCCCACAGAGCTCGATGGCAAGACTTGCAATTCAAAAAATCCCGTGAAGTTTTTCCACCAGGGACCATTTTGTCAGTAATTGATTTTGCAGAAAACTACACATTTGTTCCACAAAAATAAATTCAGAGTGAATACTATCATTCTGACCAAGTCTCCATGCTAGACCATATTCTATATAGACATGCTGAACAAAACATCGATCATATAGAAAGCATCAGTGAAAATTGACATATTATTAAAGAATATCACTTTTATATTAGTGACGATCATACACATGATACATATTTTGTACAACATTGTTTTGGAAAAAATTATGATTCCTTGAAAAATCATGAAATAATATTCAATGAACATTGGATATGGTCAAAAAGATGCGCAGGACAATTCAAATCTGCACGATCATTTTTTTGGTTGTGTTGTCTTCATAAGAAAACCTGCATTAAACATTGTTGGAATTTCTTTGAGACTAGCCATGGAAAAGGAGAACATGACGGTGCAGGGGCATGCATAAAACGAGCACTTCGAAGATATTAAATGACCCCCTCTACAAGACGACTTGCGGATGCGAAAGAAGTTGTTCAATGGTGCATCGCTGCTCTAAGCCATGAGACTAACCGATTAAGGGAAGTGTGAAGGTACATTCAATTTAATTTTTATTGGATATCTAATTAAATAAACAGTGTACATTTATCACAATGATTATCTTTGATTGTATTTTGATATCATATTTACATTCTTCTTTAAATTTTCCATATAAAGGTTTTTTTTGGCATATTGGAATCGAAGACGTAGATAGATCAATTGGAAATGATGTTGAAACAATAGAAGGGACTTGAAAATTTCATTCAATTAAAACAAAGTCGTCCAGAAATGTGTTTGCATTGGATAAAAGAAAATATTCTTGTTTTTGTCCTGTTTGCATAGACAACACAAAATCTAATGACGTTTGTGAAAACAAAATGTATGTAAAAGATTGGAAACATACAGAGCTAAATACAAAGGGCAAAATGTCCGTTGCAATGTTTGAAGAAATTCAATTAGAGGAGACTACAATATCATCCGATGGTGATGGAGTTTCTGATCTTATTAGAGAAGGTAAGATTTGAATTGCTTTCTAATGATAAAGATCTAGAAATAAATTTGAATATGTATAATTTTGTCAAGTTTGTTTTATTGTGTAGGAGATGTTTTTGTTGTAATTGCACCTATTGAAAACGATGAAAATGTGGAGTATTATTTGATGCATTGCACTGAACGAAAAATGAAATTATTAGAAGATTATAATGATCACGGATTTCCATATGAAAGAGGATCTATTATACTAAAAGGTTATTTTTTCAGAAAAACTAATCAAAGTGGGAATTTTGTTTACTTTGAAGACTATGAACCTGATTTCATAAGTTGTAAATATAGTCACTTGGTGTGTGAAGCACGCATAAAGTTGATCGAGGTTCAATCAAAGAAAAAAATAATATTAAGAAATGGAAAATGTCAAAATCCTATCATGAACGGATTATTGAAGATGGCATTCCATTGGACTTTTTTTGATTGAACTGCCGAACAATTTATTCTCTTTGGATTATATGTTCTAGAACATCCAATACTCAATTAAAAATTGAGTTGCCTTGTTATGTTATCTGTGCAAGTGCTTGCACATGTACAAATTGTTTTGGTACATGCACACTCTAGTATCAACTGAAAGTAGTTTTTTTATACATGCATTGATGAAAAATGTTGCATACATATTGGATATATATATATGTTCTAGAATGCAATTAACTGTTCAAGTAGTTTTACTATATTCATTGATGAAAAATGATTCACGTACCTAATATATATGTTCTATAATGCAATTAACTGAAAGTAGTTTTTCTATGTGCATTGATGAAAAATGTTGCATGTACTGGATATATACATGAACTCAATGCACACAATTTTTCTTATGGGATTTTTGGTAAAAAGTATCCACAATGTAAATAAATCATCCACAGTATAATTTTGTACAAAGATTCCTTTTAGACAAGAGACTCGGAGCACTTCTTTGACTTTTGGTGGGATTTGACCCACATCTCTATTCCTGATTGAAAATCTAGTACAAAATTTGTCTGTCCAATGGTCGAATATGTTCTATGTGAATTGATGAAAAATTTACATGTACTACATACTATTGTTTGAGTGAATTTTTTTTTAAAAACTTACCAAATGTACTTCAACCATGTCTAAAACTTGATTTTTTTTTTTTTTTGATTAAATATCAAAACAAATTACTTACATGTCATGCCAATTGTAGTTCAACTATCCAATAAAAACATTAACCATTTAACATTATATCACATGCCAAATGTAGATTGAAATGGTATCCAAAACTTAGTTTTAAAAACTTTTTGATTATATCACAACATTACTTCACATGATTAATGTACTTCAACCATCCAAAGCTTGGGTTTTAAAAACTTTTTGATTATATCACAACATTACTTGACATGCCATCCAATTGTAGTTCAATTATCCAATAAAAACATTTAACATTATATCACATGTGCCAAATGTAGATTGAAACCATCGAAAACTTAAATTTAAAAACTTTTTGATTATATATCGTAAAACATTACTTCAGATGCACGTATTACTTCACATGCCATGCCAATTGTAGTTCTTGAATATCCAATAAAAACATTAAACATTTAACATTAAATATCACATGCCAAATGTAGATTGAAACCATCCAAAACTTGAGTTTAATTTTTTTTTTGATATATATCATGTAACATTACTTCACATGCCATGCCAATTATAGTTCAACTATTCAATAAAAACATTGAACATTTAACATTAAATATCACATGCCAAATGTAGTTTGAAACCATCCAAAACTTTAGTTTTAAAAACTTTTTGATTATATCATGTAACATTACTTCACATGCCATCCAATTATAGTTCAACTATCCAATAAAAAGATTAAATTATAGATCACAACATTACTTCACATGCCAAATGTACTTCAAGCATCCAAAACTTAAATTTAAAAAACAAAACAAATTATAACACATCATTACATAACATGCCAAATGTAGTTAAGAAGCAAAACATTAATTTATAGATGACAACATTACTAGTAGTTCAATTATCCAAAACTTAAAGTTTTAAAAACCAAACAAATTATATAACAACATTACTTCACATTCATATGCCAAAAGTACTAAAACCATCCAAAACTTAACTTTTTGGAACAAAACAAATTATATTAACACTGTAATAAAATATGTCCAAAAATTGTAGATCTCACAAGTATCAAGTATCAAGTTATATTTATATATATATATATATATGACAGTGCTATAAAAAAGTAAATTTAAGACTATCTAAATCTTGAAATCAAATCTATAAATCATGTCCATCAAATAGAGATGGATGTAGTGTCTTTCCTATCAGAGTCTCAATCCGCGCACTATCATGCGAAACATGGGAAACCTATACACAATGCACATGTACAAACATTAAAATTTTATATTTTAAAAATGAGTGAGAATATATATAGAACTTCATGTAAAAAACAAAATATAAAAAAAATCATGCAATACCTCATGAGGTTCCCTCTCCATTTGTTCACCTGCTACAAGTTCCACCATAGGAACATCTCCAACAGTAAATTGTACAATATACACAGTTATATATATATATTAAAAAATTTCAGATGAAAATGCACGTGTACATATATAAACTTATTTTCAATAATATTAAAAAAAAAGTTAGACAACTTGTTCAAATGGTTGAAATGGTGTGGATGTTCCTATCTCCATCGCTAGAGTCTGTGGATTAAAGAAATATTCTATAGAAACCTAAAATTCAAAATTTTAAAAGTATAAAATAACTCAAGATCAAGATCTCAATTTATAATAAAACTTAAATAAACTTCAATTTATAAATTATAACTAAATTAAAAACACACACACACACACACACACACACACACACACACACACATATATATATATTTAAAAGTGAAAAATTGAATACTTCTGCAGGTGAATTTGGGACATCTCCTAAGAGAGGCTCCAAATGAAATTCTCCAAGAACCTAAAATTCAAAAAATTTGAAATAACTCAAGATATAGATATATATATATATATATATCTCACTTTTAAACATAAATTTTAAAAGTGAAAAATTGTCCATACTTGTTGTGGATGTGGCACATCTCCTAAGGAAGTGGAAGGTACATCTCCCAAGGAAGAAGAATGTATCGCCATCCCAAAAACATCAGATGGAATCAGAATCTGTTAAAACATTTTATCATTATATATACATACATGTACATGTGTGCACAATTATTTATTTTAAAAATATCACTTAAAAAACACTAACATTTGCCAACATATCTTGATGGTGAGACCCATCTGCATTGTTTGAACCAGAGGTCCTGGACGTGATATTAACATTTTCATCATTCATCATGCGTGACAACTGCAAATGGTGTTTTAACATATAATGATACATTTTTGTTAGATTAATGTACATACAACTAAATGTATACATGTACATACACATGCATTTATTACAAATTGTACACATGTATTTGTTAAAATAATTGAACCCTAAGGTCATTAACACATACTGTTCCTGTGCCCTCTTCCTCATAAAGAATTAGGTCTTGAAAACCATTGCAACAATTCTTTGCATATATTCGGATATCTTCAACATTCATGTTGTCAATCTCTTCATCTGTACAATACACAAAATTGGCACATGCATTTTCACGTGCACTTTGTCGATTTAGACAAACATCGACTCCACCCAATCCACTGTAAACATTGTCGATCATGACATCCCTTGCTTCTCGACTTATTTGAGAAGTCGCATCCATCTCTGACCGTAGAGTTTCGACCCGAAAAGGTCGACTCACCAATGGCAGCTCAGGGTGAGGCAACTCCACATCTCGCTTAGCTCCCTTATGGTCATACAATCGACCTTTCCCTGGACTAAAAAATTCTGACTGAAGGTCATTGTAGTTGGGTTTCATTTTCAAAAAAAATTCTACGTAAAACAATTGTGCAAAATAAATAGGATCCTCGTCGTTCTATGGGAGCCTTCCATAGGCCGCAAGGTGCCTATCATATAAACAGTGAGCTATATCTGGGTGCTTGAAATATTGCACCTTCAACATTTTTCTTTTTGGCCCTTCCTTGAAATTAAACATTGACTTCGCCATAGCTTTTGTAACTCCTTTTTTTACATCCTCCCATTTATCGGGACCCATTACTATTTCCTTTCTCTTTCTCATCACTTCTACAAATGTATCAGTCATTGGCCTAAGTTTTTTGTACACATTTACTATTTCGCCCAATGAATGTGTAACTATTTCGAGACTTTGTCGACTCTCAGCAGGTAGAGTCAAAGCCACAAGATCTCTCCACAATTTTGCATGAAGTTGTTGACACCTTTGTAAGGTGCATTGCGCCATGTTTATTTCCCATGGTATATTAGAAATGTCGGCCGGATAAGTTGTGGTGGGTAAACAACCTTCTTCTTGAATGTAGCGTTCTGCCCTGTGTCTATTTTGACCAAGATTTGGAACATTTTCAGCCTCTGCATCAATATATATATAATTTTGTATATTAGAAAAAACACATGTAAACAAATTTGTACAAATTCAATGAAAAAAATATTGAAATTGATGGCAACCTCGACGTGGTTGGTTAGCATCTTCTCCACCCTAAAACTGTTGAGACCCAGAATGACCCTGCCGAGAACTAGACCCAGAACGACCTTGCTGAGAACCAGCACCACCAGCCGTTGATTGGCCTCTGGGAGAATAAATATCACCCCCTTCACCCAACCTGCTACCACTTATTGATGGCCCTCTAAGGGGATTTGAACCACCACCAACCTATCGAGAGGAGAGAAAAGCTTCATAAACAAATACGAATTTATAGTCAATTGAAAAATAAATGCATACATATAAATACACGTGTACATATTCATTGATTAAATTGTGTTAAAACCATACCACAATTGGGTGAAACATGGGCATCCATGGCTGGAGTACAGACCCTTCTCTTCTTATTAGCTCCTAAAAAATAAAAAATGAAACTTATTAACAACTAATTTAACTCACAAAGTTGATAAAAAATCAATTCCATATGTACACACATGTATGAATATTTAAGATTATATTTAAATTTACCATGAACAGCTCTCGATCCCGATCCCTGATCCTCCCTTCTCGTAGAGATATGGGATTCTGTTGATCTTCGTCGTTCATCCTCAATGATATATATATCTACGGTGGACATTTACAATTAATTTTTTAAATAACTAATTTAAATTAAATTCAAGATAAAGTTCAGAAAATTATTTTCTTTAATTTAGTGTAAACAAATTATGTAAAACACAACCGTAGGGGCATTTAGATCTATTCCAGAGATTGACTGTAGGGGCATTTACTAGATATGTCACCTTTTATAAAAGATGAGATCCAGAGGCTACGTGGCCCTTTACAGACTCTGCCTATAGAACTACCATGGATATGAAAATGACAAACTTCTAATTAGATCTATTCTAAAGATTGAATGTAGGTGCATTTACTAGATTAGGTTTTAAAACCTATATATGTTTTGTATCAAATTACTTTTGGTTTCAATGGGAAACTTTTATGGATAATTTGTGTTTTACATGTTGAATATAAAAGGATTTTTCTCTCTCATTTTTTGAGACCATGGATATGAAAATGAAAAACTATATATTTGGTTAAAAACTATGTTTTGTATCAAATTACTTTTTATTTCTAAATACTATATACATGTTGACTGTAGGGGCATTTAGATCTATTCCAAAGATTGACTGTAGGGGCATTTACTAGATATGTCACCTTTCATAAAAGATGAGATCCAGAGGCTACCTGGCCCTTTATAGACTCTGCCTATAGAACTACCATGGATATGAAAATGAAAAACTTCTAATTAGATCTATTCTAAAGATTGAATGTAGGGGCATTTACTAGATTAGGTTAAAACCTATGTTTTGTATCAAATCACTTTTGGTTTCAATGGGAAACTTTTATGGCTAATTTGTGTTTTACATGTTGAATATAAAAGTTTTTTTTCTCTCTCATTGTTTGAGACCATGGATATGAAAATGAAAAACTTAAATATTTTAAACTATTCCAGAGATTGATTGACTGTAGGGGCATTTAATATTAGGTTAAAACCTATGTTTTGTATCAAATCACTTTTGGTTTCAATGGGAAACTTTTATGGCTAATTTGTGTTTTACATGTTGAATATAAAAGGCTTTTTTCTCTCTCATTGTTTGAGACCATGGATATGAAAATGAAAAACTTAAATATTTTAAACTATTCCAGAGATTGATTGACTGTAGGGGCATTTACTCTTAGGTTAAAACCTATGTTTTGTATCAAATCACTTTTGGTTTCAATGGGAAACTTTTATGGCTAATTTGTGTTTTACATGTTGAATATAAAAGGTTTTTTTCTCTCTCATTGTTTGAGACCATGGATATGAAAATGAAAAACTTTTATATTTAAAACTGTTCCAGAGATTGATTGACTGTAGGGGCATTTACTCTTAGGTTAAAACCTGTGTTTTGTATCAAATCACTTTTGGTTTCAATGGGAAACTGTTATGGCTAATTTTTGTTTTACATGTTGAATATAAAAGGTTTTTTTTTCTCTCATTGTTTCAGACCATGGATATGAAAATGAAAAACTTCTATTTAGATCTATTCTAGAGATGTGGCTAATTTGTGTTTTACATACATTGAATATAAAAGGTTTTTTCTCTCATTGTTTGAGACCATGGATATGAAAATGAAAAACTTCTATTTAAAATTATTCCAGAGATTGACTGTAGGGGCATTTACTAAGGTTAAAACCTATGTTTTGTATCAAATCACTTTTGGTTTCAATGGGAAACCTGTATGGCTAATTTGTGTTTTACATGTTGAATATAAAAGGTTTTTTCTCTCTCTCATTGTTTGAGACCATGGATATGAAAATGAAAAACTTCTATTTAGATCTAGATTCCAGAGATTAACTGTAGGGGAATTTACTGGATACGTCATCTATCATTAAAGATGAGATCCAGAGGATACCTGGCTCTTTACAGACTCTGCCTATAGAACTTGTAGAAGTTAACACTACCTGTCCCAACTATACCCTATCAAGGGTGTAGAAGACCCGTGGAATCACTCAAACTACTTTACATAGACATAAGGGTGTATAAGAATGCATAAGAATGCATGTGTTTTACATTGAATATTTTTCATTTTCTTAAGAATCTATTTTCAAAACAATTAACTATATACTTGGTTAAAACCTATATGTTTTGTATCAAATTACTTTTTGTCTCTAAATACTATGTTTTTTACATTGAATATTTTTCATTTGATTAAAAATCAATTTGAAACAATTCTAAACTATATAAGGTTAAAACCTATGTTTTGTATCAAATCACTTTTGGTTTCAATGGGAAACTTCGATGGCTAATTTGTGTTTTACATGTTGAATATAAAAGGATTTTTTTCTCTCATTGTTTGAGACCATGGATATGAAAATGAAAAACTTCTATTTAGATCTATTCCAAAGATATGGCTAATTTGTGTTTTACATGTTGAATATAAAAGGTTTTTTCTCTCTCATTGTTTGAGAGGTCATGGATATGAAAATGAAAAACTTCTATTTAAAACTATTCCAGATATTGACGGTAGGGACATTTACTCTTAGGTTAAAACCTATGTTTTGTATCAAATCACTTTTGGTTTCAATGGGAAACTTTTATGGCTAATTTGTGTTTTACATGTTGAATATAAAAGGTTTTTTCTCTCTCATTGTTTGAGACCATGGATATGAAAATGAAAAATTTCTATTTAGATCTATTCCAGAGATTGACTGTAGGGGCATTTACTGGATATTTCACCTTTCATAAAAGATGAGATCCAAAGGCTACCTGGCCCTTTACAAACTCTGCCTATAGAACTATCAAATCACTTTTGGTTTCAATGGTTTGTTTATTGGCTAATTTGTTTTTATCAAATTTGATAAGATGATGGATGATGAATGAGGTGATGTTGATCATAACCTTTACATCTATATGATAGGAAGCTTGTATACATAATAAGGTTTAGACTAGATATAATTTTGGAATTTATATTAGTTGGAATATTTCAATATAATAGTCATCTATTACCAACAAACAGATATTAAGATACAAGTGAAAGAGACTACAAACAATGGACTATAGTACCCAAAAGGTGAGAAATTTACATTAACAACATAGAGAGATTCAACTAGGCTTGTGTGGATGACATGAAAAGTACAAGTGGATAATGTATAATTCTACTTAGAAGAGTCTTTGGTTGCATGTTTAAGCAAGAAAGAGTCATTACTTGGACAATGTATAATTCTACTTAGAAGAGTCTTTGGTTGCATGGTTAAGCAAGAAAGAGTCATTACTTTCTCTATCTAGAGTAGAAGTGGAATACATAGTAGTTACTTCCTTTAAATGAATATGGAATGAATCTAAAAATGAATATGGAATGAATCATTGTACATTATGATAAATCTTGTATTTAATGACATTTGATCTATGAATAATATGAAATGAATCATTGAACATTATGAAGAGTCATGAGATCCACATTTCCACCATACTATTTGCAAGTTCTATATGAAGATATGTAGTCTAATAACTAATTAGTTATGGTTTCAATGGGAAACTTTTATGGATAATTTGTGTTTTACGTGTTGAATATAAAAGGTTTTTTCTCTCTCATTGTTTGAGACCATGGATATGAAAATGAAAAACTTCTATTTAGATCTATTCCAGAGATTGACTGTAGGGGCATTTGCTGGATATGTTAACTTTAATAAAATATGAGATCCAAAGGCTACCTAGCCCTTTACAAACTCTGCCTATAGAACTATCAAATCACTTTTGGTTTCAATGGTTTGTTTATTGGCTAATGTGTTTTTATCAAATCAATTGGATGCAAGTTATGTGCAGATGATGGATGATTAATGAGGTGATGTTGATCATAACCTTTACATCTATATGATAGGAAGCTTGATATACATAACAAGGTTTAGACTAGATATAATTTTGGAATTTACATTAGTTGGAATATTTCAATATAATATAGTCATCTATTACCAATAGACAAATATTAAGATACAAGTGAAAGAGACTACAAACAATGGACTATAGTACCCAAAAGGTGAGAAATTTACATTGAACACATAGAGAGATTCAACTAGGCTTGTGTGGATGACATGAAAAGTACAAGTGGACAATGTATAATTCTACTTAGAAGAGTATTTGGTTGCATGTTTAAGCAAGAAAGAGTCATTACTTGGACAATGTATAATTCTACTTAGAAGAGTCTTTGGTTGCATGGTTAAGCAAGAAAGAGTCATTACTTTCTCTATCTAGAGTAGAAGTGGAATACATAGTAGTTACTTCTTTTAAATGAATATGGAATGAATCTAAAAATGAATATAGAATGAATCATTTTTACATTATTATAAATCTTGTATTTAATGACATTTGATCTAGGGATAATATGGAATGAATCATTGTACATTATGAAGAGTCATGAGATCCACATTTCCACCATACTATTTGCAAGTTATATATGAAGATATGTAGTCTAATAAATAATCAGTTATGATATTTGTGTAAATATGAAAACAGTTCTATGATATAAAGGCAAACAAGGGATCAATATAAATTTACAACTTTCAAGTTTCGAGTTTTGAGCTTCTAAAATAACTGAAATTTACAAGTTTCAAGTTTTGAGTTTCTAATATATAGATTCTATAATCTATTTGATAATTTGGGCACATGACCTTGACTACATACTACAAGTATCTAACACATATTGTAACCTAAGAACTGTAACCACTTGTTGCATACCAAACTGCAAAATTAAATTTTTTGTAAAATTTGGTAGGTTTCAAGTTTCGAGTTTCTAATATATAGATTATATAATCTATTTGATAAATTGGGAACATGACCTTGACTACATACTACAAGTCTCTAACACATATTGTAACCTAAGAACTGTAACCACTTGTTGCATACCAAACTGCAAACTTAATTTTTTTGTAAAATTTGGCAGGTTTCAAGTTTCGAGTTTCTAATATATAGATTCTATAATATATTTGATAAATTGGGCACATGACCTTGACTGCATACTACAAGTCTCTAACACATATTGTAACCTAAGAACTGTAACCACTTGTTGCATACCAAATTGCAAACTTATTTTTTTTGTAAAATTTGGCAAGTTTCAAGTTCTGAGTTTCTAATATATAGATTCTATAATCTATTTGATAAATTGGGCACATGACCTTGATTGCATACTACAAGTCTCTAACACATATTGTAACCTAAGAACTGTAACCACTTGTTGCACACCAAACTACAAACTTAATTTTTTTGTAAAATTTAGTAGGTTTCAAGTTTCGAGTTTCTAATATATAGATTCTATAATCTATTTGATAAATTGGGCACATGACCTTGACTGCATACTACAAGTCTCTAACACATATTGTAACTTAAGAACTGTAACCACTTGTTGCATACCAAAATGCAAACTTAAATTTTTTGTAAAATTTGGTAGTGATTTATATACAATGATCTTGGATTCTGATATCACTTATATTTTGAGCGATATTCAGTGATGCGAGTTTGATAGTGATCTAAGGTGCAAGTTAAGTGATAAAATAACTTATAACAGTGATATATAAATACATCAGTACTATGGAAAATAGTAATGTATGACAGTATGCCAGTGATACTCGTAGTATGAATGATTTATATAAAATGATCTTGGATTCTGATATCACTTATATTCTGAGTGATATTCCAGTGATCTGCGAGTTTGAAAGTGATCTAAGGTGTAAGTTAAGTGATAAAATATCTTCTACTGACTTGTTATACCACGCTATAGAGAAAGAGAAAGCTACACCTGAAGGAACTATAGTCCTAAAGCACATGTTGAGATAGATGACGGGTAATACGAGATGCGTCAGGCCCCTTCCCCTCCAGAGCCCATTTTGACATGGCTCTGCCCCTAAGTGAATTATTGGGTGGGAGGTAATCTTTAGTTGATAAAGGGCTTCAACCGAGAGGAAAACTGACTGAAGCTGAGAATAAGGAGTGGGTGCATGGAGGACAGATAAAAGAATTTCCCCATCTCAAACTGAAGACAGAGGCATCAGTACTATGGAAAATAGTAATGTATGACAATATGCCAGTGATACTCGTAGTATGACAATGATGATGTGTACCTGTGAGTATGTTATGATTTATGAAATTTATGATTTATGAACACTCCAGAAAACTATAACTACCAACAATAGAAGGATATGAGCTGCTTACCTGGTGGTTTGATTAATGTCACCGCAGATGATCAACAACAGACCAACAACAGCACCAGAGCAATTCGAAAAACTATAAGCAACACAACAAAAAAAACGTTAATTATATCAGAAAATATAATTTACGATAACAATCAAATAATTCACTGCAGAAAACCATAATGATCAACAAAAGAAAGAGCTGCTTACCTGGTGGTTCACTTAACGTCGCTGCAGATCATCAACAACAGAGCAGAAGTTGCGCCATAGAAATTCAACGAACCCGAAGCAACAGAGTAGAAGAAACAAAGACACACGAAGTAATAGAGCAGAAGAAACAGAGATGCGCGAAGTAGCGCTAGAGTAGAAATTCAACAAACGTGAAGCAACATAGTAGCAAATAAAAATACGTGCGAAGCAACATAGCAGAAGAAACAAAGACGCACTAAAAGAAAAAAATTCGTGGGCGATATATTTATAAGCAATAGTTCAGCCGAACTATTTTAAAAGTTCGGCCGAACTGTTGTTGCTGGTTTTCCCATCTTCGGAAAAAATTCTGTTTGCCCACACCATCAGTGTGCCGTCAATCTAAACGGTAGAGCGAGTTCGGCTGAACTTTCTCATAACCGAACTTCCTCAAAATTTCGGCCGAACTATTGGCGAAATTTTTTTTTCGCCTCCGATTCTCACAAAAGTGTAACCCAACTTCACATTTTCACCCTTAGACCAAATATTGTTAAAAAATAAGTCTCATTTAATTGCTTATGAATATGAAAAATTAAAATTATTAGCTATTATATAAATTTATGTACTATGCAAGTTGTATGTGATTATTTATTGTTCTATTCATAGGCATTTGGCATTTTAATGTAATGAAATTATGAGTATTCATACTACTTTAATTCCATTGCATTCATTTATTTTAACCATGCATGAATTTGTTATGATTTGGGTCCTTCTAAGAGCATTATCTTTGTTGGTATTATGACATAAATCATAGGAGGAAATTGAAATTCTTGTTTGTGGCCACTCATATTGAGGTTGGTAAATATGAACCAATATGTTATATGGGATAATAGATAATTATAACTCCACTCACTAATGACATTATGAGACAAATAAAAAAGGAGGGAACACAAAAAGAAGACATGTGGTAAACATATTCACCACATATTCATATATTATGATATCTTAGAGGGTAGCAGTGACACATAGGATGTATTAGGAATGAGATACTTGAGATGCTTTTTGGTTAGTATATTAGCTGAGCATGAAAGTAGATGGGTATGAATGAGAGTTATATAACTTTATCCATTGATTCCTTTTATTTGGTAATCTCATACAATTATTTTTATTTGGTAACTTCATAGTTTATCTTTGGAGTGGTATCTACACCACGTGCATATATGGAGAATTGCATATTTATAGCTAATTTCTTATACCAATTATCGTTAAAAGACAAAGTCTCATTTCATTATTTATGAATATACAAAATTACAATTATTCTCTATTATATAAAGCTATATACTATTCATGTTGTGTGACATTGTTATGATTATATCTATAGGAATTGAATATAAAGAAATTATAAATATCCATTCCACTTTAATTCCATTGCATTAATTTATTTTAATTATGCATAAAATTATTATCATTTTGGTTTTTTATTATCATTTATGTTGCGAAGATTTCTTTGGAATCTTTATAGTGGAAATATAAAATATTTTTTGAGAACATAGAGTCTTTGTAATGTATTATAACTATTTAGTTGTGAAATAATACGATAAGAGTACTTGATTGTGTATTTGTTTTTCCAAAATGGATTTATTTTTTATTTTTTATTTTATTTTATTTTATTTTTTTAAGAATTTGCAATTGTTTGGTTAAAATTTTCAACCAATTTTCTTTAATTGGTTAGTGTTTTTTATTTAATTGATTAGTGTATGGGGCATATTCTGTACATCTTTTTTATTTTAGATGTTCTAAATATATATTTTTAATATTTATGTCAAATTATGAATATATTTTTCCCCATGGATTTTATGTGCTCGCCTTAGTAGCATATGGTTATAATAGATCTAGAGATGATGCAACTTTGAATAGAAATGGAATATCAACTACTATATATGTTAGGCACATGAAAAAGGAGAGGAAGGTCATAAAAAAATTTATACAACAATTAATGATGATAATAACAAAAATTCCAAAGTGACTTGTAATTACATATTTATATATTATCATATAGCATTGAAATATATTTAATTATTTATGAGGAGATGTATTTATGATTCTAATAATTATTTAGAGTATTTTATTTTATATTAAAAATATATTGATAAAAAATAAATATTGGAGCATTGTTAAAGCATATGATAAAGAAAATCATATGATAAATAAAAGAGAGCCCAACACTAAGTCTTCGATGCTTTATATATAAGAATGCAACTCTGGTAGGATTTACCTCGTATTTTTTACTGAAACGTATAGTGCAATTTAATAAAAAAATATACAATTTTCATTATATGTGTTCATTCTATAACGTTCATATTGGCATATGATAAAATGTAATATAGATGACAATGAACATAGATGTTTGTTGATAAAAAAATGATTCAAAGGAATAATATGTGAATATGAGATGGATTAATCTATGAATTTGAGAAGGTTGGGACCAAGTTATGATTGAGATAGTTTAACATGTTGGTAAATCATGTAGGAGAAAAAAGATTCCTAGATAATTGGAAAGTACAATGGATGACACCCATGTATCTCGATATATGGATTTATTTTTATATGGACATCAATGATCAATTGTTTGTAGGAAGAAGTAGAAATTTCATGTAATAATAAATTTTATGTAGGTATAAAAAAGGAAGAAAAATAAAGTTCAAGTATGAAGCCCATAGTGAAGAAAACCCAAGTGAATAAAAGCATCCAAATGAAGACTAAAACAATAAACATGAGCAAATAGGAATGGGAATATTGCAAAAAGAATAGGAAGGGCATGGATGTGATCGTTGATGCAGTAGAGAAGAAAGTTAGTGATAATGCATGCATAAGTCTTGTGGAATAAATGGATGTGAAGTAATGATGGAGGAAAAATAAGGTAAATTTGTGAGCATCGTTGAATAATAATAGACTAATGTCCACATTGTGATGTTATTCCCACGTTTTATTTTTAAGTGGGTGTATAGTGGCATGTTTAACTTGACGTATTAGTTCTAAAAAAGGTTTAAGTATGTACTTAGTATCTCCATGAGTGGAGTTTGTAACATAAGTCAATGATTACGCATAACCAAATAATTTCTTATGTTGAAGAGTTCACGGTGCTCTTAAAACCACTTTGTATAGGAACATTTGTGGTAAGCTGAAACACTTGATGGTTCACGATAAGTCAAAACAACTTGCCATGCCAGGGGAAGGTTTGTGGTCAGTTAGAAACCCCTTGATATGATGCATTTTTTGTGGTAAGTAGAAACCACTTGAGGTGTGATGGTTGAGGATGATCCAAAAAGACCCATAGGTATAATTCTAGAGTCTGATTATGAGTCAGTCAAGGAAATCCAAAGATGATGATCATTGATGAAGTACATGGAGTTTAGGGTACAAGTGTGAAGACATTTGATGGAATAATGGTTTAATGTACCATGTACATGAAGGAAGTCATAGTAAACCAATGGTTGTAGCGGCCGATTACCCGCGTATTCCATGATTTTTTATTTTATTTATTTATTTATTTTTATTATTTTTTTTTTTTTATGGACATTAAAATTTTGGTAATGTTTGCATGGCAGAGGTATGATGCGTAAATTCTAAATTGGACAAGACAAATAATTTGTTGATCAAGAGGTTCTTTAGTGCATAATGGATCAAAACTCAACTGATGGAGATTAAAGCAAGTAGTAGTTAAGGTGGGGTATTGAAATATGTAGCTACTACTTGTCGTAGGTGTGATAATGTTTGTAAATTGGTAGGATAATTGTTTTATATTAGTAATAGGTCATTTCTAGAAGAAGGGTTTCATCCTAGTATTTAAGAGGTGGCCAGAACTAGATGATTGTGTGCTCAAGGCAGTCATTCATGTATTTATATGTGTAATTTTACATTGATTAATAAATTTCTCAACATATTTTTGTGTGTGTAATAATGTATCTTGAGTTTTCTAACTCATGGAACATGTTATAAGTGGGACTTAAAGCCAATTGGGGTTTCATCAATCTCATTAAGTCAAATTGTATTATTGTTATGAATTAGCATGCCATAAATGTAAATCTATGATCCAATTTACTCTTCTAATGGTGATTTAATGACAATTCTGTTTTATAGGTGGGAATCTAAATTTAAAAAGTGTGAATATTGATGTTTCCAAAGTAAAAAACTGCATCATGAAAGTATGAATTTCATGTTATGAGACTATGAATTTGGTTATGAAATGGACAATTGTAGTTTAGAAATATGAATTTGGATTTCAAAAGTACCAAATTTTATTTTAAAATGGTGAATTTAAATTTCAAAAACGTTAATATTGAGTCTTAAAACCATGTATTTGGATTTTTGTATTTTGATATGTATATGTTGAGTTTTAATTTAAGGAACAAATTGCTAAATGATCACTATGACAAAAAATATTCAATAAAAATAGATGCATAATTACACATTTTCATAAAAGGTTAAATTAGTATACAATAATAATGTTTTCATCCTAGAGGACTTTGAAGAAAGTTAGTTGAAGTAGTTTATTTGTTGTGTGAAAGTTGTAGTGAGGTCCAATCAAGGTGTTTATTTGTTATGTAAAAGTTGTAATGAGAAGATTGGATCAACTTGGGTTCCTCATGTTTAGGTATATATATTCTTTCTCCAAACATCTAATATATGTTCTTAATCATACTACACCATATGTAGGAGGTATTTTGTGTATGTCTCACATAATCTTTGATCCACATATCAAAATACTTATAGTCCATGTACTTGCCTCTAATGATTTGCCACTAGATGCCCCTAGGAGTGAGTCCCCTCCAAAGACTCTTGCAGATTAATGCCTTGATGAAAGAGAGAGTATTCACAATCCCCCAACCCCCCTCCTCTATAACTTTGGAAATTTTTGGCAAGCTGGAAATGTGTGGCAAGCCCACGAGATGTATTCTCCCTAAAATATTGGTACCAATCCACAAAAATCTTGCGAGATTATGTTTATATTATGAATGATTTCCATGGGAATCATACATAAATGCATCTAATGGACCTAAATAGACTGCAAAACAGACCTTATAAAAATGACTCTCCCTATGATGGAAAGCCACCTGAATGACAAGTTCATCAATTTATGGTCAAATTTCTGAATTATCCAGCTCCAATCTAAATTCATATAATTATTAAGATTTACTTTAAAACCTAAATAAACAAATATGAATTCATATAATTATTAGGCTTTAATTTAAAACCTAAATAAACAAAGTCAGAATCCAAAGATAGAGCAAGGATCTCAAATATGTCTCAAATCTGCAAGGTCACATAATCTTCCAATTGTGCATCTCAAATATGTCTCAAATCTGCAAGGTCACATAATCTTCCAATTGTGCAGTGATCAATTCAGATTTCCTCTTGTTAATATCAAGGCTTGAGGCTAGGCATGAGAATGAAATGTAAATTAGTCCACTCGGGAATAGGAAATACTAAATATAGTTATGTGATGAATCTAGAAAGAAAACCTCATTAATTCAACTCACAAGAACCTTAATTCTAAAATAATTAAATTAGCTAAAATCAAAATTGAAAATAAATTATATTTAAAAAATTTAACATACATTATACAAAATTTGAACAATTTTTCTTCTTTAATAAAAATGATTCACTACAAAACATTTAATATATTGGATTTTATATTATTGAGATTAAGGTTATTTAGATTCAAATTTATGTTTAAGTTATTAAGATTCTGCATTTAATGTTATGTTAATTTACTTTTTCACAAATTTTTTTTACTATACAATTTATGTTTATTAAATAGACAGTAACCATGTAAGACAATAGTGAATATATAATTGTCCTCACTAATTTTACAACTGAGTTACCATAAAAAAGAATATATATATATATATTCATTCTTGAGAATATCTATGGTAACTCATTTGTAAGTAAAACTTTCACTAGTGCCCAACTATCTTTAAGTCTTGGGCAATTAACCTATTTTCTTAAGTCCCAACCAAACATAAACAATTTTAAAAAATAAACACTTACATATAATATATTACAAAACTAATATTTTATACATTGAATTTTTATACAACAATATAAAATCCATTATAAAAAACACTTAACAAGGTATATATCCATATTACATCTAAAACCCAACCCATAAAACATTTGACACTAAATATCCAATTTCTTATGAAATATAAAATTTAATACATATTTAATACTGCACGTTAGTATATCGGAGTGCTTATCTGTCTGACGTTATTGTGACCCAAGGTAATGCATTTATTATGTGAAAACTGAGTAGATGGAAATCGCATTGCAACAGTAAGGATGGAAATCAGACACAACATCACATATATGTGAAGGAACAGTTTAGCCTTCAACTTGTTTCTTTGGTTTAGCCTTGATTGATTGTAGTCTTGATTTATGAGCATCTACTACCCTATTTGTGTCATAAATATTGTAACTTGTGCGGTTGGCCACATTAATTCTTTAAAGTTTCCTCGACATCGCCATCAAAATTCTGCAGTCACCTGCATCATCGTACTGGTCTCCAAAGCAAAACCTCGGGCGAATCCCTGTACAATCCTTTTATCTTTTTATTGCAAGTGCTGTAATTTTCAGGAGTAGCTACTCTTCTTCCCAGACACACGATTTACAAATTCCTGTTCAAAAAGTATATATTGCAAATGCTGTAATTTTAATGAGTAGCTACTCTTCTTCCCAGACCCATGATTTACAAATTCCTATTCAAAAATATAATTTTTACAGTGTTATTGACCCAGGGCAAAGCTGTATGTTCCCATTTCTAATAATACACTTAAATTTAACAATGAGCATATACAACCCCACACATTATTGAGTGAATAATGTAGTAAATATTGATTGATAGTAATGTCTAGAGTTCTTTAATTGTCCAAAACCCATGTCCAAAATCCATGATTTATAAATTTCTTTTACCAATCCCTAGGATCTACTTGCTTGTACAACTCCAACCGAGGGTTGGACAAATTCAACCCGGTTTTAAAATTGACTCTGTCATCAGTATAAATTGCTCATGACATGACTTTTAATATCTATTTTTACAGGTTTTATTTATTTTCTTCAAATTATATTTAAGAAGTAGCTAAGTCCTTGATACATCTAGACTTAAGATGAATCTAGACTAATTTATTTGAATTATGCATACAATTATTATCATTTGGGTTTTTTATTATTATTTATGCTCACAATATTTCTTTGGAATCTTTATAGTGGACATATAAAATACTTTTTGAGAACATAGAGTCTTTGTAATGTATAATAACCATTAAGTTGTGAAACAATACAATAAGAGCACTTTAGAGTGTGTATTTGTTATTCCAAAATGGATTTGCTATTTTATTTATTTATTTTTTCTTAGAATTTGCAATTGTTTGGTTAAAATTTTCTACCATTTTTCTTTTATTGGTTAGTGTATGGGGCATATTCTGTACATCTTTTTGTTTTAATACTTATGTCAAATTATGAATATATTTTTTCCCATGGATTTTATGTGTTGTCAGTAGCATATGGTTATAATAGATTTAGAGATGATACAACTTCGAATAGAAATAGAATATCAATTATTTATGTTAGGCACATGGAAAAAGGTGAAATAGGTCATAAAAAAAATTATATAATAATTAATGATGATAATAACAAAAATTCCAAATTGACTTGTAATTACATATTTATATATTATCATATAGCATTGAAATATATTTATTTATTTATGAGGAGATGCATTTATGATTCTAATAATTATTTATAATATTTTGTTTTATATTGAATATATTGATAAAAATAAATATTGGAGCATTCTTAAAGCATATAATAAATAAAAGAAAGCCCACCACTAAGTCTTTTATGCTTTATATATAAGAATGCTAACTTTGGTAGGATTAACCTCGTATTTTTTAGTGAAATTTATAGTGCAATTTAATAAAAAAGATATACAATTTTCATTATATGTGTTCATTCTATAACTTGCATATTGGGCTATGAGAAAAGGGAATATACATGACAATGAACGTAGATGTTTGATGATAAAAAAAAATGTTTCAAAGGAATAATAGGTGAATATGAGATGGAGTGATCTAAGAATTTGAGAATTTTGGGACCAAGTTATGATTGAGAGAGTTTAACATGTTGATAAATCATGTAGGAGAAAAAAGATTCCTAGAGAATTGGCAAGTACAATGGATGACACCCATGTATCTTGATAGATGAATTTATTTTTATATGGACATCAATGAAGAAGTAGAAATTTAATGTAATAATCAATTTTATGTAGGTATAAAAAAGGAAGAAAACTAAAGTTCAAGTATGAAGCCCGTAGTGAAGAAAACCCAAGTGAATACAATGCATCCAAATGAAGACTAAAACAACAAATATGATCAAATAGGAATGCGAAGATTGCAAAAATAATAGAAAGGGCATGGATGTGATCGTTGATGCAGTAGAGAAGAAAGTTAGTGACAATGCATGTGGAAGTCTTGTGGAATGAATGTATGTGAAGTAATGATGGAGGACAAATAAGGTAAATTTGTGAGCATTGTGGAATTAATAATAGACTAAAATCCATATTGTAATGTTATTCCCACATTTTATTTGTAAGTGGGTGTATAGTGTCATGTTTAACTTGATGTATTAGTTCGAAAAAAGGTTTAAGTATGTAATTAGTATCTCCATGAGTGGATTTTGTAACATAAATCAATGATTATGCATAACCCCATAATTTATTATCTTGAAGAGTTCACAATACTCTAAAAACCACTTTGTAGATGAACATTTGTGGTAAGCTGAAACACTTGATGGTTCATGGTAAGTCAAAACAACTTTCCAAGAGAGGGGAAGGTTTGCGGTCAGTTAAAAACCACTTGATATGATGCATTTTTTGTGGTAAGTAGAAACCACTTGAAGTGTGATGGTTGAGGATGATCCAGAAAGACCCACAGGTGTAATTCTAGAGTGTGATTATGAGTCAGTCAAGGAGAACCCAAGATGATGATCATTGATAATGTATGGTGAGTTCAAGGTACGAATATGAAGACATTTGATGGAATAATGGTTGAATGTACCATGTACATGAAGGAAGTCAAAGTAAAACAATGGTTGTAGAGGCTGATTACTCGTGCATTCCATGAAATTTTTGTTCTTTTATATGGATGTTAACATTTTGGTAATTTTTTCATGGAAAAGGAATGATGTGTAAATTCCAAATTGGACAAGACAAATACTTTTTTGATCAAGAGGTTCTTTAGTTCGTAATGGATCGGAACTCAATTGATGGATATTAAAGCAAGTAGTAATTAAGGTGGGGTATTTGAATATGTAGCTACTACTTGTCTTAGGTGTGATCATGTTTGTAAATTGGTAGGATTATTGTTCTATATTAGATATATCTCATTTCTAGAAGAAGAGTTTGTTCCTAGTATTTAAGAGGTGACCAAAACTAGCTGATTGTTTGCTGAAGGAAGTAATTCATGTTTTATATGTGTATTTTTACATTGATTAATAAAGTTCTAAACATATTTTTGTGTGTGTAATAATGTCTCTTGAGTTCACGGAACATGTTATAAGTGGGACTTGAAGCCAATCAGGGTTTTATAAAGCTCATTAAGTCAAATTATATTATTGTTATGCATTGGCATGCCGCAAATGTAAATTTATGATCCAATTTACTCTTCTAATGGGGATTTAATGACAATTCAGTTTTATATGTTGGAATCTAAATTTCAAAAGTGTGAATATTTATGTTTCCAAAGTAAAAAATTGGATTATGAAAGTATGAATTTCATGTTACGAGACTATGAATTTTGGTTATGAAATGGACAATTGTAGTTTAGAAATATGAATTTGGATTTTAAATGTACCAAATTTTATTTTAAAATTGTGAATTTGAATTTAAAAAATGTTAATATTGAATCTTAAAACCATTTATTTGGATTTTTTTTATTTTGAATTTATATTTTGATATGTATATGATGAGTTTTAATTTAATGAAAAAATTGCTAAATGATCATTATCACAAAAGTTATTCAATAAAAATAGATGCATAATTACACATTTTCATAAAAGGTTAAATTAGTATACAATAATAATGTTTTCATCCTGAATGAATTTGAAGAAAGTTAGTTGAAGTAGTTTATTTGTTATGTGAAAGTTGTAGTGAGGTCTAATCAACGTGTTTATTTGTTGTGTAAAAGTTGTAATGACAAGATTGGATCAACTTGGGTCCCTCATGTTTAGGTATATATATTTTTTCTCCAAACATCCAATATATGTTCTTCATCATACTATGCCATATGAATGAGGTATTTTGTGTATGTCTCACATCATCTTTGAACCACATATCAAAATACTTATAGTCCATGTACTTGCCTCTAATGATTTGCTACTAGATTCCCCTACGAGTGAGTCCCCTCCAAAGACTCTTGCAAAATAATGCCTTGTTGAAAGAGAGAGTATCCACAATCCCCCAACCCCCCTCATCTACAACTTTGGCAATGTGTGGCAAGCTCACCAGATGTATTCTCCCTAAAAGATTGGTACCAATCCACAAAAACCTAGCTAGATTAAGTCTATCTCATGAATGATTTCCATGGGAATCATACATAAATGCATCCAATATGTCGAAATAGACTGCAAAATAGACCTTATCAAAATGAATCTCCCTTTAATGGAAATCCATTTGAATGATAAGTTCATCAATTTATGGCCAATTTTCTGAATTATCTAGCCCCAATCTAAATTAATATAATTATTAAGCTTTACTTTAAAACCTAAGAAAACAAATCTAAAGTCATATAATTATTAGGCTTTATTTAAAACCTAAATAAAAAAAGGCAAAATCCAAAGAGAGAGCGGGGATCCCAAATATGTCTCAAATCCGCAAGGTCACAAAATCTTCTAATTGTGCAGTGATGAATTTAGATTTCCTCTAGTTAGTATCAAGGCTCGAGGCATATCCAAAAAACTTAAGAATGAAATGTAAATTAATCCACACGGGAATAGAAAATACTAAATCTTGTTATGTGATGAATCTAGAAAGAAAACCTCACTAATTCAACTCACAAAAACCTTAATTCTAAAATAATTAAACTAGATTAGATCAAACTTGAAAATAAATTATATTTTAAAAAAATTAAGTTTGGAACAATTTTCCTTATTTAATAAAAATGATTCACTACAAAACATTTAATATATCAGATTTTATATTATTGAGTTTAAGGTTATTTAGATTCAAAGTTATGTTTAAGTTATTTAGATTCTACATTTAATTTTATTTTTATTTTATTTTTTTTCACAATAAAAAAATTTCGTTATACAATTTATATTTATTAAATATTAAATACATAGTGGACAGTTGCCATGTCAGACGATGGTGAATAAATACTTATATATATTCTTTTGCAAAGTGGGAATATCTATCGTAACTCAAATGTAAAACGAGTAGCGAGGACAATTATTATTGGCTGCTATCGAGGAATGTAGGGCAACTCAACATCATTATTCAAGAAAAACCAAGTTACCTAGAATTATCTATTAATAATATGTATGCCTTTTCCTTCAATTGTAGAAGCATCTCTTACCTTTTAGAAATAATCTTGATGAGTTGTTAAAGCTATACTCTTTCAATAACTTTCTCCTTTTGATGGATAGGTCTTCTTATCATTTTTCATATTTTCTATAGTTGTTGGTTTCCAAAGGAATAGCCTAGCTAACCTTGTGTCCATTGATAGCCTTGGGTTGGCTGAGGTGGGAGTTGTTGGCAAGGAGAATCTACATATGATAGGCTTCCTCCACTGAAATTGGTGCTTTTGTTAATTCCTACTTCCTAATTTCTTTTTAATAGCTTATAATATTTCCCTTGAGTTGTATAACTAGAGTTATTTAGGTGTGGTAAGGCCCAAATACCATACGGGAGATGACAGCCACATAACAGCCTTCTCATTCATTCCGCAGTACATATGTGACCTAATGATAATGTCAATGGTTTGAACTCTGAGAGGACAGTGGTGAAAAAGTGCGATAAGGAGGTGGGTGTGAAAGCTAGTACTTGCAAGATGGATCATATTTTATCTATGGAGGCCCTTTTGGATCACTTTGTCTCCTTTTGCAGGGGCCAGCCCAATTTCTTGGTATTTATCGCTATTTCTGGTCTCCAACCTTTGAATATCCCCCTATGACCCATTCGATACACATGGGCTTATAACGGTTTACGCGACATATAAGGAAGACCTAACACTGATTCCATTCGAAGAAAGAAAGATTTAAATTAATAGAGTGTCAGTAGAGCTTTCCTGGTTCAAAGGGATCCATGAAAGGAAAGCTAGAAATAATTTCTAAAACACGATGGCTAGGAGAGTGAAATTGTGACACTAACTTGTTATCTTGATTAAATGATGCATTAAGAAGATGACGAGAAGTTTTCTGGTTCACCATCATTACAAATTGACTCAATGAAAATCACGGAACCCCAATTGAATAAATTCTTCAATTTGAGTAAAGTCGTTTATCGAATTGAACCTATAAAATCTGGCTAGATGCAAGAAGATATCCGACTAGACATAATCATCGCATTTTGATTTTCTCAAAAGCCTATGTTTTGGAAAGATGGGTTGTGCACTTAGAGTTAAACAACGTTTACGGGCAAGAATATTTGAGTTAGTTATTTTTATAATGATAGATTGGATGTTGAAGGGATGTCATGTAAATGGCTCATGCTCTTTCTTTAGAGCATTACATATTAATCAAATAATGTTTATATATATATATATATATATATATATATATATATATATATATATACATACAGATGAAAAATTGTTTCAAGATAGATTAACTACCTCAATCACAAAATCCTCCAGTTAAAAAAAATATCTCGATCTGTTTCAAGATGGATAAACTATTGTTTCAAGATAGATTAACTACCTCAATCACAAAATCCTCCAGTTAAAAAAAATATCTCGATCTGTTTCAAGATGGATAAACTACCTCAGACGCACACACTTTCACTTGAGAAAAAACTTAATAGATGAGAGAAGTTCTCAAATGAGCTAGGCTTCAACATTGTCCTACATAATAGGAAGACTCCTTATAGAGACTAGAAATCTACCTAATTATGAGCAATAAATTTAATAGTGAAATATGACCCATAAAACATTACTATAAAATTTCCAATGATGTTTGTAGCAAAGTGGGGTAAAATTTAAATTGAAACTTCACATTTTGAAAGAATCATTATTTTGACTAAGAAACTATTTTTTAGTATTAAACACTAAAAGTCAGATGCAATGTTACAAAACATAGTGTGAAGAACAAGTGTAATATATGTATCTAATTATAATGCCACATGTCACATGAGACATCCTTTAAAAAATAATAAAAAGAACTTACTATGAATGAGATGTATCGAATTAATGCTTCAAAATTCGAGATAAAAAAATTAAATTGATAAAAAAAAACACATATATCTTTGGTAAAATATGTAAAGGGTTGGTGGGGGGACTTAAAAGATAGCCACAATTGGTGGTGGGGGGGTGGGATTAAAATATAGCCACAATAACGTTGAGTAACTTGCAAGGATTTGAATATACTAAAACTTGTGAGATATAGCCTTTTTTCCAAAAATATATCTTAAAGCACAATAGGTTTGAATGAATTGTAAACATAGTTTGTTCTACCGTCTCTAAATTAGAGGTAGATAAAGTTAAACATAAAAATATAAATTCCTTTAAGTATAAATTTATTTAATTTTGAAATCATAGATACATACATAGATACATACATACATACATACATACATACATACATATATATATAAACTAATAAATAATACATATGAAAAATATTATGGGATAATATAATTAATAAATGGTGGCCACAATAACGTCGGGTAACTTTTAAGGATTTGAATATAATTAAACTTGTGACATAGTTTTTTTTTCCCATAATATATCTTAAAGTTCAATAGGTTTAAATAAATTGTAAACATATTTTACTCAAAGATTTATAATTTTCAGGTAAATTTATAAGGTTAAATATAAATATATTTTATTTTTTATTTATTTTTTGTGACTGGTAATTAAGCAACTTTTTCATTAAAATATTTCATGTAAAAAAAGAACATCTCTCTATAATTTTGGTTAAAATATAAATTCCTTTGTATACATTCATTTAATATATATATATATATATATATATATATATATATATATATATATATATATATATATATATATATATATATATATATATATATATATATAAAATACATATCAAAACTATGATATAATAAGCTAATTAATAAATTTAAAGTTAAATTAAATACATAATGATAAATATATCTCACATAAAAAAAATTGCACCTCCATTATTCAATAAATTTGGAAATAAAGATATTTTCAATCATAAACCATGCTTCTTCGCTAAGATTTGAAGGTTCTAAATTTATTTTAATTAATTAATAAGTTGTGAAATAAAAATATATTTGTTCATAAACTATATAATTTTTTGGGGAAGAGTTTAAGGATATAAATTTATTTTTAAATGAACAAATTTTAGCTTTGTAAGCTATAAAATAGTTGTGACACTTTTAATGATATAGTGTTTATAAAATTTAATCAGTTTTTAAAATAAGATAATTTTATCTTATAAATTTTGAACAAATTATAAATTATTTTTTAAAAATAAAAATTAACTATTTTTAAGAAAATAACTTGAAATATTAAACCAAATTTCCTAAAATTTAAGTGCTAAAATATTGGTTATAATTATCCTATAAAAATAGCAATATATATTACAAAAATAAAAATGGAAAATTACCTCTCACAACTGAGATAAATGTGATAAAGAGAGCCACCTCATTTAGTGTGCATCAAACACTGATAGTTTCTTAACACAACTTTGTTACTAAAAAATGCAATGCAAAACAAATTCATCTAACACTAAATCCATAATGGTATTTTCTTAACAAAACATCTTTACTACAAAATTCAATATAATTAACCATTAAAAAAGTTTGAAATATAAAACAAGATTTTCTAAAATTTAACTCCTACAATTCTTTCAGTGAAAATCACATTCAAATAGAATTTGTAATTTTTAATTATCCCATTCCTACAATTCTATTTATAATTATCCCATAAAAAAATAGAAAAATACATTGCAAAAATAAAAATGCAAATTCCATCTCACAACTAAGATAAATGTGATAAGATTTGAATATACTTAAACTTGTGATAAATAATTAATAAATTATTAATAAAACAAACACATATATCTTTGGTAAAATATGTAAATGGTGGCCAAAATAAAGTTAATCTTGGTTAACTTTCAAGAATTTGAATATACTTAAACTTGTGACATATAGTTTCTTTTTTTTTCCAATAATATGTCTTAAAGTTCAATAGGTTTAAATAAAGTGTAAACTTAGTTTTTTATAAAGTTTCTAATTCTAATTGAGATAAAGTTATAAGATTGAATATATATATATATATATATATATATATATATATATATATATATATATATATTTCATGTAAAAAAGAATATCTCATTATAATTTTGGTTAAAATATAAATTCCTTTGTATAAATTCATTTAATTTTGAAATCTTTATATATATAAATTTTAAAATAAATAACTAATAAATATTACAGATCAAAACTATTATATGATAACATAATTAATAAATTTAAAGTTAAATTCAATACATAATGATAAATATATCTCCCATAAAAAAATGCACTTTCACTATTAAATAAATTTGGAAATAAAGAAACTTTCAATCACAAATCATAGTTTATGCTTCTTTGCTAAGATTTGAAGGTTATAAATTTATTTTAACTAATTAATAAGTTTGGAAATAAAATATATTTGTTCATAAACTATATAATTCTTTAGTGAAGATTTTAAGGATAGAAATTTATTTTAAAACGTACAAATTTTGGCTTTGTATGCTCTAAAATAGTTGTGACACTTTTAATGATACACTATTTATAAAATTTTAGCAGTTTTTAAAACAAGATAATTGTATCTTATAAATTTTGAACACATTATAAATTATTTAAAAAAATAAAAATTAACCAATTTTTAAGAAATTTTTTTTATTAAACCAACTTTCCTAAAATTTGAGTGCTAAATTATTCCTTATAATTATCCTATAAAAAATAGAAAAATATATTACAAAAATAAAAATGGCAAATACTTCTCACAACTGAGATAAATGTGATAAAGAGAGTGGCCTCATTTAGTGTGCATCAAACCCCTATAATTTCTTAACAAAACTTTGTTACTAAAAAATGCAATGCAAAAGAAATTCATCACACAACTTTGTTACTAAAAAAATATAATACAAAACAAATTCATCTAACACTAAATCCATAACTGTATTTTCTTAACAAACTATCTTTACTACAAAATACAATATAATTAACCATTAAAAATAAGAATATTAAACAAGCTTTTCTAAAATTTAAGTGCTACAATTTTCTTTATAATTATCCCAAAAAAATAGAAAAACATATAGTAAAAATAAAAATAGCAAAGTACATTTGTACATCGAACCATGATTTTTCTTAACACAATTTTGTTACTCCAAAAATGCAAGGCAAGTTAATCTAATATTAAATGCAAAACGTTATTTTCTTAACCAATCTTGTTTCCACTATTGCAAAACGTATACACGTACTCTATCAGACTTTATATTATTGTAAAATAGAGCACTACTCATGCATAATTTTTACCGTGACTTTAACTTATTCAATAGAAGAATTTACAATTACAATGCCATGTAATTTATTATAATATTTTATTTCTTTTAATTAAAAAGTAGAGAAATTTAAACCTGACTATCAACATATTGTAAATGCAGATCAGTCAAGGCCTCTGTTGTGTGTCCAGGCCTAGTGCTATGGAAAAAAATGAATAAACGCTATTATGTTTTGTATATCACACATATCACGTATATAATCGCGGTGTTGTAATATTTGTATATCTCCCTCCATATCGGCTTGTGTGCGTATCCAGAACTAAGTAGCTTAAATAATAATCAAGGCATTCCTACACAACTCATGTCATAAAACCTCCAAAACGTTGTACTTAAATTAATCCTCTGCTTATAATCTAAAAGGCGTGAAGTGTGTATGAACAAAAAGCATAAATAAAAAGTAAATTAACAATTTTTTAAGAAAAATAATTAAAAAATTTAACCAACATTCTTAAAATTCTATGTGATAAAGAGACTGGTGTCAATTAGTGTAGTACATAGAACAATGATATTTCAGAACGAACATAGTGAGCCCTCCTCTTCTACGCCCTCCACACATCCCCTGAAAGCAATACCAAAAATACAGCTGTAGTGCACGTTCATACCAAGGGTTCGTGGAACCATTGGTTCTTTCCGTTTCATTATATGATCATGTAGTGAGAGTGTAGGTTGGAAAGAAAAAATTGTAGAGGTTATAGAGTTAGTTAGGTAGTTAGCTTGAATAAAGGAGGTTGTTTAGAGAGTTAGTTAGGTAGTTAGCATGAATAAAGGAGGTTGTTTAGAGAGTTAGTTAGGTAGTTAGCTTGAATAAAGGAGGTTGTAGATGAATGGCGTAAAACATTTCAATTGTCTAACATTTGATTTGATGGCATAGACATGTACAGTGTGGTAGTTGGGGGAGTTGTTTTCAAAGATGAACACCTTACGACGTAAATATACAAATAATGCAATTCTACTACAATGGTTATTATTATGCTTCACCAACATGTGAAGGGAATTGTGAGCACTATATATATATATATATATATATATAACCAAAAATCATTTTTTATTTAACTTAAATCATCTATTATAAATCATTACTTTAATTTTATTTTTTTAATTTTCGATTCACAACATATCTCTTCATATCAAAAATAATATTGAATAAATTTCTATTAGCTTATTATAAAATATTCATTGTAAAATACTCATTTTATTTTGTATTAATATGAATCTCTACTTTAGTTTATATTATTTAAAATATACATTATATGCTTAATAACTATTGTAATTCTTTAAAATATTATAGAGGTACACATCACTTAAGTTCACCACTCTCTGGGTAAATTTTTATTTCGAACACGATCATAAAACAACAGTGGATATTTATAAATTTTCAGAAACGTTGAGGTGGGCATGGAACATGATGGAATCAATTGATGCATATTGGTTTCAAACATTACTGTTTCTCCATTCTAGACAACAACTCACGTGCTCGAGGCCATAGATAAGTTAACTAAAGAAAACATTGAAACTTGCACAAAAAGTATTAAAGGTTGTCACTATTGCAAAATAATATGAAGTTGCACATAACATATTATGGTTGTCCCTGTTGCATTAATTTGGAGACAACAAATTCAAATGTCCTAGGAATAAGTATAATAATAATGCTTGCTACAAGGCCTTTCAATTAGATAAATATAATCTCACGATGCACAAATGCACATTATTGGTCAAATATATAACCACATGGATGAGAAGGAGCATTGGAGGAAGCAGAGACAATGCCTTCAAATGAGAAGAAATTTGAAAATTACATTTACAGAATGAAACATTATATAATTATTTCATGATTAGGTTTGTCGATCTTCTTGAAAATATGGTGTTCTTTAGTATACAATTATCCATTGTGACTATGAATAAACTTTGGGAACAATAAATTATTTTTAATATAGTTATATTTTTATGCAATGTACAAGCACTTGTCTTGAAAAATTATAAAATAAATTTGACTATGTTGACCATTCCAATGGCAGAAGCAAAGACAATGGCTTCAAATAAGAATAAATTTAAAATTTACTTTCGACATATAGCTTTAAATATTTCAACACTCATTTAAACTCCCTCAAGACTTTGAATGTAAAGTTATAAGGAAATTCAGTATCGAACTAAACTTTGGATAGCTTCACCGAAAGAGGTAATTGTCAAAACACAATACCATTACAAACATAAACATAAAAGAAAAAAAATTAAATATTTAAGATTCTTCTTTCTTTAGCATCTTTCTAGATGTCATATATTCTATTCTGTTCCAACATCGATGAATCAAGTCCAGTTAGGGACACTCACATCAAGCCACCCAAAGCAGCTAATGATAGTTTTGTTCTTCAACCATCCTTTATTATGTTTTGTCTTGAGAATGTTCTCTCACATGCTATTGTACTTGCAGAAATAGTAAGTATTTCCTCCCATAACTTTGACATGTTAGGAAAATTTGTATACAACACTGTAACATAAAGAATCCTCCAAGCATCTTTCATGGATGATCCCTCAGAGTTAACATGAATAGTGTCAACAATTGGATGCAACTCTTTCGAACAAGCTTCAAAATCAAATGTTGTTTTGTTTTCTTCACTTTCACAATAAGAATGTTGTAAGTGTTGAAAAATATTTTTGAGAGAGCGCTTTGAATTTCATTCTTTGAATTTTTCAACTCAACAAGTGCGTTTAGCACTTGCCATCCTCTAAATAATGGCAAGTGCTAAACAACCTTACTGAGTTGAAAAATGCAAGATCGGAGAATCTTCCATTCAAATTCTCTACAAGAGCTTGAACATAAGTTTTTGCAAGTTGTTTGAAACTCTCTACTGAACCTTCAAACAAGATTTCCATGTTTATTTTTTTATATCAACACAATCACCATATGCATGTGGAATCGATACAAATCATAATTCATGCTTGTGAACAAGCCCTTCCTTATCACAAATTTCTAGAATGCCAAATTTAGAGGCATCTAAAAATTTCTATAAATAACATGTGTCGTTTGCAAATGTGTCACTTCTTAAAAACCACATTTTTAAAGTGTTTATAGTGACATATATGGATGCCCTAAAGAGGTGATATCAATGTACTCTTCTTGGAATTTCTTGTTCAACTTGTTTAATTCACATATTATACCTGCAAGCATATGTAAACAAAATTGTACTAAAAAGATCATTGCCTTATCATACCATGAGTATTTTCTTCCATTTTTCCAGAATATTAATATGGGAGGCATAAGTAAAACAAGAATTTAAATGACTTGTCCCTTGAAACCCATCTAACTCCATGGATTTCAAGAGCTTGAAGAGTTTCAAGTTGCATAAGTTCTTGTAGAGCAATAAGTTGGCTATTTATTTTCGTAGAATTTTGCACCCAAGAATATATCTTATTTTCTATTTTCTCAGCAAACAATAATTTAGGTATTCTTTTTGAAGCATATGACGCAGCTAAGCTTCACGATGAACAATGCAATGTAAACCTACAAGATTAGGTACATCGTTATTCAATAAAGTAATAAAACAATTTTCATTACCAACCATTAAAGAAGCACCATTTGTGGAAACTCCTATCAATTTTTCTTTTGAAATACCCCTTGATTCCATTAAATATTTGATTGCCTCATAATTTGTTTTCCTCTTCCATTAAAAACATTCATGAGCTTTAAAAATAGTGAAATTGGAGGCCCCAATCCTTTTGAGTTTAAAAATGTGGCATAAACCACAAGATGTTTCTCTAAGCTACGATTTGTACTTTTATCTAACATCAATGAAAAGAAAGGGCTATCTAGCATTTTTGAAACTTGTAGCTCTTCAATATATTGATATATAGCAAAAATAAATTATTTTGCAGCCATATGATTTGTGTAAGATGTATAATATTTATTCTTTGCAATATTTGGTGTTTTAAAGGTCATTGCAAACAAACAAAGAGATTCCTATTTTGAGAGTGGTAGAAACTCTTCCAATATCCAATACCTTAATTGCATAGTAGTGATAACTCTTTATTTGTTCCTATCATCAATGCATGCAATGTGTTCTATAATAAGCTTCACTTTCTTCTCATTTCCACATATCCACTTTGTTTGTGAAAGTTTATGGATGCTTTAACTAGCATGAACAACTATAGAATCATGTTGCAAGGTAGAGCAACTAGTACCAATTCCCCATGTCCCCATTTCCTTATTTGTTTCAAAATATATGCATTTCATAATTGTTTTTCATTTATGCTTTGCCTCTCTCAACCACTTATACTTAGTTTTCCATTGCTCACGAAACTCTCTTCTTATTTTCATTTCTCTTTTATTTCGAGTGCTAGGTTTCCCCCCTTGAGAGTCTTCATCACATTCTTCATTATGCACAAAGATATCTAAAAATTCATTCAAATCAAAATTATGATAATCTTTATTAGGCCATGAAACTTGAGATGTAGCATACCATCAAAATAATTTTTTGATAGAATATTGATTCCATTTTTTGAATAATTTTTTTGATATATAATACTTATATAATAAAAATAAATTAATTAGATACATATAAATTTCAATTCATCAATTAAAAATATATTAAAAAATAGTATTGCTCAAACTTAATAAATTACCAAAAATTGAGAAAATTTTAAAATAGGTAAAATAAGTAAAATAATTTAACCTACAGAAAATTAACTTAAAACATTTGAACAATGATTTTCCAAAATTTAAAATTAAATTTTAATACGAAACAAGATTTTTTAAAATAGATAACCTAAACAATAATTCCCAAATTGAAAATTATATATTGAAAAGTAATCTTAAATACATAGCAATTTTTTTTAAAATACATAAACCATGACTTTACATAGTTTTGTAAAAAGTAATACAATTTTCTCTAAATTTAATTTTTTATAAAAAATTAAATGTTATTAATATTTTAAGTTTATATTTAAATTTTGGAATAATGTGTTAATTATTAACATTAATGAGTTAATAAACAAAAAAAACTTAATGAGTAGATTTTCCTCACTACTGATCCAATTCCATCTATAAACTTTGACTATTCCATTTATATCCAATCTCTTTTTTTTAATATACAGAAGGAAAATTTATCATAATTTAATTAATTGGGTGGAAAGTAATCATGGGATAAAATTACTTGTTGATAGTCCATCAAGCATCAAGTCTTCACTCCTGCAAAGGCTACTAGTGAGTTGTTAAATTAATAACTCCTAAAACAATCATTGGGTAAAATTACTTGTTGATAGTCCATAAAGTAGTAGAGTTTCACTCCTGTAAAGGCTATTGAAAGAAAATTTATACATTGAAAATTAATAAATATACATTTATATGTGATTGAGCGGTGACATGTAGCCATTTAAATTCTCATGGGTTGTTTTATTACTATTAATTTTTCCTCTTTAACGACTGCAGTAGCCGCCATGGAAGTACATAGAACCGAATGCCATAAACATTTCGTTACACAGAAGCTTTCATTCTCTCATCACGTTTATGTTCACTTTATAATATTTAGCTGAGCTATTTTTCCATGGAATAAATGATCACCATACTTGTGTTCATGCAAGTTATATCATATAGTGAAATACCTAAGCCCATTCCAAGACTGTATCATCCTCCTTGCAGCTCTGTAAATAATTTCCTGCATTAGAGGCAAATATTTACCAACTCAATAGAAAGGGACCTTTCAATTCCGAAACCCTAATCGAGGATTGCTCGTGCGTAGGAGAGGCCAGGCAGGGGAGGGCGCTAGATGAAGGGAAATATGAGTAAGATTCATAGTGATGCATTGAGGGTACTATGGTAACATAACATACCTAAAGAAAATAGCTGAAGGCACAGTAGAGAAGCTTAACTTGAGTAGTTGTGAACTTGCGACTCACGAGTATTTTCTTTTGCAGAATTTGCAATATCATTTATTCCCTCTAAGAAACTAAGAAATGTATAGGCTCTACCACTGTGATGGGAATTGGGAATTGACTTAATTATCTTGCCAAATCTTCTAGGTTCCATGATATACGATTTTAGATTGGGATAAAATTGGGACGAAATCTGTAGGAGATCGATGTCAGTCTTCGGATCATCAAATGGAAGAGTTGTACATCATGAGTGAGTCATCAAGGCAATGCTAATTTTAATAAACAATAACTCCATAATCAATGGCTTACCAAACCAATTCCAAATTGATAATGTTGACAATGTTGTCTGAATTAATGTTATAAATATTTAACTGGTGAGCTCCGTCGTTTTAATTGTGTGCGTGTCTTAATGATATTGAAATATCGATCTACTGTCGAGACAAGATGGATATGGACTCTCGAGTCCCGTCGCATTGGTAATTAGCATAAATTCACATAATTGCTGGAAGCATAAAATGATACAGTAACACCGAGTGAGACTCAGGTAGACTGGTAGTGCGTACTTACTACTTCCAACCTGGTATAAAATTTAAATACATATAAATTATTATATGTTCCTCATTATGACATTCTTATAAATTATTCACAAGTTAACAATAACGTGTATATTTTCAAATAACTTGTATTTGAAGGTTAGAAAAGGTCAAAACATGTCCGGATTTAAAATTGACACGTCCATATACATTTTGACCTTTTCTATTCTAGATGTCAAATACAGATTATTTGAAATTATATACACATTATTATTAACTTGAGAATAATTTCTAAAAATTTCATAATGACAAACATATAATAAAATTACAATTATATATATATATATATATATATATATATATATATATATATATAAATTTTATACCAGGTTTTCAGTGATAAGTACCAACTACCAATCTACCTAAGTCAGAATCCGTGTGACTATTTCATTTTATGTTTCTTGCAATTATGTGAATTTATGCTAATTATCAATGTAACGAGACTCTAGAGTCCATATCCATCTTGTCTCGGCAGCAGATCCAAATTTGAATATCATTAAGGCACTTAGGAACACAGTTCAAATGACAAAGTTCACCAGTTAAATATTTAACCTATTAATTAAGACACCATTGTCAACATTGGCAATTTGGAATTGTTTTAGTAAGCACTGATTATAGAGTTTAAGTATTTATGAAAATTATTGTTATGTTGATCACTCACTCATATTGTACAACTCTAACTTTTTTCCATTTTATGATGTGAAGTTTGACATCGATTTTGTTGGAATATTTGAAAATTCTAGAATAATGAATGGAGAATAAAACTCCCTTCCTCTAACACAGAGAAAATAAAAAATTTCTTTTACAGGAGACAGAGTTTCAATACTTTTAAAACAGACTTCTATTTCATTCAATAACTAAAAAAAAACTATTACACTTCTTTCTCACTGAGAGGGATTACAAAATTATGACTGCTACAAAATATAGTGCATAAAACCAACTCACTGTCTGTGCAAAACAAACACACTCTGTCTCTAAAACACTCTGCTGTGTTTTTCACTTTCGCACCACTGTGCATTCACTTTTCAACTCACTCTCTTTTTACTTTTTACACACTGCTTGTGTATATATAAAAGATATTACAACTCCTAGGCTCTCGTGCCTTTTTAACCTTTTTATACCTCATCATTTTTAATATAAAAAATAAAACTATATAAAAAAAACTTAAGACTAAACTAAACCTGTCGGGAGGGCCCACACTCTAATGCACATATGTTTTATTACATATGTTAAAACATATGTACGCTAAAGCATAATACAAACGTTATAAAACATAACTCCGTTGCATATGTTTTTAAAACATAACAAAACATTAAAAGAACCCTTTCCGCCGGACTTCAAAACAACATTCAACCAAATCGAAATGATCCTTTTCGCGTTCCAAAATGGCCTATTGACGTCGGCTAATTTTGTGACGCGAATTATCAATAGAATACGCCCTATAAAAATTTGGGTCCGGATTTTGGAAATGCAAACGACCCAACAAAACAACGCGATCCAATATTAATGCTCCACTTGTCCTCCTTTTGAATTTACAAACTGGCGGGTAAATTCTGTTTGTTTAATTTCTGGTTGGTGAATTGCGTTAATGCTGGTTGTTGTGTTTAAATACAATCCTGTACAGAAATATGGCTGCGGCCGTCTACAAAAAAAACTTGTAGTAATTTTAAATGCTGAATTAAATTTCTAGATGGCGTGCAATCAACCTCAAAAAAAAAAAGCTGCTGCTGCATTCGTCCTTCTGTTGCAGCAGTTGAAATTAACATTTCAACACTCTCCCTTAAATTCAACTGCTGGGTTATCTGTCATACCCATGCACTTTCTCAAATATTCAAAACTTTTCTGCCCCAATGGCTTGGTCAGAATATCAACGAACTGCTCCTAAGTTTTGCAATGTTTTAAAATTATTTCTCCATTGTTCACTAACTCCCTGATGTAGTGAAACTTAGCATCAATGTGTTTTTTTCTTTTGTGAAACACATAATTCTTTGACAATGCAATAGCTGAGCTATTGTCACAATAAATCACTGTGCCTTTTACCTGTTCTTGGCATAAACTTTTCAACATTATCCTCATCCAAACTGCTTGACATGCTGCTGCTGTAGCTGCCACATACTCTACCTCTGTTGTAGACAATGCCACAATTGACTGTTTCTTAGAAGCCCATGAAATGCTGCTGAACCCATGTGAAAAACATAACTGGAAGTGCTCTTCTGATTATCTACACTTCCAGCCCAATCACTGTTAGTGTATCCAACTAAATCTGAACTTTCTGAAGCAGTATATAAAATACCATACCTTTTGGTTCCTTTAACATACCTCAGAATTCTCTTCACTGCCTGCTAATGTGCATCCTTTGGCTTCTCCATGAATCTGGAAATAAAACTAACAACATGCATTATGTTCGGCCTAGTTGCAGTCAAATACATGAGGCTGCCAACTATGCTCTTGTATAAGCTAGGATCAAAATCCTTGCTGTTGTCCTCTCTGCTGAGTTTTAATCCCATCACTGTGGGAGTGATTGTTGCTTTTCTCTCCTGCATATTAAATCTTTCCAGCACTTCATTAACATATTTTGCCTGTGAGATAAAAATCCCATTTTCATCTTGTTCTACTTCTATTCCTAAGAAGTATCTCAAGAAACCCATGTCAGTCATTTCAAATTCTTCTTTCATGACTGTTTTAAAATTTTCAATAAGGTAATCATCATTACTTGTGAAAATAACATCATGAACATATAAAACTACAATAAACATTTTACCATCTTTTTCTTTGATGTAAAGGGTGGGTTTTCCCTCACACTTTTCAAATCCATTTTCCAGTAGATAGGAATCTATCCTACTGTACTACGCTCTTGGCGCTTGCTTCAACCCATAAAGAGCTTTCTTCAACTTGCACACTTTATGCTCTTGGCCTTTCTTTTCATAGCCAAGAGGTTGTTCAATGTAAATCTCTTCCATTAACACTCCATTTAGGAATGCTGACTTCACGTCCATTTGGTAAAATTTCCACTTGTTTTGTGCTGCTATGGATAGAACTGCTCTCACAGTTTCCATTCTAGCAACTGGTGCGAAATTTTCCTCATAATCTATTCCATGCTTCTGCTTATAACCCTTGAAAACAAGTCTGGCCTTGTGTCTCTCTATTTTTCCTTCAGCATTACTTTTGGTCTTGTAGACCCATTTAACTCCAATGACATCTTTACCTTTTGGGAGTTCAACCAAATCCCAAGTCTTGTTTCTTTCTATGGCATTAATCTCCTCATCCATAGCTTCTATCCATTTCTTATCCTTAATAGCTTCTTCAAAGTAAATAGGGTCATCAACATGACAATATAAAGAAAACAAAGAATTGATACCTTCATTTGCTATATCTTGTTCATATATGTCTTTTAAATTTCTGAACTTCTTACCTCTTTCATTAGATATACAAATGCTTGAAAAGCACTTGAATTTCCTCCTTGTGGTGTGCTTGGAGAAGCACTTTCATTTCTCCTCAAGGGTGTGCCTTGCTGCTCTTGTGTTGGTGCTGCTGTTTGGAGATGTATTTCGGCCAACTCATCATCATTTTCATCATGAGATAAATAGTGTTTAACATTCACTATTTTCTCTATGCTTCCATCCCAAGCTTCCTCTTCAATGAACTGAACATCTCTGCTCACAATAAAATTCTTGGTGGATGGGTTGTATAACCTGTAAGCCTTAGATTCCTCACTGTATCCAATGAAAATACATTTCTCCCTCTTGCTGTCCAACTTCTTCCTTAGTTGATCCGGTATGTGTGCATAAGCCACACAACCGAAAACCTTCATGTGTGTGACACCTTGCTTTGTGCCACTCCATGCCTCTTCCAGCACTTTGTTCATCACTGCTTTTGTAGGGCATCTATTCAAAATGTACGCTGCACAATGTATAGATTCAGCCCAATAATCATTAGGCAAATGCTTTGCCTTTAACATACTCCTCACCATGTCCATTATGGTTCTATTCTTCCTTTCGGCTACTCCATTTTGCTGCGGAGTATATCTAGTTGTAAACTGCTTATGAATACCATTTTCTCTAAAAAAACGTAGAAAATATTTAGAGATATACTCACCTCCTCTATCAGTCCTTAGAACTTTGATGTGTAGCCCACTCTGGTTTTCTACAAGTGCTTTGAAATTGCAGAATCTTTCAAACACTTCACTTTGTTTTTCAAAAAGTAAACCCAAGTTTTTCTTGTAAAATAATCTATGAATGTTAACATGTAGTGGCTACTAGCAAGCGATGGAGTTTGCATCGGTCCACACAAATTTGAGTGGACAATCTCTAAGGGTGCCTTTATCCTTATGCTTTTCCCGGAAGGAAAAATTTCTCTGTGTTGTTTCCCCAAGATACAACCTTCACAAAGGCTGTCCAGTTTCTCTATCAATGGTAATCCTCTTACCATTCCTTTTCCGTTCAACAGATTAAGACCTCCAAAGTTGAGATGTCCAAATCTCAAGTGCCACAACCAATTGTCATATTTTGGTTTGCTTTGGATAGCCTCTTGTGCCACTGCTACTTTCTCTTCACCATTCTTCAAATCTGCTCTCATTCTAAGAGGGAACATCTTGTTCCTTGTCATCTTTACTTCATCAATACATTTTTTTCTGAGTGGTTTTTCCATGATGTTACAAACATCATCCTTAAAAAATACATTATACCCCTTTTGAAAAAGTTGTCCAATACTCAAGAGGTTACACTTCATTCCTGGAACATAATACACATCTGTTATGGATTTATTTGCACCTTTCCTTGTTAAAACATTTACATTTCCTTTTCCCATAACATAAAATTTACTATTAGTTCCTAGTGTGACTTGTGACTTCACACTCTCATCTAGCATAGAAAACATTGCTAACTTTCCTGTCATATGGTTACTGCAATCGGAGTCTAGAAACCATAAATCCTCATTCTTTTCTTCAGCCATATTACAAGCTAAAAAAAAATTATCTTGGCTGAGATTTTCTCTAGTGAAATTTGCACTTGTTCTATTTCCCACATCATGTTGCTTCTTTCTACATTCATTAGCATAATGACCATATTTTTTACAATAGTGACATTGGACATTGGACTTATCATACCTCTGTCCTTGAGCATTTTGCTAACCACTCTGCTGGCTGCTGCCTTAGCTGTGGCTGTGATTTTTATTGTTGCACCTTCCATGTGAATGTGAAGGGCTGTTCCTTCCACCTCTGTTTTGGCTTCTACCTCTTCCTCTTTTGTTTCCTCTGCCTTGCCCTCTTCCTCTTCCGAAAGACATCTGGGTCTTAAAGGCATGCTCCAGAGATGAGTTTTCACTCCTACCCAATCTCTGCTCATGAGTCATCAGTGATGCATGTAGCTCATCCACTGTGAACTTTGAGAGATCCTTAGTCTCCTCTATGGTGGTGACAATCACATCAAATCTTGAGGGTAGACTCCTCAAGAGTTTTTCCACAATCCTCTTATCTTCAAGAGTATCTCCATGAGATATTATTTGTGTGACCATTCCAATCACATGAGTGAATAATGAGTCAATGTTATCTGACTCCTTCATACAGAGAGTCTTAAAGTCTCTCCTCAGCAATTGAAGTTTTGTTGTTTTCACTTTTTCCATGCCTTGATAGGCTGTCTTGAGAGTTTCCCAAGCTTCTCTGGATCTCTTGGCTGATGCTATCCTTGGAAAAACACTCTCATGTACTTCTTGATACAATAATAAGAGAGCTTTAGAGTCTTTCTTCCTATTGCTCTTCAGCAACTCTCTCTCTGTCTGAGTTAAATCTTCAAACTCTTCTTCATTTGCTGGCTCTTCAAAGCCATCCTCAACTGTAGATTCAGAAGTGTCCTCAGACACATAACTTTATTGATCATGGAAAAAGATTACATTACAAATTGCAGGAGTTTACAGACGTAAACTCTCATTCTCACACTACACTCACATTACACAATGAAATAGGAAACAATCCTATTTATAAGCTCTATGTTCTAACTTAATCTAGTTATGGATCACTTGGAAAATAAACAAGTGTCCATTTACAATAAATGAGTTTCTAACCACTCTACTAACTTCACTCCTAACTTAGAGCCTAGGGAATGACTCTTTTCTAGAGTCATAGTTTTATTAACAAATTTCTATTTCTAAATATCTCTAATATTTATTAAATATTCTAATTTAATAAATATATTTATCCTAACTTTACATTATTCAATTTATGTATTTTTGTATTTATAATTGCCTTTATGAAATAGGCTAACATCAACAAATTCCCATAAGTCTTGGAAGACAAATAAAGCTCTCATAGTTATTGACCAGTAGTCATAATTTTTCCCATTAAATAGTGGGAGGTGGATATTTCCCATACCCATACCAGTGCTGGCTCCAGCCATTCTGCACTCTTAACTATGATTCAAAAACACTTGACTGTGTATTTAAAATAGCTGACTGTTCTGCAACAGTAACACAAAAAATGTATAGAGAAACACCTTGAATTCTTTTTGGCTGAGTCTTCACACTGCTGGAGAAGCTGCTGCAACAAAGAACTCCTTTCCTTCAGCTTCTTTGATCTTCAAAGAGCCTGGACTAACTCTGATACCATGTTGGAATATTTGAAAATTCCAGAATAATGAATGGAGAATAAAACTCCCTTCCTCTAACATAGAGAAAATAAAATATTTCTTTTACGGGAGACAGAGTTTCAATACTTTTAAAACAGAGTTCTATTTCATTCAATAACTAAAAAAAAATTATTACACTTCTTCTTCACTGAGAGGGATTACAAAATTATTACTGCTACAAAACATAGTACATAAAACCAACTCACTGTCTGTGTAAAACAAACACACTCTGTCTCTAAAACACTCTGCTGTGTTTTTCACTTTTGCACTACTGTGCATTCACTTTTCAACTCACTCTCTTTTTACTTTTTACACACTGCTTGTGTATAAAAGATATTACAACTCCTAGGATCTCGTGCCTTTTTAACCTTTTTATACCTCAACATTTTTAATATAAAAAATAAAACTATATTAAAAAAACTTAAGACTAAACTAAACCTGTCGGGAGGGCCCACACTCTAATGCACATATGTTTTATTACATATGTTAAAACATATGTATGCTAAAGCATAATACAAACGTTATAAAACATAACTCCGTTGCATATGTTTTTAAAACATAACAAAACATTAAAAGAACCCTTTCCGTCGGACTTCAAAACAACATTCAACCAAATCGAAATGATCATTTTCGCGTTCCAAAATGGCCTATTGACGTCGGCCAATTTTGTGACGCGAATTCTCAATAGAATACGCCCTATAAAAATTCGGGTCCGGATTTTGGCAATGCAAACGGCCCAACAAAACAACGCGATCCAATATTAGTGCTCCACGTGTCCTCCTTTTGAATTTACAAACTAGTGGGTAAATTTTGTTTGTTTAATTTCTGGTTGGTGAATTGCGTTAATGCTGGTTGTTGTGTTTAAATACAATCTTGTACAGAAATATGGCTGCGGCCGTCTACAAAAAAAACTTGCAGGAATTTTAAATTCTAAATTAAATTTATGGATGGCGTGCAAGCAACCTCCAAAAAAAAAAGCTGCTGCTGCATTCGTCCTTCTGCTGTAGCAGTTGAAATTAACATTTCAACAGATTTACTACACATTTCATTCCAATTTTATCATAATAACAAATCGTATACAGTGGAACCTAGAAGATTTGGAAATATTATGTAGTCAATGCCCAATGCCCATCACAGTGTTGGAGCCTTGAACTTTATTAGTTTCGTAGAGGGAAAACATGATATTGTAGGGTGTGCAAAAGAAAAAAACTCGCAAGTCACAAGTTCACAACTACTCAAGGTAAGCTCACCTCTTATACTTTCCTTTTGCTATTTTTTTTAGTCCTTTATTTTACCACAGTATCCTGGTCCCTGCTTTTCTACTAGTTTTAGCTATATTATAAATAATTTTGAATTATACATGTAATATGATATAGTAGTTCCAAGAGAAATCTAGTTTGTAGATGAAATTATCAATTGAGTCACTCTGATGATTTTTGTTCCTTTTTTAGTAGAAAAACAAATTATAGTGTTCTAAATAACAATTTACAAGAACATATCCTCCTCTATTCCTCAATAGTTGCATAAAAAATAATCAGTTTGGTAGAAATTAAACAAACCACCTATGTTTATAGTTATACCCAAAAAAATTAAAAAAATAAAAATAAAAATAAATGCCATTGCAATATCTGTACTCTACTCCACATTCAGAAAATTCAGTTAGGCTTTCCCATGGTACTCTCCAAATGTAAGCACTGTACATTCTGTCGGTTCTTCTTCAATAGTGATACAAGGAAGTTAACACTTAATTGTACATTTTGAATTTTATTTCTTCCATTCCACAATTTCCTACAACAACCCCCTTACATAGTACCTTTTTTAATTGGAATTTAACAGTCTCTTTGGTTTCATTGACTTTTCCTTCTTGTCACTCTTGGTGAGATACAAGGGTTGGAAATTTTCCATAGTTGTTAAGAAATTGAGGTATCTGTTTGATTATTACTTCCGAAGCAAGAAAGGATTGATATTTATTTGCAAGCTTCTTAACCAACTTCTTATTTTTGTTCATTTTCTTGAGTCCTTCAAAATCCATATAATCCAACCCTAATTTTTTAGCCTCTTCCACATGTTGGGCATCTCCAAGCATGCAAGATTTCATCTTAGGTTGAGGAATGTGAGGCACCTTCTCAGAGCCACTAAAATGTTTGTCCTTTTAAGGATCATAATTCTTGAGGCCAATGTGTAACTCAATTGTCTCAGTGAATTTTTGTTGTTTCTACTTACTATCTGACTTACTATCTGCCATGATCTGGTATATTTCCTCCCTCGATGCATCACTATGAAGCTTACTCATATTTTCCATTATCCAACGCCTTCCTCTGCCTGCTCTTTACTACACACGAACAACCATCGATTACAGTTTAGGAATTGAAAGGCCTTTCGACTATTGAGTTGTTAAACATTTGCGTCTAGTGCAAGAAATTATTTAAAAAGCTACAGGGAGGATGCTACAGTCCTGGCATGGGATTAGGTATTTCTCTCTATGATATAGCTTATATGAACAAGAGTATGGTGAGCTTTTATGCCATGGAAAACTCTCTTAGCTAAATACTATAAAGAAAACATCAACATGATGAGAAAATGAGAGCTTGTGTTTAACAAAATGTTTATGCTGGTCATTTCTATGTACTTCCATGATGACTACTACAGTGGTTAACGAGGAAAAATTAACAGTAATAAAAAAACATTTGAGAAGTTAAATGATGACAATTTAATTAGATACTTTTTCCTATTGTATTTAAAAATAATAATAAATTAAACATATGTAGAGGTTGGATATACCTATAATAGTCAAAGTTTATAGATGGAATTGGATGCAACTTAGTATTAAAGAAAACATATTCATTAAGTATTTTTATTTATTAACTCATTAATGTTAATTATTAACAAATTATTTTAAAAATTAAATATAAATTTAAAATATTAATAATATTTAATTTATAAAATCTTAAATTAAGAAAAAATTGTATTAAGTTTTACAAAACCATATCAAGCATAGTTTATATATTAAAAAAAAAAATTGTATTTAAGATTAATTTTGAATATATAATTTTCAATTTGGGAATCATTGTTTAGGTTATCTATTTTTAAAATTATTGTTTTTTATTAAAAAATAATTTTGAAAAAATATTTTCCCATTTTGGGAAATCATTGTTCAAATGTTTTAACTTAATTTTTTGTATTTAAAATTACTTTATTTATTTTACCTATTTTAATTTTGCCCAAAATTTTGGTAATTTATTAATTTTTTAATATGATTTTATTTTATGGATTGAAATTTATATATCTCTAATTAATTTATTTTTATTATATGGGTATTATATATCAAAAATGTCTTAAAAAATAGGTAATCAACTTTCTATCAAAAATTTCTTTGGATGGTCTTCTACATCTCAAGTTTCATCACCTAATAAAGATGATCATAATTTTTATCTAAATGAAGATTTAGATATCTTGGAGCATAATGAAGAATTTCAAGGGGGGAACCTAGCACCCAAAAGGAAAAAAAAATTGAAAGTAAGAAGTGAGTTTCGTGAGGAATGGGAAATTAAGTATAAGTGGTTGAGAGAGGCAAAGCATGGAGGAAAAAAAATTATGAAATGCATATATTGTGAAAAACATAAGGCAACAGGGCCATTGGGAATTGACACTGGTTTCTCTACTTTGCAGAATGATTCTATCATTGTTCATGCTAGTTCAAGCATCCATAAAATTTCACAAGAAAAGTGCATATGTAGAAATGAGAAGAAAACATAGCCTAGATTATAGAACACATTGCATGCATTGATGATAGAAACAAAGAAATAACTATCACTACTAAGAAATTAGTGTATAGGATGGTGCAAGAGGATCTTCCACTCTCAAAATGTGAATCTCTTTGTTTGTTTGCAATGTCCTTACAAACACCAAATATGCCAAAGAATAAAGATTATACATCCTACACAAATCACATGGTTGCAAAATAATTCATTTTTATATATCTCAATATCTACAAATTTCAAAAATTCTAGATAGCCCTTTCTTTTAATTGGTGTTAGATAAAAGTACAGATCATAGCTTAGAGAAGCAACTTGTGGTTTATGCCACATTTTTAAACTAAAAAATATTGGGGCCTCCAATTTCATAGTTTTTAAAGATCATAAATAGTTGTGATGGAAGAGGGAAAGCAACTTATGATGCAATCAAATATTTAATGGAATCAATGGATCTTTCAAAAGAAATATTGATAGGAGTTTCCACGCCGTGGTGCTTCTTCAATCATTGTAATGAAAATGATTTTTTTTCTTTCTTAAAGAACGATGTACCTAATCTTGTAGGTGTTCATTGCATTGATCATCGTGAAGCTTTAGCCAAGTCATATGCTTCAGAAAGAATACCTAAATTATTGTTTGTTGGTAAATTAGCAAATAAGGTATATTCTTGGGTGCAAAATTCTATGAAAAGAAATAGTGAGCTTATTTCTCTACAGGAACTTATGCAACTTGAAACTCTTCAAGCTCTTCAAATACATGGAGTTAGATGTATTTCATGGAGACAAGTCATTCAAAGACTTGTTATAATTATGCCTCCCATATTAACATGGGGGAAAAATGAAATAAAATACTCATGGTATGATAAGGCAAGGATCTTTTCAATACAATTTTGTTTAAATATGCGTATAGATATAATGTGTGAATTAAACAAGTTGAAAAATAAATTCTAGGAAGAGTAAGTTGATGTCACCTCTTTAGTGGAAGCCATAGATGTCACTGTAAACACTTTTAAAAGGTGGTTTTTAAGAAGTGACACATTTGCGGATGACACATGTTATTTATATAAATTTTTAGATGCCTCTAAATTTGGATTTCTATAAATTTTGATAAAGAGGGGCTTGTTCAAAAGCATGAATTATGATTTGCAGTGACTCCACATGCATATGGTGATTGTGTTGAAATACAAAAAATAATCATGGAAATCTTGTATTGAAGGTTCAATAAAGAGTTGAAAAAAACTTTCAAAATATTGTGTTCAAGATCTTATAGATAATTTGAATGGAAGTTTCACTGATCTTGCATTTTTCAACTTAGCAAGGTTGTTTATCCCTTGCCATTATTTAGAGGATGTTCATGGTAGATAATGAAATTTAAAGAAGTGGCTCGAATTTTTTTTTCAACACTTACAACATTCTTATTATGAAAGTGAAGAAAACAAAACACAATTTGAATTTGAAGCTTTTTTGAAAGAGTTGCATCCATTTATTGACACTTTTTGTGTTAACTATGAGGGATCATCGATGAAATATTCTTAGAGGATTTTTTATGGTACATGGTTGTATAAAATTTTTCCTAACATGTCAAATTTATGACAGGAAATACTTACTATTCCTCCAAGTACAATTGCATGTGAAATTTGATTCTCAAGATAAAACATAATAAAGGATGTATGAAGAACAAAACTATCATTAGCTGCTTTGCATGGGTTGGTGCGAGTGTCCATAACTGGACATGATTCATTGATGGTGGAATATGATAGAGTATATGACATCTAGAAATATGCTAAAGAAAGAAGAATCTCAAATATTTAAAGTTTTTTCTTTTATTTTTATGTTTGTAATGGTATTGTGTTTTGATAATTACCTCTTTTGGTGAAACTATTCAAAGTTCAGTTCGATATTGAATGTCCGTAGAAATTTGGGATCAAATGTTTGAGGGATTTTAAATGAGTGCTGAAATTTTTTAGGCTGCATGTTGAAGGTAAATTTTAAAAGGTCAACATAGTCAAATTTGTTTTATATTTTTTTCACATAATTGCATATACATTTTATAAAAATATAACTATATTAAAAATAATTTATTGGTCTCAAAGTTTATTCACAGTCACAGTGGATAACCTTATAGTGAACAACACTGTAATTTCCAGAAGGTCGAAGAACATAATCATGAAACATTATGTAATGTTTCGTTCTATAAATGGAAGTTTTAAATTTCTTCTGATTTGAAGCCACTCACTTTGCTTCTTCCATTGGAATCGATCAACACAATAGAATTCGAGAGTGAAAACTTTTGTGATCCATATCATATTATAATAAATCTTCCGGGAATTCACATAAGAAATTTTAGAACTGAAGCATTTTTTTTTTATAACTTTTTTCATGCATGAATATTATGGTATGGATGGCTATACTATTTTATGCCCTCGCCATCCTATTTTACTCCTCGCATACCTCTTTTTATAGATTTGACCAAAAATTTGCATTTGTGCATCTTGAGATTATATTTGTTTAATTCAAAGGCCTTGCAACAAGCATTATTATTATACTTAATTGAAAGGCCTTGGAGTGAAAATTATTAATATACTTATTGCTAGACATTTGAATTTTTTGTCTGCACATTAATGCAATAGTGACAACCCATAATATGTTTTGTGCAAATTTCAAGTTTCGACTTCTCATAATTTAAAGCCAGAAGATATAGGTTGTCTGCAAATTAATGCAACAATGACAACCCATAATATGTTTTGTGCAACTTCTCATTATTTCGTAACATTCACAACATTTAATACATTTTTTGAAGGTTTCAATGTTTTCTTCAACTAACTTATCTATCGCCTCTAACAGGGCAGTTGTTGTCTAGAATGGAGAAACAGTAATGTTTGAAACCAATATGCATCAATAGATTCCATCATGTTCTATTCCCACATCAATGTTTTTGCATATTTCTAAATATCCACTATTTTTTTATGATCGTGTCCAAAATAAAAATTCCCCCCACAGAGTGGTGAAATTAAATGATGCGTGCCTATATAATATCTTAAATAATTACAAGATCTATTAAGCATAGCGTATATTTAAAATAGTATAAAATAAATTAGAGATTCATATTAATATGAAATAAAGTGAGTTTTTTACAATGAATGTTTTATAATGAGCTAATAGAAGGTTATGCCACATGTTTTTCTTAATATGAGGAGATCTGTTGTGAATCGACAATTAAAAAAATAAAAATTGAAGTAATTATTTATAATATATGATTTCAGTTAAATAAAAAATGAATTTTGGTTTATTTATATATATATGCAGCAATGAATTTATTTATTTGAGCACAATTCCCTTCACAAGTTTGTGAAGCAAGCTAATAACCATTGTAGTAGAGCTTCACCACTTGTATATTCATATTATAGTTAATCCTTTCAAACACTCATGTTTTTAACATATTCTAAGTATAACCTTTAATTGAAATCCTAATACTTTTTTAACTAACAGAGTCACCATTTTCATCTCACAACGCAATTGTAATGCTATAATTTTGAGCCTAAACCTTGTTATGAGTACAAGTTAAAGGCCATAAGCTTCTGGTGTCGTTTGGAAATGGATTTATGTGGGAAGAAAAAAGAGGATGTCTTCTAGTTGAAGTTACATAATATAGAGGGACAACTTCCTGCATATTTGAATAGGTTTCCTGAGCTAACTACAAATCTTAAATATTTCAATTATCTTCCGTAACCGGACATCATGCTTCAATTTTTTCAAATGGAGTGAAGATTGTCAACATAATATTATTGAAGATCAGAGTACTTGAGTTTTTTGTTGATTTCCTGATAGTGTTTTATGTGTTTTAGTATATACTTCATATTTTAAAATATTTTGTAGATTTGATTAAACGTATGCCTCAATTCAACTTTACCTATTAATGGTGAGGGAAATGGGTGTGTAAGAGAACAAAATGCATGTGATTTAATATTCCAGGATTTCTTTGTAAATGGTTTTTTTTTTTAGCTTTTGAACCTTCGTAGCAAGAAAGTTATAGCGAAAATTCCATGATGACCTGTTTGAAGCAGCGAAACCATAGAATCCAAATCTCTAATACTAAATGTTATGAAACCAGCTCCAAAAATAGAAGAAAAGAGAGATCAACACCTTACAAATAAGCCACTTCGAGGGCGAAACCTCCTTTACATTATATAAATGAAAAATTTTTGGACGATAAAAATGAAAAAAAATCCTCTATATATAGGAGTCCATAGGGTCACAATATAATCCTAGCCGACCTAACAATAATAATGTAAGGGCATAAAAATAACAATAATGGCTTTTATGGGGCACAATAATAACAATATGGGGGCTACAGGGGTACAAAAATAACAATAAAGGGGCTACACTAACAAAAATAAGGGACCACACTAATAATATAGGGACCTAACAATTTTTTAGCAGATTGCTTTCCCTGGGAAAAACACTATTTGCAAGTGTGTGACTTCTTATTGCATGTCTAAGATTCTTGTTCTAAATTGTGAATTAATGTCCGCAGAGTTGTAGAATAGGTTTGTATCTTGTGATTTTGATTAAAACTTCATGAGAAGTTGAAAATATACATCATAATCTATACAAATAATTTTTGTATGGAAACAACATAAATTTATTTAGATATTACCTTCCTTATTTATAAGTTTCCCAACTAGTTTGCATGAGGAAAAAATAAATATGTTATTAGATGTTGCCTTCCTCATTACGAGTTTCTATGGAAGGAGTATGCCTTTATTTGTTGGTAAATTCCTCCCTATTTAGAGCTGGAAGTGTCCCTTCTTGTACCAAAAAAGGAAAATTGTGTTACATTGTCTCTGTAATAATCCATTTTACTTGCGCTGGTGTGTATCCATTATAAGCTACAAGGAATTATATGTATGTTAGTTTGCAAGATGTCCTCATCTTGGAATCAATAATTGTGTCCTTTAGCAAGGGAGGAAAAAATTCAGGAATATTATACAAAGGATGTTGAATCACGACTGATTCCTTAAGGAGAGGTTGCTCAAATAGATTTGTATGTTAACATTAAGCACATCGTGGATAGTTGGGAAGGCAAGTCCAAGAAATATGTATTTTATCCAATGCACTCTAGAATAGGATAGGGGCCATATATTAGAGAATGAAACTTATGGTGTCAGACCTTGTATCATATTTTATCCAACAACAACCATACACAATATCCTAGTTGAAATGACAAAGGTGTGCGATGTTTGTCATGCCTTTGTTTGGCATGATCCTGGACACTTTAGAAAAAAACAATTACCTAAGTACAACATTGAGATATGGAGTGTAGAAAATATTGAGCTAATTTTTGTTCATGTTGCTAACGTGCAGAGCCATAAGGGGTTGATGCATAAAAGGCATCAATTTCTATTGCAAATGGTTGATGCATATTTGGAAAATGGAGAATAGGAGCATAGCTTAAGTCATTATTGAGCTTAGAAAAATGGACTAGATGATTCAAGCTAGAGAGTATAAACAAAAAATTTTTCTAGAGTTTTTGCATTCCCATAGTGTGGGTACCATGGTTTTTTCTCTCCCAAAATTGTTATCTTTCTATTAATAAGAAAGGAACCCACTATAAGATTCCAAATTGAAACTTTTTTTTGGATTTATCATAGACTTCCAAATACTAATTAATAACAAAAATCATGTTTGTTGCTTAGAATTCATTCTCCTTCCAAAACTCCAAAATAATATTTGACTTATAAGGTCTATAAATTGTAGTAATCCCACCCCATATCTAGTCCCTCCACCAATCTCATTGAGTTGGATAGCCAAAGTTTAAAGATTAGTTCATAAAGAACGAGCCTTTAAATATGGTCTATAATTATATTTTTTTGTATTCCCTATAACAAATTGGAATTTGAAATTTGTACATGGAACTAGTCTTCTATTTAGGCAATCATACACATATTTGAGTAGATGCCTCATATAAATAACCTAAAGGATAAGAATGAGGAGGACTCATCTAATGATTTACTTTAAAAAAGAATTATGGAGACCACCATGAGAGTTGATAATTTAAAAGAAATGATTTCAAAGGGAAAATCTTTTCAAGCCAATAAATGTTTGATTATTTTTTGAGTCTTCCAAATACTCTAAATAATGTATGCTCCTAAACTTTAACCGTGGAGGGAGTAACCAATAATTTTGGAGATAAATTCCTTACCAAACATACTCATAATAACCATTTACTTAAGAAATATCTAAAAAGAACCTTCTAGACTTCATTTCCTTCCACCACTTAATTTATCCACTTAGCAAAAATATTTTGGGTTTGAACTTATATTTTATAATAAAACCCAATCCAAAAAAGATTTAATACAAATCCTACTTGGCCTAACTGAGCCTAAGTTGTTAATCATATTTGGCCTAGAGAAAGTGTCAAACAACATTCTCAAGGAAATTATAGTTTGTATGATGTGAAACCCAATGGGAGGAAGAGCACACATGGGTCACTACTTGCACTCTTTGATTGGAATTTTGACTACCTTAATTATAGGTTTGGTGATCCATTTATTGATATTCTTCTTCTTCACTAAGCAACCACTTCCTGGAGCACTAAAGAGAACTAGAAAGCAAAAATAATACCTAACAATTTTGAAATCTAGCTTACTTGAATCTAAGTTGATTGCTAGAATGAGAGTCACTCAAGCATATGGCACTAACTCTTTTTGTAGTATTGACATCTTGGCACAATAGATGTTAGAACTTGAGGTAGTACAAACACATTCAAGTATTCCACAATATGATCCCAATATAGTTTATCCTCTACAATAGTTAGAAAATAATTGTTCACTAAACATTGGTAAGATTTCAAAGTATTCACCACTTAGTTAAAATCCAAGAGTATATCATCTAAAACATGTGTGAAATGAATGTTTGAATTCACAAACAGAAAATTCAACACAATTAAAAGAGCAACAAAATTCAAATTAAAGAGAATTGTTGTATTAATGTTGGCTCCATGTGCTAATAAAAAATATCTTCACCATGTGTAGCATACAATACTACGGAAATGTTCATCTATAAATGCATCACTATATATCATAAACTATCTAATAATAACATCATTCACTAACCCAATTATTGAATAATACCTACTCTAAACTCTACTTTCAATACCATTTATTTTGCTATCATAAATGAGAAGTTTAATTCCATTATCACGGCACGAATAACCTTTCGTATTATCCAATTATGTCAAAAAGGAAGTAGGTGGAAATCACCAAGTATGAAATTGGACCAAGGGTCACGTCTTTGTTTGGTATAGCCACGCAGCCAGAGTAAATCACTGCTAAATCCAAGATTAAATCCATCATTGAGCGCAGTTGTGATTTGGAACAAGAGTAAATCGTCTAAAAATTCTGTGAAATGAATATTTGAATTTGGAGCAACTGAATATTCAACAGAGCTCAGGGAACAACAAAATTGAAATTCAAATGAATACGCGGAAGCAGCAAAATTGAAATTCAAATGAGTTCGAGGAAAGATAAATGTTGTATTAAAGTTTTCTTTATGTACTAATAAATTAGGAAGACACATAAATTTTTGAATAATTTTACTCTGGGTACTATACAATACTATGAAATTGTTCATCTATTAATGCATCACTATGTATCCATAAATTATCTAATAATAATAGCATTCACTAAACTTACTCTAAACTCCACTTTCAATATATACTATTTATTTTGCTATTAGAAATGAGAAATTTACTTAGATTATCATGGCTAGGATAACCTTTCATCTTATCCAATTATAAGAAATGAGAAATTTACTTAGATTATCATGGCTAGGATAACCTTTCATCTTATCCAATTATTTCAAAAAGGAAGCAGATGGAAATCACCCACCGTGAAATTGGAGAGAGGGTCAACGTGTATGTAGTTGTAAATTGGACAGAGGGTTACATGTAGTTGTCGTGAGGGTAGTTGTAATTTGGATAATTCTATTAATGCACTGGGGTAGTATATGCCACTCATTGGATTTAACCATTAGTGTAATTGTAATTTGGTGAGTTATTAATATTTGTGGAGCTATAATTCAATTAATGCACTATGACAGTATATACCAGTCATTATATTTAACCAAATACAAAATCCAATGGCTAACATATACTGCTCTAATGCATTAATAAGATTATAGTTCAACAAATATTAATTAAGAATTTTGTGAGCACTTGATTTGCTCTTGTACAGTTTGTCACTTATCAAATACAAAATCCAATAGCTAACATATACTGCCCCAATACATTAATGAGACTGTAGTTCAACAAATATTAGTTAAAGATTTGGTGAGCACCTGCTCTGCTCTGCTCTAGTACAGTTGGCCACGTAGCCAGTAAAAATTAATTATGCCATACTGGCATTCTAAGCCCTGTGTACAGCTAATTTTCGGAACGCTCCTTGTTTTGGATTCTGTCTAGAACCATCTAGAACCATTAAGACATCTGGATCTTTAGTTTCTGCTTCTGCATTGTGTATCCGGATCGTCGGTCGTATGATGTATCGTTCTTCCACACACGAAGTTCAAATTGATTCAAGAAAGTGAAATAATGATTAGACGCTGACAAAGAAAACAGACTACTACCTCACAGATATTTCGTGGACCATAATCGCACAGTACATTAATTAAATGGAAAACTAACACCTGACTATTTGGTGAGATGTTTATAATTACTCATACATCTGCTGTTGAAGGGTTGGATATCAAAGAACTGTTGTCAATAGAATTGTGGTAGGTACGTTATCTAACGCAAAGTCAGAGTCCGGATATGGTGCAACAGATCTGTGATATCCAACAATTAGACTGCAAAGATATTGTAAATTTAAGATGATCCAACAATAGAAAACGACACGCAGTTCTAAAGGATTTCACAAAATTGAGAGAGTCGCCCACGTACTCATCAACATATGTATCAATGGCTATGGTAAATGGGGTACTATTGGAAGCACGTGGATTTAGATCTAGAATTCGTTAATGCCGGTTTGATTCAGTGGCTATATTCAGAGGATACAACATCCGACTAAAAAACAATTAGAAGATACTTTTTTCGTCATTTGTTTGGGCATATAATTATGATATAGTATTTGATTGAGAATCTTTTAGATTACGTAATTGGAAATGAAATTGGTTGACGTTTAGAGTTTCACATGCTAAGGAATACATTGTTAAACATTTATGAAGTTTTATTTTTTCACATATATTAAGGTGTGGTTATAGGAGCAATTTAGGTATGTATATTTTTGTTTACTAGTTCACCAATATATACCAATATAAATATTAGTTTTAGTTGGTCAAATTTTATCTCAATTCAAGTTTATAAGGGAAATGTTGGACTAATTTGTTAGGACTAACTTCTTTAATGCAAAAAGTCATTTTATTTAAATCCTAAATAATGTGTTTGATATGGTTTGTGGGCTATTATATAAAGTCATTATCTTGAGTGTGTCTAGTGGTTAAAAACATGTGCTTCTTCCTATAAAGAAAAATGGTGTTATACACCAATTTGATGTATGGCTTAGTGATGACCTTCAAATTAAATTATTATTAATAAAGCTTGAGTGGCATAATGGTTAGGAACATGTGCTTCCTTGTAAGGGATCACAAGTTCAAATCCAAAGTGAGGTAGAGTATGTATGCACTAACGAGGGGTTTTCATACACCAATTTGGTGTGTGACTTGGTCGTGACCTTAAAATTAGATTATTATTATTAAAGCTTGAGTAGGCATAAGAACAAAACATGTGTTTCCTTGTAAGTTAGAACAAAATATGTGCTTCCTTATAAGAGGTCACAAGTTCAAATTTAGAAGGGGTATAATATGTACACTTCCCTAGGCTTTAGTCCCACAAACAAGGGACCTCATTAATTATGTTGTAAACTAGAGTGTATATGCACAAACAAGTGGGTCTCACACAAATTTGGTGTGGCTTGGTGATGACCTTAAAATTAAGTTATTATTGGTAAATGTTGAGTAGGCATAACAATAGAACATGTTCTTCCTTTTAAGAAGTCACAAGTTCAAATTTAGAGGGGGTAGAGTATGTGCACCTCCATAGAGTTTAGTCACACAAACAAGGGGTCCCATTAAATTATGTTATAAAATAGAGTTGTATTAATCATTAATATTGTCAATAAAGATAATAATCAATAACTATAATAATTTATATTAACATTTATTAAGAATAATAAATATTTAAATGTAAATACTTAAAAGATCAACAATAGTTAATCTCATTCTCCCTCTGATTTTTTTCTATGAATTTCCAACAATCTTGGAAGAAAGAAGTAGTTAGACCATCTATCCGAATTGATTTATTTCAAGGAATTCCCATGATTTCTTTCTCTACTTTTGTCATGGATATCTCCAATACATTGCATTTTCTATGGAGTGACTATATTTGCAATATGCTTTGTTATTTTTTAGATGGTAGGCCTTTGATCTTTGAATAGGTTTGTTAGGATGTATTTCAAGTGGTCTACTAACTCTTATGTTATTTCTACATCATCTTCAAGCTTCTTATTTTGAGAGTTTCTAATGCTGACAATTATATCTCATTGTTGAGGAGGTAAATCCCCTCTGCGGACAGAGGCGATCCCTACTAGCCCAGCAGGGGTCTAGCAACAAACAAACAATGTCATGACGCAGGTTCCTAATTACGAATGAAAAGGCCGGAGATAAGAGCCTACCTGGGTTCCAACGCTAGGATCTCAAGAAGAAGCGTCCCCGTTCCTTAAGCTTGGCAGATCACAATCCCTCCACGATCTCCGTGGATGAACACCTGCACATAGAAGAAACGAACAGATACAAGCATAGAAACCAGCATACGTAACTAAACATCAGTCAGAAAGGACATTACTTGCATTAACATGATGGAAAACGGAGTGGAACCATAATCATAATCATCTATTAACTAACCAGCGAAGAGAGATTACAACCAAGTTCTGACGTCGCGGTCTCCTTCGGACGGGTTTCCAGTCGTCCACGTCTCGCAAAGCTTGCCAAGGAAAGGGAAAACCTCTCCAGAGTCTCGTGACAATGGTCTCCTTACTTGAGTCAGCCTTAAGGGAAAAAGGGGATTCTTTGCAACACAAAGGCTCTTGGGAATATGGAGATTCAGAGCTTAGGCACTTCAAGACTAGCTTGCCATTGATTTGAGCAAGCTTTTATAGATGGGGAAGGAGGAGTTGGGATCCATATTATTATGGGATTGGCCCTATCAACAAGGAAGGTTCCATGGGAGGTGGCAAAACCACTTCCCTCCATAGAACTCCCGCAGCCAACCTCCCAACTCAAGATAGGTGATGGTTTGTGAATTTGTTAGAACTCAACTTCCACCATCCTTATTTAAAAAAACAACTCCCAAATTGGGTGGCGCGACTACGGCTCTATGACAGAGCGCCAAGTGGCGGGACCCCTTTGCAGTAATTTCTCCATTGGCGCGAGTGCTGAACTGACTGCCCGCGCCAATGCCAAAAGGGCTGTTTTTCATGACTTTTGCAAGGAGATGTCTCAAGGGCAAATGAAGCTCATGTTCAGAGGGACGCATTGATGATGATTTCAAGGCATGACAACGTTCACAGGTCACAGAATGGGTCCTCCATTGTGCGGGATGGGGAATGGTAAGGACGGTGACAAATTACTGTGTAACAGATGCCCCCTAAAGTATGAGGCCCGAGAGGGAGAGGGGTGAAATGCTTTACGAGAACATGTCTAACTGAAGGCCCGCCGTCGGAAAACCTGCGCAGAAAGATACAACTGATATCTCAAGTACATGATGTATAAGTGGTATGGACGCAGCCATCCGAAACAGAGTATGCTATAATCCGGATCCAGGGTATGGGCGCAGCCATCCAACTAAGATCAAACAAATAGACTCAGGTATGGTCGCAGCCATTCAGTAAGTGAGTCATGTACATAATGATAATAATCCACAATCGCAGCCTGGATTACTATAGACACAATCCAGGGTCTTGCGCTCCATCTCGACCCAACAGAGTACAAGTTCAAGCATGCGAATATGTGAGCTGAAGTCGAACATGCAAGAACATCGTCGAATTACCAGCCAATGATGAAAGCTGTTAACCGACGCGAGAGAAACCACCAATAATGACAATGGTCCTCAAGGTACTACAGGTACAATATACGGCGTGCGAATGAATGAGTTGACGTTGAACACCCGCAGAATCACTCGATCGGAGGCCAATGACGTAAACCTCTCGTCGAATGCGACGAACCTGCCATTGAGGCATGCAGGCTCCAAGGTACCATAAGGAGTCTCTAGACCAACTTCCTGGATAATGAGCTAATGTCGACAGGAAGTGACCTTGATCGAAGGTGGGCCATAGTGATTCCCACATCATCGACGCGAGACAGAGGAACATGATGTTTTGTTGTGAATCAGGATCGTATGAGAAATAGAGGAAGGTTGATATTTGCAGAGGCCAACTTCTCTTGAACACATGAACGGCACGACAGTGGACTTGGCAGTATTTGACATCAACGGATCAGAGGTCATGGTGACGAGGCAATGAACAGATGAGAGGTCAAAAGAGATTACCTAAACCCATGGAGGCAAAGTGAAACAACGAGATGAGATGTCCCCAACCCGACACGGATGCAGACAAGTGCCATGTTCAAGAGCGACATACTACCGACGACAATGACGATGGTTCCATTTTCCCCACCATTTCGGTGAGTACCTCTTTATTTTTACACAAGCTTGAAGAGGATACCATATGCTTGTCATATAAATCCGTCCTTTGGACGAATCCATCTTAGTACATTTAACGAGCCCTAGGAAGGAGAAACTCGAAGAACGTCATTACGACTGAACCCAATGTCATCAAGGTTTAACGAGTCTGAGAAAGGAAGAACTCGGTGTCTTTTCATGTTTAGAGAGTTTGAAAAGACTGCGGAAAAGTAAACTCCACAAGTCCCTTTTCGTAAATAGTTCCCCAGATCCGAAAAGGTAGAAAACAATATCCGGGAAAACCTCCTAGTCGCGATAGGTTAGGGTATTCCTTTTTTGTAATCAATCCATCCTAGCCCGAAAAAGGGGTAAACGTATACTGGGTAGATGTCGATTCGCAGCCACTTTAACGAGATCGAAACGACAAGGGACTCGGCAATCTTTTCATGTTTTAGAGAGTCAGAAAAGAGCTGAAAGATGACTCCTCCTGGAGGAACAAGTGGTATAAAGGGTAGCTACTGGTTCCGGAAATGGTGGAACTTCTCAAAACATGATAAAAGTCAAGAGGCTGGCTAACAAGACCACTCATCACAGCGGTTCCTCAGGAACGGGTAAAACAACCAAGTGAAGGCATATGATCGGCCAAGCAGATAATGACGATGGAGTGAGAAAACCAAGGCTCATCTGGCAAAACAGGCTGATGAAATGGCAATCACGAGAGGTAAAATGGGAATGGTTTCATTTTTACACAAGCTTGAAATCCAGAAAACTCTGCTTGAAGTTGGTTTCATTTTTACACAAGCTTGAAACAAAGATAAACTATGCTTGAAACCGGTTTCATTTTTACACAAGCTTGAAACGGAAACAAACTATGCTTGAAAAAGTAAGCATGCCCCCAGCATGGTGACACAATTCGAGGTACATGCCCCCCAAGCTTCAGTCCATATGAAAAGCAGATGGAGTGAAGGTTCAAATTACGAGATCAAAGAAAGACTCGACTGGGATTTTACGAGATCTGATCAAAGACTCGAATTGAACAGGAACGTGTTTCATTGTTTTAACGAGGTTGACACATTAAAAGAACTATCCTCAGGACACCTTGTTTCATTTTTTAAGGAGCTTGGCACAAGACAAGGAACTCTGCTCCGACAACCTTGTTTCATTTTTTAAGGAGCTTTACACAAGACAAGGAACTCTGCTCCGACAACCTTATTTCATTTTTTAAAGAGCTTGACACAGGGGGAAAACTATGCTCTAACCGACTTACATCAAAATGAACAAGAAGGCGGTGCTTCCAAGAGTTCCACTCCCGATGGAAGAAAAACATCCTGGAAGTCAGGACCCAATGCCCCCAGCACACTATGCACGACGGCATCGTCGCTGAGTACGGGCACGGGGTAAGTGGCCACATAGTTGACCTGCGGTGGGGCAGATACAACGGGTGGATAAAAACCAGGAGGGGGTGATGGCAGACCAGTTGCCACAATAGGACCAAAGAACGACAGCTGATCAATGGTCACGATCCGTCCTTCATGTGGAAAGCACATCATGCGAAAGAGGGAGGAGACAAGCACTCCCATGGCATAGGTGTAATCACGCCCCAAAAGCAGATTGAAATCCAAGGGGCCTGGAACGACCATCACATCCATATGGACGGTTTTACTTCCCGAAGTAACAGGTAACCTTGGAAGGATCCCCAACGGTTGACTCGTCCTTCTGTTAAAAGTCAACAGATTCTGCGTAACAGGGGCAAGCGGTGGCGAACCGAAGGCTTGCCAGGTAGTCGAGGATAGAATACTAACAGAGGCACCTTCGTCTATAATGGCGCTGGGTACAACCAGACCAAGAGCCTGTACCGTGATCTCGAAAGGCACGTAAGACGGAAGGCGGAATCCTGCAAATCGACTCCAATCAAAGGAAGCGACCAAACTACTCGGAGGGGCTACCATCGAAATGCGAAGGTCTTCCCCTGATGTTACGGAAGCAGAAGCCTCCTCCATGACCTCCGTCTTGAAGGCGGGAGGAATATCCTCCGTAGCCTCTATCTTGGGAGGCGGAGGGGCAGCTTCTTGAAGCACAGAGACAGGAGAATCTTTCTCCAAGTCTGAAGAACCTGAAGAAATCAGAAGGACATGAGGAGTGTGAGATCCACTCTCGACAGAAAAGACCTGGTGCACCGCGCACGGGGCCAGTTCAACCGATCCTACGACCAATGGTTGGTCAAGGACGGATTCATGAATTTGAATTTCCGGGGGAGTGGGATCGACCAAGGATGACTCTTGACCAATCAATGGATCAGCTGGCGGAGGACTCAAAGAAAGTTGTTTATAACCAACCGGAAGGCATGGTGTAGAAACAACTGAGTTGTCCAAAACTCGCTTGGCTTCATCCATATAAGGACAAAGGTGAATGGCATGGTGCCCTTCACACAACTTACAGGGATTGGTAATCTTACCCTGTTTCTTAGGAGCCTTATCAACACCAGTTGAAGATGTGCCCCCAACCTTGCTCCCGGAAGTCAGAGCCAATGGTGGACGACCGTTGGACCATGCTTCGAGCACCTTGGGGATGCCAGGGCAGTCTCGAAGAAGATGGTCTCCCGTGCACAACAGGCAAGGGAACTTGACTTTCTGTGGAGGGTTGGAAGGTCTATCAAGAGGAGATTCCTCATGGACAGTAGCTGTACATTTAGCCTCTCGCTTATCAGACTTCTTCTTCTTTGTCTTCTTCTTCTTCTTTTTAGCCACCTGGTTACTCGAATCCAGGCTTTCACCAGGCAAAGTAGAAGATGAGGACGCAGAAACAGGCGAAGAAGGGGAGAGGTCCACCTTGGAATCAACATGATGTTGTTCAGGTGGAGAAACTGATTGAACAGTATGGGAGACATTCGGGACAACAGAGGTTGAGAACAACCAAACAGGCAACCCAACAGTTAACCCAAGAAGGGACAACGTCGCCATGTAAGGAGCACCAACATTTCCAAAAGGAGGAAAATGACCAGGATTCCCTTCTGAGGGGATTCCTTGGTTGGTAAACTCTGAAAAAGTTGCCATCAACACTCAAAACCACACACGGGCTGAAAAGCGAGTTAAGACACATGATCAAACGGCCAACAAGCAATGTATAAACGGGTGTGTAATCGCGGGCGATTAATTTTACCACATTGGAAAGTAAGAAATTCTATCGTTTCATATTTTAAGAGTCAAGAAACAATAGAAAGATGACTCTATCTCTTTCAAAGTTGACACAAGCGTGAAAGGACAAGTGCTTGACGGTCTTTTCAAGTTTAGGGAGTCAGAAAAGACCAAATGACTGCTCAGGAAGTACTAGGCACAAAGGGTGTACCAAATATCCGTGAACTACAATATACACCTTGGCTTCAATAATGAAACAGAAATCGACCAAGGACTTTCCGTACGTGCAGGTAGTCTCCCCGAATGCTGTGTTCGGTGTATCACGGGTATAGGGCGGCAGACTCGGCTTCCTGTGGATAAAGGATTGAAAACCTATAGGGGTCTCCCTTTATATACGCGACGGTACGGGGAGCACAAGTCCATACTAGCGCTGTCTAAAGCCAACAGGCGAACGACAGCTGCTAGGTTTAACGACGCCGGAACACGTCTCTAGCCTAGACCTTCTAAATATGTTTCGTTAAGTTCCAATGCTGCCTTAGGTTAATTGAATAAATTTTACAGTTGATCTTCAATTAAGTTTCAATTTCTAGGCCCTATCGTATGTAGTGTCTCCTAAATGCAAAGCTATATGCCACAATGCAACATTTCGTTCGATGAAAACTAATTAGAGAAGAGTTGAGAGCTTTTATACAAACGAAATGAACGGAAACCAAACAATGAGCTCTATAATGCAACTAATGCAATTGACAACCTTTCATTCAAAACACTAATCACTAGCGATGTGGAAAAGATTACAATTTGCACTAATCAAAAGCATAAGAGATTTTTTTTTGATTTTCAATGTTTAATGGCTAATATGCACTAATCAAACTTGAAAACAAATGGAGCAACTTGAGAAACGATATTCAAGAGAGCGAAGCAAACACATTTCACTCAACAACACAAGCAATCAGATTCCCAAATCGACTAAAGTCTCTCAAAGCGAAGAAAAGACTCAAAAGCTTCCAATGGACCGTGTGATCTAGGTCCAAAGCAAGACCAAACGAGTTTCGAATGAAGAAATGAACAATCACCCAAAAATCGTAATGAAACAATGAACAACTACTCAGAGAACGTGGAGAATCAATCAGGCAGTTGACGGGACAATGAAAACTCCGAAACTCCCAAGGAGGGCTCGATACACCAAGCCACTAGATGACCTAGGGCTTAAAACGTGAAATCGGTAGATAGAAGCAAACAACCAAAGGACAGAGGTGAATTCCCAGCCAAACAAGACTCCAACACACTCAGGCAGTCGGAAAATCAAGAAGAAAAACACTGATCAACTTCAGAGAGCTCAAAAATGAGAAAACTCAAAAAACTTACAGGGGTGGCGCGACTGTAAGAGTGAAACTGGCGCCAGAAGGCGATTGGCGTGGGTTGTATAAAGGCAACATGCGCCAAGTGGCGCGACTGTCGGGTTAAAAACCGCGCCAGTCGAGTTTCTCAGCAAAAAATTAAAAATAAGCTACTCCAGAAACAGACCAATGCAAGCTAAGCAATCCAAGAAGCAAAAACACACAAAAAATCCAACCCAGAAGGTTCATCAAGCAAGGAAAAGCAAGATACAAACGGCAAGGCAAGACAAAAGACTCCAAGTTGTTCAGTCCGTAAACCAAACCGGAGATTGACTGAAGTAGCGTTGATCTACTCCGCTAATGCAATGCAGAAGCGTTTCGAAGGCTATCTGGCTGTACTTCAGGCTCCGTCTAAAGTTTACAAATCAAACAACAAGCTGGATCCCCAGTGGAGTCGCCAATTTGTTGAGGAGGTAAATCCCCTCTGCGGACAGAGGCGATCCCTACTAGCCCAGCAGGGGTCTAGCAACAAACAAGCAATGTCATGACGCAGGTTCCTAATTACGAATGAAAAGGCTGGAGATAGAAGCCTACCTGGATTCCAACGCTAGGATCTGAAGAAGAAGCGTCCCCGTTCCTCAGCCTTGGCAGATCACAATCCCTCCACGATCTCCGTGGATGAACACCTGCACATGGAAGAAACGAACAGATACAAGCATAGAAACCAACATACGTAACTAAACATCAGTCAGAAAGGACATTACTCGCATTAACATGACAGAAAACGGAGTGGAACCATAATCATAATCATCTATTAAATAACCAGCGAAGAAATATTACAACCAAGTTCTGACGTCGCGGTCTCCTTCGGACGGGTCTCCAGTAGTCCACGTCTCGCAAAGCTTTCCAAGGAAAGGGAAAACCTCTCCAGAGTCTCGTGACAATGGTCTCCTTACTTGAGTCAGCCTTAAGGGAAAAAGGGGATTCTTTGCAACACAAAGGCTCTTGGGAATATGGAGATTCAGAGCTTAGGCACTTCAAGACTAGCTTGCCATTGATTTGAGCAATCTTTTATAGATGGGGAAGGAGGAGTTGGGATCCCTATTATTATGGGATTGGCCCTATCAACAAGGAAGGTTCCATGGGAGGTGGCAAAACCACTTCCCTCCATAGAACTCCTGCAGCCAACCTCCCAACTCAAGATAGGTGATGGTTTGTGAATTTGTTAGAACTCAACTTCCGCCATCTTTATTTAAAAAACAACTCCCAAAATGGGTGGCGCGACTACGGCTCTATGACAGAGCGCCAAGTGGCGCGACCCCTTTGCAGTAATTTCTCCATTGGCGCGAGTGCTGAACTGACTGCCCGCGCCAATGCCAAAAGGGCTGTTTTTCATGACTTTTGCAAGGAGATGTCTCAAGGGAAAATGAAGCTCGTGTTCAGAGGGACGCATTGATGATGATTTCAAGGCATGACAACGTTCACAGGTCACAGAATGGGTCCTCCATTGTGCGGGATGGGGAATGGTAAGGACGGTGACAAATTACTGTGTAACACACATCTTCTACTTTTGAGAGTTTCTTGCATAAAATTTCCTCCTGCTTAATATTATCTTCCGATTGAAGTTGATTAATAACTTCTTGGTGGTTAAATTCTTCTATCCTTACCTTTGCAACGCTGTTTGTTCGAGGGATCTATTTTACTAATCTCGTATTTTTCTCATTGATGTTGCTAGATTTTTTAATATTACACTCCATCTTCATTTTGAGATATCTTAGCTTATTCTTAAAGTGGTACATAATAGTGGCATCCATGCTTTTAAATTTTTGTCCACCAACATTCAATGTTGGTTAGGGAAGAATGGTGGACTAACTAGACATATTTGAATCTAAAAGGTTTGTGATTCACACTTCCTTCCAGTCTAACAAAATCCATATCAACCATTAATATAACCCATTACAAGGTAGAATATAAGTTTCAAAGTTAATTCTATTCAAGAAAAGAGATTTACAGAGAAGGAATTGATCCAAATGAGAATAAGTTTTTGAAGATGACCCTCCCCTTCTATTGTTCCTAATAAGGATGTCATTTTTTGTTTCCATGTCTGTACATTAGAATGATTTAGAAAGTGCATGAAAAGAGAATCATATTAATCCAATATTCTTTTACCCCCTTTTTTCTCGTTTTAGATATTTTATCATATTAAAATATCCTCCAATGATCCATGATCTTCCTCCAATGATGTTATAAATATTTTGAATATTTTAAAGTAGAATATTCTTTTCCAAAGAAACACTATGTCCATTGATCCAGGTGGATATTGGTGGCCACCCACCTATTCCACTTGGGGCCCCACCATTGCCTCTTTCAGTTTTTCAGTTTCGGCACAACTTATTATTTTTAGCAGTTTTTCGGGTCCTGAACTTTCGGAGCCGTTTTGAGGCCCTAAACAACGTTTTTTGGGCATTGCGCCTCCATCGAATATCATTCTGTTTCGGAATGGATATTCGTGGCGAAAGTTTTAGTCCTCGGATAGATCTTTCTAATGATGTACCATGTGCGTCAAACGGAGATAGTATGCCAAAGTTACGTCCCTGGGAAGTTGAAACACCAATTTACCCAAACGGGGCCCATAGTTTTGGCGCTTCATCTCCTAGGGTTAGGTTTTTGGATGTTTAGAGTTATCCATTGTTTCTAAATAATAAATAGGCCCTCGAGCCTCATTGTAACTCAGTTCAGAGGCCTGTAGCCGCCACATCTCTTCTCAGAGATAGCTACCAGTGCCATAGCTAGTTTTATTTCCATTCTGTCTGTAAGCAAATTTCAGTTCTTGATATTAATGAAATGAAGTGTTATTTCTGCTGCATCTCTGTATTTATGGTTATGTGTTTATTCTGTTGCGTTCCTGCATAAATCCGGATCAGTGGTATCAGAGCGGTCTGCTTTTTCTCGATCCTTTTTTGCATGTCCCCAACGAGGTCGGGGTATAAGGAGCTAGGGCTTGATCTGGTGGAACCTTTGCAAGATCAGCCTCGCAAACCTCGACGGACACCCATGGGGGATGAAAAGAAAGATGAGGGAGCAGGAGATCCTATCAAAATATTGCTCGAGGAGGCCCTCGAAAGACAAAGGAACGTGATGATGGATAACTTTGCTCAGATCCTTCAACGGCTACCCACCGGCGGCGCATCTACATCCAGCAGCCACTCTGGAGGCGCGACTCCTTTTAAGGTACAAGTAAATTTTGACATTCCCATATTTGAGGGTCAAATAGATGCAGATGCCGTAGATAGATGGTTGAATCTGTTAGAAGGATATTTCTCAGTTCATGACTTTTCAGACCGGGAGAAGATTATTTTTGCACTCCTCAAAGCTACCCCCCATGTTAAGGACTAGTGGGAAACCTACTATGAGAACAAGGACCAGACAGAACCCTCTCTATTCTTGGTTGTACCAACTTGGAATTCTTTCCGAGACGCCGTCAAGGAAAAGTACTATCCCATGGGGAGCTATGAGGACAAGTACATACAATGGACCACACTGCGACAACAAAGGGATCAAGATGTGCATGACCTGACGAATCTGTTCCATGCCATGCGTACAAAGTTGGGTATCAAAGATTCAGAGAAAAATTTGGTGCTAAAGTATCACAGCTGTCTGCACAGATACATTCAGGAGGAAATGGAGTTCCTCGACATCTCCTCGCTTGGTACGACATACCGGTATGCTGCCAAGATTGAGCAGAAATTCAAACAGAAGAAGTGAGACTTTGGATCTGTGAATCAAAAGCAAGGGAAAGGTGCTTCCAAACCATCGAAAAAAGGATAGAGCCAAGGCATGGTGGCTAAAGACAACCCGTCAAAGCCACAAGAAAAGAACAACACCGCAAAGCCAAAGAAGGACACGGGAAAGTGGTGTGAGTTCCATAAGAGCTCCACTCACAACACAAGTGAGTGTCGGGCCAAGCAGTCGCTAGTGGCCGAGATGAGGGCTTCTGAGTCAGATGCATGCTCTGACTCCGAATCAGAACCCGAAAAGGGGAATGAAAAAGGGAAACAGATTATTGATGCGGAGCCCAACGCCACTGTTGCCACTACAAAGGTCCAGAAGGAGGAACCGGAAGATCCAGAGGAGGAGGAATGTCTCTTCCACTCCCAGATGTGGGTAAAGGGCTCCCCTATACAGTTCATTGTTGACAATGGGAGCCAAAAGAACCTCATTTCAGCAGACGCCGTGAAGCGGTTGGGCTTGCCGACCACAGCTCACCCACATCCATACACCATCGAGTGGCTTCACCAAGGACGAGATCTCCGCGTCAGCCAACAGTGCCGCCTTCCCTATAGCATCAAGCCCTTCACGGATGAGGTATTATGTGACGTTGCTCCTATTGATGTTTCTGATGTATTATTAGGACAACCATACTTGTGGAAGCGTCATGCCGTGTATGAGTCTCGACCTCGTGCTGTTATTATTACTTTGGGAAATAAGTTGTACAGGATACCAGAGGTACCACCTCCTACGACTATCTCTTTGGTTACTGCAAAACAATGTAGCAAGCTCATTTCCCAAACCAGGAAATTCGTTTTCCTGATGATCCGCCCCCAGGGCAAGAAGAAGACTGTGGCCACGACCTCCAGACAGGGCCCCTCTGCACGACAACAACAAATGGATAAGGTCGTGGAGGAGTACGTGGACATCTTCACCTCACCCACAGGGGTTCCTCTGCACTGCCAGGTCAAGCACCCGATTGATCTGACCCCAGGTGCGCCACTACCCAATGGACCGATCTATCGACGCTCTGTTCTGGAAAATGATGAAATCAAGAGGCAGATTCAGGAGCTGTTGCAGAAAGGTCACATCAGACCAAGTTCATCGCCCCGTGGGAGCCCGATCATGTTGGTACAGAAGAAGGATGGGACGTGGAGACTCTGTATTGACTATCGGGCGCTGAACAAGATCACTGTCCGGAATAGGTACCCAATCCCACGGATTGATGACCTTCTCGACCAACTCAAAGGTGCAAAATATTTCAGCAAGATCGACCTGAAGTCTGGGTATCACCAGGTACCAATTGAACCCTCCGATGTGTGGAAGACTGCCTTCAAAGCCAAGGAAGGCCTTTTCGACTGGCTGGTCATGCCTTTCGGGTTGACGAATGCTCCCGCCACCTTCATGAGGATGATGGATGACATCTTGCGGCCATTCACCAACTCATTTGTAGTGGTGTACTTGGATGACATTCTTATCTTCAGCCAGACTTGGGAAGAGCACCTTCACCACATCCGACAAGTCCTCCAAACACTGTGGCAACACAAGTTGTGTGCCAATCTGGAGAAGTGCACTTTTGGCATGACCCAGGTTTAATATCTGGGATACATTATTGATGAAAGGGGGGTGCATGTGGATCCAGCCAAGATCCAAGTCATTCGGGATTAGCCAGCCCCAACTACTATAATAGAGCTTCGCAGCTTTCTAGGTCTTGCTAATTTCTACCGGAGGTTCATGTTGGGATTCTCTCATATCACTTGGCCCTTGAGTCAAGTCACCAAGGGAGGAGCGAGAGAAAAATTCTTTTGGTCGGAACCTCAATAGAAGGCGTTCACAAAATTGAAAAATCGCCTCTGTTCTGCCCCAGTGCTCACTTTACCAGACTTGCAACAGCCATTTGAGATCGAGACAGATGCCTCTGACTATGCTATTGGGGTAGTTCTTAGTCAACAGGGACATCCAGTGGCATATCACAGTGAGACATTGTCTGACACAGTTCGCAAGTATCCCACTTATGACAAAGAAATGTATTCCATTGTGCAAGCTTGTCGACAATGGAAGCATTACATTTTGGGGAAGGAAAAAATCATCCACACAGACCACCGGCCCCTGTAGTTCATACAGACACAAGGGAAGTTGCAGAATGATCGCCATCAGAAGTGGTCCACATATCTGCAACAGTTTCATTTGAACATCAAGTACAAGAAGGGTAGCACCAATAATGTTGCAGACTACCTCAGCCGACCACCGATCGTGGCGCTCACCACCGTGCTCAAATCTTGTGGGCATGAGACTTCTGATTGGCCACTTCTCTATGAGAGTGACCCAGAATTCGGACACACTTACAAGGCACTCTTGGGGGGTACGCAAATTCCAAAATTTCACCTCCAAGATGCACTGTTATGTCACCTGGGATACCTTTGTGTTCCTTCAAGCGAGCGTGCCAAGATGATATGGGAAGCACACTACAGTCAAGTCGTTGGGCATTTTGGGGTCGAGAAAATAGTAGCAATCTTGCAGAAGTATTTCTATTGGCCGAACCTTCGAAAGGATGTCGGGAAGCACATCAGATCCTGCACTGCTTGTGCCATTTCCAAACCGACCATCAAGAAGCAAGGCCTATATACTCCGCTACCTACCCCTAGTCGACCTTGGGAATTCATCTCCATGGATTACATGTCGGGCCTGCCTTCTACTAAGCAGGGAAACAACTGTGTTTTTGTGGTTGTCGACAGATTCTCGAAGATGGCCATTATGGCGTCCTGCAAGAAGAATATCACAACAGAAGCCACTGCTAAACTCTTCTTTGAACGAGTGTGGGTGCACTTTGGGATCCCACAGTCTATCATATCAGATCAGGATAGCAGGTTCCTCAGCACATTTTGGTCTGCTTCCGGTCAATGTTGATACTCAAGTCACTAAGTCCATAGCTTTCCATCCCCAAATCGTATGGCCGTATTGCAGGTCATCACTCAGAATGCTTGTAAAATTCGTGCATGTAATAATTCCATCAAAGCATCCATGCACATGGGACAAGAGCCTCCCTTATGTACAACATAGTTATAATCGGGCTCTCCACAGTTCAATCATCCATAGCCCCTTTCAGGTGGGCTTGGGATTCCAGCCACTATGTCCCATTGACGTAGCCATGCCATTTGCAGCTGCTCAGGCCAATTCAGCTCATGTCCAGTCTAAAGTTGACAAAGCAAGTAGCTTCATCGAGCGCATTCAACACATCCGCCAACAGGTTCATGATATATTGGACAGAGCCAATGCCAAGTACAAGCAACGCCATGATCAACACCGGGTGCCACACAACTTCCAGGTGGGTGACAAAGTATGGCCACATTTGCAGAAGGAGCGCCTCACTGGACCCCACCGCAAGCTTCGCCCGCTCCGATACGGGCCGTACACCATCACCAAGGCTGTAGGGAACAATGCATTCGAGCTCAGTATTCCACCATTCCTTGGTCTGCACCCAGTCTTCAATGTGGATCACTGCCTTACTTTCCCAATTTCATCGACACCTCGTACATCGTTAACAACTCACACCAACAAAGTTAAACCCAGACTGCATGGAACAGGCCACCACAGATTGTATCAGGGACATGAAAATAAAGAGCAGTCGCCAACAGAACATCCAACTATATCGCGTTGTCAAAGCTGGCCAACTCCTGCACCAAGGCAAGTGGTTCACCAGGGACCAAGTTCAGCAGAAGTTTCCTCATCTCATGGATGAACACAACGAAATTTGGACCATTGCTTCCTAAGGGGGCAGGAATGATCCAGGTGGATATTGGTGGCCACCCACCTATTCCACTTGGGGCCCCACCATTACCTCTTTCAGTTTTTCAGTTTCGGCACAACTTACTATTTTTAGCAGTTTTTCGGGTCTTGAACTTTCAGAGCCGTTTTGAGGCCCTAAACGACGTTTTTTGGGCATCGCGCCTCCAGCGAATGTCATTCCGTTTCAAAATAGATATTTGTGGTGAAAGTTTTAGTCCTCAGATAGATCTTTCTAATGATGTACTATGTGCGTCAAACAGATATAGTATGCCAAAGTTACGTCCCTGGGAAGTTGAAACACCAATTTACCCAAACGGGGCCCATAGTTTTGGCGATTCAACTCCTAGGGTTATTTTTTCGGATTTTTAGAGTTCTCAATTGTTTCTCAATAATAAATAGGCCCTCGAGCCTAATTGTAACTCAGTTCAGAGGCCTGTAGCCGCCACATCTCTTCTAAGAGATAGCTACCAGCGCCCTAGCTATCTTTATTTCCATTCTGTTTATAAGCAAATTTCAGTTCTTATTATTAATGAAATGAAGAGTTATTTTTGTTGTATCTCCGTATTTATGGTTATGTTTATTCTGCTATGCCTCCTCGCATAACCTGGATCATCCATAAATATTAGTAATGAATTTAATACTCACATGGACTATTAAATGGAATCTAGTTGTAATAATTTTTAGAGAAGTGAATGAGTCAAGAAGTGAAATTGTAGAAGGATTCCAAAGAATGCTTACGCCTCCCAAGGCCTCTTGAGCATCATTTACAAGTGATTGACTATTTTTCCTTATTGCCTTTGAGATTTTTTTTCTAATGATTCTATATAACATTTAATTTCTTTTAGCATCAAAGTATCTAGATATTCTTGCATGATTATATTGTTTAGGAGTCTTTGTTTTGTCTTACTGTTAAGAGACATTATATTCCAAGAGATCATTTTCAATGATAGATATGAGGCGAGGGTTTTTAGGTCCCCATCATTAACATTACCCTACTTGTATTTTCTATATACTTTCCCATCACGACTTGTTTATTACTTTTCCTACCCTCTCTCTTGTATTCCTTTGCAAACTTGGTTTGCGCTTTGTTTATATTACTTTTGATTCCAAAAGAGGAAGAAGGAAGGGAAGAAATATACCTTGTTCTTTTGGTGAATTATTTCCTGAGACTTCCCTTTATCAAGTTGTTTCCTAAGAAAAATAGTCGAGAATGGAGAATCACTCACTAGTGATGGATGAAATGGGTTAGACCATGGAAGATCAAGCGCCTCAATGTCCAAACAAAAATCAACATTAATAATATGATCGATCCGACACATTGTTAATATTTCCAGTCTATGTTGGGATAGTCCACCAATTTTATTTTGGACAGGGAAAATTTTAGGGGCTAATATTCGTGGGTGGGCTAATTTTCCATACTTTTTCCAAAAAAAAAGATTCGCTAATTTCCATTTTTTTCTAAAAGTGATTCGCCTAAATTTTATAGTATGAAATTATTTTACCCTAAAAATCGCCAAAAAAATATATGGAGACTATATAAAATTATTAGAAATTTTATTATATTTACAAAAATATCTCGAAATATTTTATATATTGCATATTATGGAGTAGTGGGATTCGCCAAGGTTTCTAAACTTTAAGATAAATTTCCATCCTTAAAATTTTCCCTGATTTTGGATGCACCATGTCTTTTTTGGCACAAAAACTTATATTTTTTTTCGTTGTTCTAGTTTTCCCAATGTTAGACCACGTCGAAACTATATTTGGTGTACTTATGATAAAATTTGTAAATCCATTTCCTTAAGATCCCCTACTTCTATTTTTTTTATTGTCCTCACCTATTCCATATCTTTAATTAGATTTTCATGCACCATTTATTTTTTTAATATCTTTTAGAACAACCATCCTTCTCTTTTTTTAGATATGGGTTTCCATTCATTCACAGTATTTTTTCATCACCTCTCGATCGATTTTTATCAAGTTTTTGAAGTAAAATATATCTCTTACCTTCTTTGTTTCCCTAAAATGACATGTCTCTTATCCCTTTTCTGGAAATCTCTCTCTTATTTATAGTTCTAGCAAACCCTTCATGATATATTTCTTGAATTTCTTGCATAGGTTGTTGGATAAAATTTGGAAACAATTTTCTAAAGATATGATCATAGTGATATAATTTCCTAAAGGTAAAGGATTTTTCGTAATCTAGGGGTTGTTCCTTTATGTTATTGTCATAAATAATTTGAATACTAGCTATATATAATTGATTTTTTAGGAAAGGGTCGAACCTGGGGACTCCCAATTGAATGTAACACAAATTATTGTCAATGGAAGGGCGTGGTTTTTTGAGATGGCCCATTTGCGCATTGGAAATTTAAAGATGATTTTTTGGTTTCCCCATAAAGGCAATATAAGATTTGACTGTGCGCATTCATTTAGCATTATTATTGAATAACCGTATAAAAAATAAATGTAATTGTTACAGGGCATGGTGAGAGAATGTTAGGATAATTAATTATTATACCTGCTTTACTCTCCATTCAATTCGTTTTTGAATTTTAACCAATGAGGGTAAAAAGAAATGAAATATACAAGTATACACCATTTCATGATTTTAAAAATAATTTAATAACTCCATGTTTCCAAGTATTAAAAATAATTTCATAACTCCAAGTTTCGGAGTATTATTGATAAATAAATATTTTCACGTATTGATGGGCTTTCATAGTGCATTATATTAGATATCAATTTTATTTTTTTGAATTCAACGACGTTAAGTAAGTCATTCATCTATGAACATTTCATGAGAGGTGGTCGTAACTGACTAATTTCTCATGATTTTTTAATAGTCCACTTAGCACTAATTGCATCGAGTGATGCCCACCGAGGTAAAGAAATGGGATTGAAACTAGTGAAATGAATCACATAGTGTCAATCATCACTTCTAGGGCTTACACCCAGTAACAAAGACTTCCAAGGAGGTCACCCATCTAAGATCGTCTCTGGATCAAGCACGCTTAACTGTGGAGTTTTCTCCACAATCAAGCCCAGTTATATTGCTACCCCATTTGCAAAACCATAATAAGTATTGTGCCTCATGGACAATTAAAGTAGAGCTCCCTACATTCTTTGTATTTAAGTATTGAGGGTTTTTCGTGGTGTAGTATGTTAGATATCAAATTCAACTGTGTTAAGTAAGTCATTCATCTATGACCATTTCATCATGAGAAATTAGTCAGTTACGACTACCTCAAATGGAAATGGTCATAGATGAATGACTTAATGCAGTTGAATTCCAAAAAAAAATGATATCTAATATAATGTACTACGAAAACCCCTCAATACTTAAATACAAAGAGTGTAGGGAGCTCTACTTGAATGGTTCATGAGGAAAAATACTTGCTAAGGTTTTAAAAATGGGGTAGCAAGCTAAGTGGGCTTGATTGTGGGGAAAAATCCACAGTTAAGTGCGGTTGAGCCAGAGGCAATATCGAATGGGTGACCTCCCGGGAAGTCCTGGTTACCAGGTGAAATCCCGAAAGTGATGATTGACACTATGTGATTCATTACACTAGTTTCAATCCCACTTCTTTACCCCTATGAGAATCACCCGATGCAATGAGTGCTAAGTGGAAGATTCACAAATCATGAGAAATTAGTCCGACTACCTCTCATGGAAATGGTCATAAATGAATGACTTGCACTCGATGCAGTGAGTGCTAAGTGCACTATTCAAAAATCATGATAAATTAGTCAGTTACTACTACCTCTCATGGATGTAGAAATTAGTATACACTAAGCATGCATACATCCAGATTCTCCTGATCTCACAATATTTAACTTCTTACAAAATAAAGAATCATTCCACTGTTAATATTTTGCGGAAAATTAATTGCAAACGCATGTGAATCATAAATAAAAACAATCGCACATAACACAGTTGTTTTAACGGGAAAGCCTAAAGCTGAAAACCCGAACTATCATATATTATGTATAATGGAGATCATGTAACAATCTCATACAAAGCTTAGTACATCAAGCTCTCAATACAATCAATCATCACACACTAACATAGAAGAAATCTGCAAATCCATGCACCGATCTCTGCCCTCCTGCTAGCCTGCCTCCACTGCGCAATCCCTGCTAAAGAATAGCTCTGAATGAATTTGAATTACCCTTTCCTTGACTGCGCAATCCTCATTGGCAACTCCAATGTGTGTTGAAGATTTCAACAAGAAACAATGAAGGAGGCATCCTGAAACATCATTCCTGATCCTAGTTGGAAAGTGATCACCAAAACTAGGTGGGGGCCACACAGGTGATTTTTGTCACAAAGTCTATTTTTAGACTATGTCTATTTTTAGACATGTCGATCATATTCTATTAGTTGCAGGATGCTATTTGTGGATGGTTGGTCGTGCTGAAAATAGATGGATTTCTATCCCTTAGACATAGTTGGCATGAAATTATTTTTAGATCGTCACTAAAATAGATATGTTGAATATTATTAGCTCTTAATAATATTTGGACTATAAACATTATTCTTATTTTGGAGCACTTCCGCTATGCACGTATGTGACGCAGAGCCGACAAGGAATTACGCTGTTCCCGAGGGTTAAGTGGAGAAGTTGCATGGATACTTTAGTTAGAACTCATGTGATAGAGTTTGGTGGAGTTGCTGATTGAGGGAGTTAATGGAGTTGTAGTGCCTCCGCCTTAACTACATAAACATAGTTAGAGCTATTTGTATCTAGTTTAACTAATTGATACAATTAGTGAGAGTGGTGTGAATTAATTATTAATTAATTCACTAATTATAAACTCATTAATCAACTAAAGAATACACCAGTTAACTTCAGTGCATGGACAGTTTCAGTGGAGACCAGTGCAGAGATAGGTGAAAGGGCAAGTATGACTATCAGTTGTGACTATAAGTGATGCATTGTTTGCATCCAACACTCAATAGAGATTCCTATAAAGACTGCGTGAGCAAGGCTGGGGTAATTCGAACTCATCAAGAGGCATTATTTAGCAGGGATTGCGCAGTAGAGGCAGGCTATCAAGTGGCAGATATTGGAGCATGTGTTTTGCTAGATCTAGCTTGATTAGTGTGTAGCAATTGGAGATTGTACTGAGAGCTTGTGAGGAGCTTTGTACAATGATTGTTACATGATCTCTATGACATATAATATACAGATAGTTGGGGGTTTTCAGCTTTAATCTTTCCCATGAAATACTGTGTTCATATGTGTGATTTTTTATGGTTTTAATGTGCGCATGAAATTGATTTTATTTCCACATGTAATGATCAATGGTAGAAGAGATTTTGCATTGTGCATGAAGCTAAAATAGTGTGTGATCAGGAGAATCTTGGTGAATAATATATTAGTTATTCAAATTTATACAATGTGTACGTGGTAACTCAATGCATCATTATAGTCACAATAGATAGTCCATCTTGCCCTTTCACCTATCTCTCCACCGGGGTCTCCACCGGAACTCGGTGCACCGTAGTTAATTGATGTATTGTTCAATGGACGTTATTATTTTTGAATTAATTAACTAATTAATTCACTCCACTCTCACTAGTGTATCATTTAGTTAGACTAGATACAACTAGCTCAACTGAGTTTAACTCCATTAATTGAGTTAAACTGAATAACAACTCCATGAAATACTCTTCCAACTCTGTCATAACTTTTCCACTTCAGTTCTAATTGATTCCTCCATGCACGAACCACCAGTAGACCCTAGAATTATGACCCATTCACCCCCACATATTGAAATCCGTGCACCGAAATTAAGTGCTTTAAGAGAATAAGTTGATGTTTATTGTCCGATTATTAAGGACACACACCTATTAATTTCCTATTTTTAGATCGATGATCTATAAGAGGACTGCCTATATTCTAAAAAAAGAATTTCATCTATTTTTCCAACTGATCAACCATCCACAAAATAACATCCTGCAACTTCTGAAATATGATCATCATGTCTAAAAATAGACTTGCGCGAAAAATAGCCTGCGGGCCCACTTAGTGAAGGCGACTCTTTTCACTAAGCTCATCATCTTGTTGAATCTCAACACTCCCTCTCAACAAGATAGGGATTATCCTTCACCATGATCCTGCCTCTATGGTATTCAAATTTTCTCCTGGTGAGTGCCTTCGTCAGAATATCTGCATCCTGATCCTCCGTAGGGATGTACTGAAGCAACATGATCTTCTGCTGCACAGAATCTATGATATGATGATACTAGATATCAATATGTTTAGATCTATCATGAAACACAAGATTAACCGAGAGATTAATGCAACTATGATTATCACAATGTATCACTGTGGGATCTAAATGTGAAACAAACAAACCGACCAGGGTCTTCCTCATCCAGATAGCCTCACATGAAGCTTGACTTGCTGCCATGTATTCTTCTTCCACTGAACTGACTGCCACGGATCTTTGTTTCCTACTGTACCAAGAAACTGCCATAGATCTGATACTAAAAATCCCTCCTGATGTGCTATTTCTGTCTGTTGGGCTTCCTGCCCAATCTGAATCCGGGAAGCCATGCAACTTCACCTCATATTTCTGTCTGTACCATGAATCATACTTAGATGTGCCCCTGAGATATCTCAGGACATGCTTGCCTGCCTTCCAAAGGAGCTTGGTAAGCTTAACCATCACTTGTGAAAGTTGGTTCACTGCATAGCATATGTTCGGTCTTGTATTGACTAAATACATGAGTGAACCCACTAACTGTCGATAAACAGTGGCATCCACTACCTCTGCTAATGTAGCATCCTCTTTCTTCCAATTTACTAGAAGAGGAGTATCAATAGGCTTGTATCCTTGCATGTGAAACTTCTCTAGTATCTCCCGGGCATACTTGCCTTGAGACACAAACAGTTCACCTTCCTGCTGCCATATTTCCAATCCAAGGAACAACGAAGGAGGCCCATATCCTTCATGTCAAACTCTGCAAGATCTGCCTTGCATGAGTGTATCAACTTCTCATCACTTGTTAGTATTAAATCATCAACATAAAGAAAAATTATTAAAATCTTACCCTCCACCACAATTTGGTACATATTTGCATCTGCCTCACTCTTGGTGAAGCCAAGTCCATTGAAATAGCTGTCAATTTGTGTGTACCAAGCACGAGGTGCTTGCTTCAGCCCATACAACGCTCTTTTGAGCCTGCACACATGCGACTCATTGCTGAAGATCTCAAATACTTCAGGCTGCTTAATGTACACCTCTTCCTCAATGATCCCATTAAGGAACATAGTCTTCACATCCATCTGATGAATGTGCCAACCCATCTATGCTGAGAGAGCAAGGATGGTCCGTATGGAAGAATATCGTGTGATAGTTGCAAAGGTTTCTTCATAGTCAATCCCCTCGATCTGTGAGAAGCCCCGGGCAAGAAATATTTCCTTATACTTCTCGACGCTCCCATTAGCAGCTTGATTTACCTTGTAGATCCATCTTGATCCTATAACTAATTTACCAAACGGCCTTGGAACAATCTCCCAAGCACTGTTTCTGACAATGGAGTCATACTCCTCCACCATGGCATCTACCCATGTGGGCTCTTGCACTGCTTCTTCAAAAAAAGATGGCTCTGTCACGATACACTTGCTCATAAGAGCCATGTATCCAGTAAATTGGTCAGGTGACTGTCTCTATCTACGCTATGATGTAGGGACCCCTACATTTTGTGCCACATAAAGCTTCAGTCTCTCAGCTTCTATGGTTCTCTTTCTGCCTTGTCTGATGTTTAGTTATGCATGAGTGGACTCCTCCACTCCATGAATCTCCTCCTGTGGATGATCCACATCTATAGGCTCATCTTTGGGAACAAGAAGTTCCTCCTCTGCATGCAAGTGTATCTCCCTCTCAAGCGACAACTTCATGGCTTTCACCTCATTGAATTTTATATCTCGTCGCACCACAGTCATCCGACTATCTAGAAAATACACACGATAATTATGGGGTGTTTCAGTGTACCCCACAAATATCCCAACTTCTGCAGTCGGCTCCAACTTCTTCCTGGCATCCTTTGTCACATGAATATAAACAAATGAGCCAAAAATATTCAAATGAGAAATATCAGGCTTCTTACCAGTAAAATATTCTTCAAGTGTACTCATGCCAAGTACTCTATGAGGACAATTTTGCACATAAACTGCAGTGTTGCATGCTTCTTCCCACAAGTGCATCGGTAGGCCCTGGTCATGCAACATCGCTTGTGCAATAGCCACGATCATTTTGTTCTTTCTCTCCATGACCCCATTCTGTTGTCGGTTATGAGGTGTTATGAGTTCTCTTCGAATTCCTTCTTTGCTACAGAATTATTTGTATTTGCCCGAGATGTATTCACCACCATTATCGCTCCGTAGAGATTTCACTTGCTTCCCTGACTCCTTCTCCACCAATGCTTTGAACTCACAAAACTTTGAGAACGTTTCACCCTTCTTCTACATGAAGAAGATCTAGCATCTATGAGAATAGTCATCAAAAAATATAACATAATACCTGTGTTTTACTTTTGAATCAATGAAGAAAGGTCCACACACGTCTGTGTGAATTCTCTCCAGGATCATCGAAGCACGGTTCTCCTTCTCATGAAAGGTGGTCTTCACAAACTTACCCATAGTACATCCCTTGCACTAATTTGACTGTGCAAGAGTACCCTTGGGAATTCCAGTGGAAATCTACTGCAAAATAGTCAAAGCGCCATGGTGAAGATGGCCCAATCTCCTATGCCATAATTCGCCCTCATCCCGGCTCACCACTTCTTCTGCTTTTCCCACCATTGCAGCGCAGCCATTTACCTCCAGCTTATAGAGATTCTTAATTCGAACCCCTATCTTCTTGGTTTGACCCATTTTTTTATGTTGAAGGAAGGATTTTCCCTCACTGAAAACAACATCATAACCTTTGTCTTCCAACATTGCGACCGAGACCAAGTTCTTCTTCAGACCTGGAACATTCATAACATCCTTCAACAAGAATGGATTACCGGACTCCCTCTCAAAGGTAATGGTCCCAATGTCGGTTGCACTGTATCGACCATCGTCGCCCATATCTAAATGTATCTGGAGGTCCTTCTCCTCCAAGTCACTAAACAACTCCTTGTCTCCCGTCATATGGAAAGACGCACCACTATCAAGATACCGCACCGATCCCATATAGCTTGAAACCGAGCATGCGATCAAAGAGAAATCAAGTTCAAATTACGAGGCTAAGGCCTCTATAGTTGCAGCTCTAGAAACCTTCTTGTTCTTCTTCTTCTGTGGGAAGTTAGTGGAAAAATGCCCATGTTCGTGACAATGAAAACACTTCACCTTGGACAAATCTTGCTTCTTGCCTTTAGCATAGGATTTTGAAGGAAATTTCTTTGCCTTCCATTTCCTTGCTTTGGCAGCCAAAGAAAAATTCTCTTCATCTTCATTCTTCGATGAAGAGCCATCCCTGGTACCCCGCCTTATCTCCTCCTGCACAAGATCCGACCAAAGTTGCTCCCATCCTGGCAGTTTCTCCCGTCCATTGACAGAGTCTTCGTAGCTATGCCAACTCTTCGAAAGCCCAAGGAGAGCCAGTATCACCAAGTATTCATCATCAACAGTAACCCCCACACTTCCCAGTTCATCCTTGCAGTGGACAAACTTCGTGAGGTATTTTTGAATACTGTTGCCCTTCTCCATTTTTATTTTTCTGAGCTTGTCTTTAAGCGCCAACTTCCTCTGGTCACTTCTGCTTTGGAACAAATATATCAAAGCCTTCCAAATTAAGAATGGAGTGGCTTTCCTGTGAAGGCTGGACACAATATGGTCCTTCACAACTTCCAACAAAATTCTTCTTGTCTTTTCTATCTTCTTTTACCATGCGTCAAGTAATGCAGCATCACTAGATCCCGGCTTACGAACATCACTATCGATGAACTAATTCAGTCCATTATCCTCTAGTACTGCCTCCATCCTATCCTTCTAGGCTATTTAATTCAAGCTCCCATCAAGGGCATACTCCAATCGCAACCCAATTAAAGACATTTCAATGTTTACTCAACTTCTGCACCAAGAATCTTCTGTAGAAAATTCGAATTGTCCACCAGCACAAACTCAACGATTCTTCACAATTGAAATATTCAAGAATTAACACTGCTCTGATACCATTTTGAAATTAGTATACACTAAGCATGCATACATCTATATTCCCTTGATCTCACAATATTCAACTTCTTGCAAAATACATAATCATTCCACTGTTAATCTTTTGCGGAAAATTAATTGCAAACGCATGTGAAGCATAAATAAAAACAATCTCACATAACACATTTGTTTTAACAGGAAAGCCTGAAGATGAAAACCCCAACTATCATATATTATGTATCATGGAGATCATGTAACAATCTCATACAAATCTTAGTACATCAAGCTCTCAGTACAATCAATCGTCACACACTAACATAGAAGAAATCTGCAAATCCATGCACCGATCTCTACCCTCCTGCTAACCTGCCTCCACTGTGCAATCCATGTTGAAGAATAGCTTTGAATGAATTCAAATTACCCTTGCCTTGACTGTGCAATCCTCATTGGCAACTCCAATGTGTGTGTGGTGCAATCAATGCATCACTATAGTCACAACAGATAGTCCATCTTGCCCTTTCACCTATCTCTCCACTGGGTCTCCACTAGAACTGACATGCACTGTAGTTAACCAATGTATTGTTCAGTTGATTAATGAGTTATTATTTGTGAATTAATTACTAATTTATTCACTCCACTCTCACTAGTGTATCATTCAGTTAGACTAGATACAACTAGCTCAACTGAGTCTAACTGAGTTAAATTGAATACAACTCCATGAACTACTCTTCCAAATCTGTGATAACTTTTCCACCTAAGTTCTAACTGAGTCCTCCATGCATGAACCACCAGTAAACCCTAGGAATTGCATAATTCCTTTAGCCCACTGATTTTCCAAATCTTTGCATTGAAATTAAGTGCTCTAAGAGAATAAGTTGTTGTTTATTGTCTGATTATTATTAAGAGCTAATAATAATCGACACTTCTATTTTTAGATTGACGATCTATAAATATACTTCACCCAATATTCTAAAAATAGAATTTAATCTATTTTTCCAACTTGATCAACCATCCACAAATAGCATCCCGCAACTTCTAAAATATGATCACCATGTCTAAAAATAGACATAGTCTAAAAATAGACTTGTGCCAAAAATAGCCTGCGGGCCCACTTAGTGAAGGCAACTCTTTTCACTAAGCTCATCATCTTGTTGAATCTCAAAAATGGAAATGGTCATAGACGAATGAATTACTTAATGTATTTGAATTAAAAAAATGATGTCTAAATATATTCACTTTTTTATTTCAATTTTTTTTGTGATCTATATTCTTTTGAAATTATTTTAGGATTAATAAAATAATTAGTTTTTTGGTGGATATTTTGAACCATTTAATGTGATTTATTTTGAAGTATTCTTTTGCATTTTTTTAGCATTGGAATCAGCACTTGGAATGTGACAAGCACCTGACCAGGCACATCTTATGTTCAAGGGCTTTTCATATGACTAGATTGAGTTTATTTTGGAAAGTCGTTGGAAATTACACACACTCGAAAAGGTTTTGGAACAAATAAGAATATCTCACACATATGAAGGCAATGATATATGATATGGTAGAAAATTTAGGTTTGTAGTTTGATGGCGAGGATAATGGAAAATGAACACCGGCTTTATAAAACAGAGGTCCACTGTTAAGAGGAAATAATGACACAAATTCTAGATTTGAAATATATAGTGAAAGAAATATTTAAAAGACTTTTAAGAGTTTCACTGTACATTTAAAAGGATCCATAACAAAAAATGATTCCAACTAACATAAATAAATAAATCAGGAATGCTTGAAACACCAAGACTGACAAAAGCATATCATTCATGTATGCTAGTTCGAAAGACTTACAAGAATATGAAAGAAGCTTCAATTCAACCTCAAGGAATGGTTATGAACTATCTTCAGTTAATACTAAATATTGAATGCTTGATAGCAAGACTTACAAAAACAAACTAATATTTCATGCAGGTTCAGATCACTGATAGTAACATGAGGCAGAACTGTGTAAATCACAATCTAGAATGAAACAGTAAATGATGGAAACACATGAGAAGATGAACAATACACAAACCATACAAATTGTGAGTCTCCAAGAGTGCTTCTGCATATATTATATATTCAAAAAGGTACAACATGGTATGCAGTGAAAGGTACAACCAACGAACCCTTTTCTCCTTGCATTTCATAATATATATACAAAAAAGGAGTTCTATAAAAGGCCTCCATAAAAAGTGAAATTATGTTTTTTGAGACTTTATTACAATCCTCTACATATAGTAGAGCTTATCCAAAACATAAAATGAAGGAGACAAAACATGGCACCATGGAGCTCGAGGTGGTTGAGTGCTCCTCATTGCTTGGAAAATCTGCCTCCACAAAAAGTGCAAACTACCAACTAACAATAACACTTGTACCCTTATCTGCAAAAGTGTAGGAGTAGCTAATAGAAAGGAGTAACCAACTGGAAGATACCTTGATTAGATTACACTTGGAAAAAGCTCATCACCACTGAGGCTACATTCACTTTATGATATTTTAGTGTCATTGTTTTGAGAACAAAAGTAAGAAGCAACCTTTTCTCCTCCATATACAAAATCTAAAAATATAGCTACTTATTCTGAAAAGGGTATCTATATCCGAAAATACTATGTATATGCCAAAAAATGAAATGGTTCTTCAGATTTTCAATGTTCTGTATATTCATTCATCAGAGACCCAATATAATAGCAAATATTCCCGTAGCTTCAGCCTTAGTTACCCTTTTTTTTGACCTTCTCTTCTATGCTTTATTTTTCTGCTGAATATTTTTCTTCCTTGGTTCATTCTTTGGGCTTTCATCAATGTTTATGATTTCATCCCTTAGAGCAGGGTTGGCTATGAGTTTACTTGTTAATCCGAGCTTGTTCTTTGGCCTGGTGTGAGGCCTTTGAATGTATGCATTTGGAATATAGAATTACCTCTTTCTACCATGTATGACTTTTCTTGATTTTTCTTCTTCAAACTTTGACTCAGTGAACTTTGTCTTACTGCTATCCTCCTCAAAAGATGAATATGAATGAATTATAATCTTCTTCTTCTTGTTGGCTGAAGAACCAATAGATGAGAAAATTTTAGCTATGGTAGGTTCTTCCATTGTGATAGGATCTGAAACTTTTCATTTCCCCTTTTTGAGTGAGGAAAAGACTTGTGAAAATGTAGGCTCCTTTGGTGTTGAAATGGCATTGTTTTGTTGAGTCTCCTGTCTAGCCTCTAGAACAGGGCTCGATGCCAAGGTTTTAGGGATGACTTCTACTGAAGGTCCCTCTGTCATAATGAGTCTTCTCTTATGTTTACCCTTTGAAGAGGATATTTCCTCCTCTTTGCTCTTAGACACAATGTTTTTGTCAAGTAGGGTATCTTTTTGTTCGAGTTTGTTTCTATAATCCTGCATCAAAGACCTCAAGGTATGTGGCTCCTTGGATGAAATACTAGTGTAGACCTCATCGGTTGGCTATATTATTGGTGTAGGAGTGATGATTGGTGTAGGAGTAGTGGTTTGAACTCTAGCCTTTCTAGCTAAGTTCCTAGTCTGTTTACTGGATGATATTGGAGATGGACCAGCTTATGAAGGAGTTAATGTAGGGGTAGGGTTTGACTATTGTTCGTGAGCTCTTAGCTTTCTAGGCCTTGCTATTTTTCTCCTTGAATGAATACTGCTAAATCCCTCATTTGGTAAAAACTTCTCCCATGTAGTTCTTTTCCTTCTCAGGTGATAAACTACTAGTATTTTAATCAAACCTCTATGATAGAGATTATGAAAATAATAGTCTGGGGTTTTATGTATCTTTAGAGACATTGATAACATATATATGTGAAGGAAAAAGGGTAGAATCATAGGTTTGGAGCCAAAGATATGGGCTAGAAATGTCATCCGATATTTATGGAAAGTTGAAAACCTACCCTCACAGGTTATGTAATGTTGTAAAGTGGTAATGACATGCTGCAATTAAGGTTTAAAATATGAAATATGAATGGTAGGAGTCCAACCAATAAGTTCATCCTCAGGCTTTAAATATATATTCTAATAAGCTTTAAGTATAGTTTTGTTATTCTTGTTGAGATTCAACAAGATGATGATCCTATTGAAAATTAAGCACCTACACTAGGTGGTGTCCGCAGGCTATTTTTAGGTGATATGTCTATTTTTAGAATTTGGATCAAAGTCTATTTTTAGCAGTAATATATTTATAGATGGTTGAGAAAATTATATGGATGGATGGGCATCTATCTTTGGAATGCATGTGTGAAAGTGTTTCTTGGAATGCATGCCTAAAATAGAATGCTTGTCGATTATTGTTAGCCCTTAACAATAATTAGACAATAAATAATAATCTATTCTCTTGAAGCACTTGATTTCAGATAACTGATGTGGCAAACCAGTTAACAGAAGGAATTTCTAGTTCAAAGGTTGGTTGGTGGGACATGCTAGTGGACTTCATTGTAACTGAGTGATACAAAGTTGCAACAGAGTTGGATGTGTAGTTATGTGATTTGTAAAGTAGTTTAACTCAGTTAAGTGAGTTAAACTCAGTTGTGCTAGTTGTAACTAAAGATACACTAGTGAGAGATCAGTGAATTAAATATTAAATTAATTCACATGGAGTGATCTCACATGCAATTGAAGATTTACTATTGTTAACTACATGCATGTCAGGTCCAATGGAGACCCCATTGAGAGATAGGTGAAAGGGACAATTTGACTATCAGTTGTGACATTAGTGGGTGCCCTCATGCAGCCAAACACACATTGGAGATGCCTATGAGTATTTTGAAGTCAAGGCAGACTAGAATTAATCATTCAGAGGTTCCTGACCATTAGGGATTGCGCAGTGGAGGCAGGCTGTCAGGAGGCAGTAAATTGGTGCATTTTTATGCCAATTTTTGTATGACAATGTGAGACGATTGTATATTATAATGAGAGCTCTTGGATTAGAGTTTTGTATGAGATTGTTTCATGATCCATGATATATACATAATATATGATAGTGGTGTTTTTAGCTTTATGCTTTCTCGGTAAAAAACATTGTATTATGTGTGATTGATCTTTCTTCATGTGTTTGCAATTGGAGATTAAATTTCCGCAAAGATTTAAGTAGAAGGATTTGTATTTAACAGTGGAATATAATTGTTAGATCAGGAGAATCTGGTAGTACATAATTGTATTAAAATTTCTACATGGTATCAGAGCAAAGAAGATTTCAATATTGAAGCAGTAGCTGAGTTTTTTGGTGGAAACAATTTGACTTCGCTACAAGAATTTCTTGGTGCGACAATTGAGTAAACATCGAAATGGATTTCAATGGTTTGTGGTTAGAGTATGCACTCGAGGGAAACTCTAACTACATTGCATGGAAGGATAGGATGGAGGCGGTGCTTGAAGATAATGGCTTGAAGGAATTCATCGACAGTGATGTTCCTAAGCCCACTTTGTTTAGATTCAACAAGATGATGATCCTAGTGAAAATTAAGCACCTTCAATAGGTGGGGACTGCATGCTATTTTTAGGTGTATGTCTATTCTTAAAATGGTGAGAATATTCTAAAATTAGTAGGATGTTGATTCTAGATGGTTGAACAAATTCTATCTTTAGATGAGTTTCTATTTTTAGAAGATGGGCAAAGTCTATTTATAGATTGCATATCTAAAAATAGAATGCATGTTGATTATTATTAGCCCTTAATGATAATCATAAAATAAATAATAACTTATTATCTTGGAGCACTTGATTTTAGTTAACTGTTGTGGCAAACCAAGTAGCTGAAGGAATTATGAATTCCAAGGTTGGTTGGTGACTCAAGCATGATGGACTTCATTGTAACTGATTGTGGCAGAGTTGGAAGAGTAGTTATGGGAGTTGTTATTTAGTTTAACTCAGTTGTGCTAGTTGTTTAATAAAGATACAGTAGTGAAAGATGAGTGAATTAATTATTTAATTAATTCACAAGTAGTGTCTTACTTGCAACTGAAGAAACACAACAATTAACTACTTGCATGTTAGATCCAGTGGAGACCCAGTGGAGAGATAGGTGAAAGGGTGTGTTTGACTATCAATTGTGACTATAGTGATGCATTCAATGCATCTACACACACATTGGAGTTTCCAATGAGGATTGCGTAGTTAAAGCAAGGCAATATTGAATTCATTCAGGGATCTTCTTCAGCAGGGATTGCGCAGTGGAGGCAGGCTGTCAGGAGGTAGTAAATTGGTGCATGTGTGAACCAAATTTCTCTATGACAATGTGAGACGATTGTATATTGTATTGAGAGCTCTATGAGCCGAGCTTTGTATGATATTGTTTCATGATTCCATGATATACATAATATATGATAGTTGGGGTTTTTAGCTTTTAGATTTCCTGATAAAACATCTTGTTATGTGCGATTGATTTTTCTTCATATGTTTGCAGTTGGCCATTTAATTTCCACAAAGAATTGAGTAGAAGGATTCTATATTTAATAGTGGATTTAATTGTTAGATCAGGGGAGTCCAGTAATATACATGCATATTTTATAATTTATACATGGTATCAGAGAAATGTTAATCATTGGAGATTGCAATATTGAAGCGGTGTTGAGTTTTGTGTTGGTGGACAATTCAAATTTGCAGCAAGAATTTCTTGGTGCAACAGTTGAGTAAACATTGAAATGGCTTTCAATGGGTTGTGGTTGGAGTATGCACTCAAGGTCAGCTCGAACTACATAGCTTGGAAGGATAGGATGGAGGTGTGCTTGAAGATAATGTCTTGAAGGATTTCATCGATAGCGATGTTCCTAAGCCCACTTCAACGAATGCTTCATTACTGGACTCCTGGCAAAAGAAAGTAGCAAAGACGAGAAGAATTCCGTTGGAAGGTGTGAAAGACCATATTATGTCAAGCCTTCACGGGAAAGCCACTCCATTTGCAATGTGGAAGGATTTGAAAGATATTTTCCAAAGGAGTAGTGACCATAGGAAGCTGGCGCTAAAAGATAAACTCAGAAAAATCAAAATGGAGAAGGGCGACAATATTCCAAAGTATCTCACAAAGTTTGTCCAATGTAGGGATGAGTTGGGGAGTGTGGGAATTAAAGTTGCTGATGATGACTTGGTGAGCTTGGATCTCCTTGGACTTCTGAAGAGTTAGCACAGTTATCAAGACTATATCAATGGGTGGGAGAAACTACCAGATTGGGAGTGACCTTGGTCGAATTTAGTGCAGGAGGAGATAAGGGGGAGTACCAGGGATAGCTCTTCATCGAAACATGGTGATGAAGAGGATTGTGGTTTGGTTACCAAAGATAGGAAAGGGAAGGGGAAGAAATCCCATCCAAAATCCGAGGCTAAAGGAAAGAAGCTGGATTTGTCCAAGGTGAATTGTTTTCACTGTCACGAACATGGGCATCTCGCCACTAAATACCCATGGAAAAAGAAGAACAAGAAGGCTGCTGGAACTGCAGCTGGTGAGGCCCTTGCCTCATAATTTGAACTTGATTTCTCTTTGATCGCATGCTTAGTTTCAAGCGCAATGGGATCGGTGTGGTATCTTTATAGAGGTGCTTCCTTCCACATGATGGGAGATAAGGAGTTGTTTAGCGACTTGGAGGAGAAAGATCTCCAAATGCGTATAGAGATGGGCGACGATGGACGATACAGTGCGACCGACATTGGTACCATCACCTTTGAGAGGGAGTTAGGTAAACCATTTCTGTTGAAAGATGTTATGCATGTTCCAGGTCGAAAGAAGAACTTGGTCTCAGTCGCGGTGTTGGAGGACAAAGGTTATGATGTTGTTTTCAGTGATGGAAAAGCTTTCCTGCAACATAAAACAACGGGTCAAACAAGGAGGATAGGGATTCAAGTTAAGAATCTCTACAAGCTAGAGGTAGATGGCTGCATTGCAATGGTGGGAAAAGAAGAAGAAGTGGTGAGCCGAGATGAGGCCAAATTATGGCACAGGAGATTGGGCCATCTTCACCGTGGCACCCTAAAAATTTTGCAGTAGATTTCTAATGGACTTCCCAAGGGTACACTTGCGTAGATAGATCAGTGAAAGGGATGTACTATGGGTAAGTTTGTGAAGACCACCTTTCATGAAAAGGAGAACCATGCTTCAGTGATCCTGGAGAGAATTCACACAGATGTGTGTGGATCATTCTCGGTTGTTTCAACAACAAAACACAGGTATTATGTTATTTTTTTTTATGTATATTCTCGTATATGCTAGATATTCTTCATGCAGAAGAAGGATTAAACATTCTAAAAATTTTGTGAGTTTAAAGCATTGGTGGAGAAAGAGTCGGGGAAGCAAGTGAAGGCTCTGCGGATCAATAATGGTGGTGAATATAACTCGAACGAATTCAAAGACTTCTGTATCAAAGAAGGAATTTGAAGATAACTCATAGCGCCTCATAACCCACAACAGAATGGGGTCGCAGAGAGGAAGAACATAACGATCGTGGGTGGTGCACGAGCTATGTTGCATGATCAGGGCCTACCAATGCACTTGTGAGCGGAAGCATGCAACACTGTGGTTTATGTGAAAAATCATTGTCCTCATAGAGTACTTGACATGAGTACACCTGAAAAAGTTTTTACTGGTAAGAAACCGGATGTTTCTCACTTTAAGATTTTTGGCTCATCTATTTATGTTCATCTGACCAAGAACGCTAGTAAGAAGCTGGAGCTGACTGCAGAAGTTGGGATATTTGTGGGGTACACAGAAATACCCCATAATTATCATGTGTATTTTCCAAATAGTCGAATGATTGTGGTGCGATGGGATATAAAATTCAATGAGGAGAAAGCCATGAAGTTGTCGCTTGAGAGGGAGCTACACTTGCATGCAGAGGAGGAACTGATTGTTTCCAAATATGAGCCTCAATATGTGGATCATAAACAAGAGGAGGATCATGGAGTGGAGGAGTCCACTCACACAGAGCCAAAAATTAAAACTGGCAGAAGGCGTACCATAGAAGCTGAGAGGTTGAAGCTTGATGCGGCACAAAATCTAGGAACCCCTACTTCACAGCACAGACAGAGATGGTCTCCTGACCGATATAATGGATACATGGCTCTCATGAGAAAATGTATCGTGACAGAGCCATCGTCTTTTCAGGAACTAGTGTAGGAGCCCACATGGGTAGATGCCATAGTGGAGGAGTATGACTCCATTGTTGGAAATAGTGTTTGGGAAATTTTTCCAAGGCCGGTTGATAAATCAGTGGTAGGTTCAAGATCGATCTACAAGGTCAAGCAAGTTGCTGATGGGAGTGTTGATAAGTATAAGGAATGATTTGTTTTCCGGGGCTTCTCACAGATTGAGGGGATTGATTATGAAGAAATATTTGCACTTGTCGCACGGTATTCTTCCATAAGGACCATCCTTGCTCTCTCAGCGCATATGGGTTGGAACCTTCATCATATGGATGTGAAGACTGCGTTCCTTAATGGGATCATTGAGGAAGAAGCATACATTGAGAAGCCTGAAGGATTTGAGATCTTCAGCAGCGAGTCGCATGTGTGCAGATTCAAAAGAGTGATGTATGGGCTATAGCAAGCACCCTGTGCTTGGTACACTTGGATCGATAGCTATTTCACTGGACTTAGCTTCACCAAGAGTGAGGCGAATGCAAACCTATACTAGGTTGTGGTGGAGGGTAAGATTTTAATCATTTTTCTTTATGTTGATGATTTAATACTGACTGGTGATGAGAAGATGACACACTCATGCAAGGAGGACCTTGCAAAGGAGTTTGAGATGAAGGATATGGGCCTCCTTAATTATTTCCTTGGATTGGAAATATGGCAGCGAGAAGGTGAGTTGTTTGTGTCTCAAGGCAACTATGCAAGGGAGATACTCGGTAAGTTTCACATGGAGGGCTGCAAACCCATGGATACTCCTCTTCCAGGAAACTAGAGGAAAGAGGATGCTACATTGGCAGAGGTTGTGGATGTTACTATCTATCGACACTTGGTGGGTTCGCTCATGTATTTAGTTAATACAAGACCGGACATATGCTATGCGGTGAACCAGTTTAGTCAAGTGATGGTTAAGCCTACCAATCTCTTTTGGAAGGAAGGCAAGCATTTCCTGAGATATCTCAGGGGCACATCTAAGTATGGCTTATGGTACAGATAGATGGATGAGGTGAAGTTGCATGGTTTCACGGATGGAGATTGGGCAGGCAGCCTAACGGACAGAAAGAGCACATCAGGAGGGGTTTTCACTATGGGATCTACAACTGTTTCTTGGTATAGCAAGAAACAAAGATCTATGGCACTAAGTTCAGCGGAAGCAGAATACATGGCAGCTAGTCAAGTTGCATGTGAGGCTATCTAGATGAGGAAGATCCTGGTCAGTTTGTTCAGTTCTCATTTAGAACCTACAGTGATTCATTGTGATAATAAGAGTTGCATTAAAATCTCGATTAATCCTATGTTTCATGATAGATCTAAGCATAAGATATCCAGTATCATCATATCAGAGTTTGTGTGCAGCAGAAGATCATGTTGCTTTAGTACATTCCTACTGAGGATCAGGATGCAGATATTCTAATGAAGGTGCTCACCAGGAGAGAATTCGAATACCATAAAGACAGGATCAGGGTGAAGGATAATCCCTTTCTTGTTGATAGGAAGTGTTGAGATTCAACAAGATGATGATCCTAGTGAAAATTAAGCACCTTCACTAGGTGGGGCCCGTAGGCTATTTTTAGGTGTATGTCTATTTTTAGAATGGTGAGCATATTCTAAAATTAGCAGGATGTTGATTCTAGATGGTTGAGAAAATTCTATCTTTAGATGAGTTTCTATTTTTAGAAGATGTGTGAAGTCTATTTATAGATTGCATATCTAGCAATAGAATGTATGTCGATTATTATTAGCCCTTAATGATAATCAAACAATAAATAATAACTTATTCTCTTGGAGCACTTGATTTCAGTTAACTGATGTGGCAAACCATTTAGCTGAAGTAATTATGCATTCCAAGGTTGGTTGGTGACTCATGCATGATGGACTTCATTGTAACTGATTGTGGCAGAGTTGTAAGAGAGTTGGAAGAGTAGTTATGGGAGTTGTTATTTAGTTTAACTCAGTTAAGTGAGTTAAACTCAGTTGTGATAGTTGTAACTAAAGATACACTAGTGAAATATGAGTGAATTAATTATTTAATTAATTCACAAGTAGTGTCTTACTTGCAACTGAAGAAATAAAACAGTTAACTACTTGCATGTCACATCTAGTGGAGACACAGTGGAGAGATAGGTGAAAGGGTGTGTTTGACTATCATTTGTGACTATAGTGATGCATTCAATACATATACACACACATTGGAGTTTCCAATGAGGATTGTGTAGTCAAAGCAAGGAAATATCGAATTCATTCAGAGATCTTCTTCAGTAGGGATTGCACAATGGAGGCAGGCTGTCAGGAGGCAGTAAATTGGTGCATGTGTGAACCAAATTTCTGTATGACAGTGTGAGACAATTGTATATTGTACCGATATCTCTATGAGCCGAGCTTTGTATGATATTGTTTCATGATTCCATGATATACATAATATATGATAGTTGGGGTTTTTAGCTTTTAGCTTTCCCGATAAAACATATTGTTATGTGCGATTGTTTTTTCTTCATATGTTTGCAATTGGCGATTTAATTTCTGCAAAGAATCGAGTAGAAGGATTCTGTATTTAATAGTGGATTTAATTTTTAAATCAGGGGAGTCCAGTAATATACATGCATATTGTATAATTTCTACACACTTCGACGGATGCTGCATTACTTGACACCTGGAAAAAGAAAGTAGCGAAGATGAGAAGGATTCTATTGGAAGGTGTGAGAGACCATATTATATCAAGCCATCATGGGAAAGCCACTCCATTTGCAATGTGGAAGGCTTTGACAGATCTTTTCCAAAGTAGCAGCGACCATAGGAAATTTGTGCTGAAGGATAAAATCAGAAAGATCAAAATGGAAAAGGGTGACAATATTCCTAAGTATCTCACAAAGTTTGTCCAATGTCGAGATGAATTAGGGAGTGTGGGAATCATGGTTTTTGATGATGATATGGTGATTTTGGCTCTCTTGGGACTTATTAAGAGTTGGCACAATTATCAAGACTCTGTCAACGGACGAGAAAAACTAGCGGATTGGGAACGATTGTGGTCGGATTTGGTGCAGGAGGAGTTCAGGTGGAACATTAGAGACGACTCTTCATCAAAGCGTGATGATGAAGAGGATTGTGCTTTGGTTGAAAAAGTAAGGAAAGGGAAGGGGAATAAATCCCATTCAAAATCCAAGGCTAAAGGAAAGAAGCTGGATTTGTCCAAAGTGAAGTTTTTTCACTGTCACGAACATGGTTATCTCACCACTATCTGCTCACAGAAAAAGAAGAACAAGAAGGCTGCTAGAGTTGCAGCTGGTGAGGCCCTTGCCTCACAATTTTAACTTGATTTCTCCTTTATCGCATTCTTGGTTTCAAGAGCAATGGGATCGGTGTGGTATCTTGATTGTGGTGCTTCCTCCCACATGACGGGAGATAAGGAGCTTTTCTTTGACTTGGAGGAGAAAGATCTCCAAATTCATATAGAGATGGGCGATGATGGACGATACAATGTGACCGGCATTGGTGCCATTACCTTTGAGAGGGATTCATGTAAACCATTTCTGTTGAAATATGTTATGCATGTTCCAGGTCTAAAGAAAAACTTGGTCTCAGTCGCGATGTTCGAGGAAAAAGGTTATGACATTGTTTTCAACAGTGGAAAAGCTTTCCTGCGACAAAAACAAAAATGGGTCAAACCAAGAGGATAGGGATTTGAGTAAAGAATTTCTACAAGCTGGAGGTAGATGGCTGCGCTGCAATGGTGGGAAAATAAGAAGAAGTGGTGAGTCGGGATGAGTGCGAATTATGGCATAGGCGATTGGGCGATCTTCACCATGGCACCCTGACGATTTTGTAGCGGATTTCTACCTGACTTCCCAAGGGTACGCTTGTGCAGATAGATCAGAGCAAGGGATGTACTATGGGTAAGTTTGTGAAGACCACCTTTTATGAAAAGGAGAACCGTGCTTCGGTGATCATGGAGAGAGTTCACACAAACATGTGTGGGCCATTCTCAGTTGCTTCAACAACAAAACACAGATATTATGTTATTTTTGTTGATGACTATTCTCATAGATGCTGGGTCTTCTTCATGCAGAAGAAGGATCAAACATTCTCAAATTTCTATGAGTTTAAAGCATTGGTGGAGAAAGAGTCGAGGAAGCAAATGAAGGCTCTGCGGAGCAATAATGGTGGTGAATATATCTTAAACGAATTCAAATAATTCTGTAGCAAAGAAGGAATCCAAAGAGAACTCATAGCGCCTCATAACCCACAACAAAATAGGGTCGCGGAGAGGAAGAACATAATGATCGTGGGTGTTGCACGAGCTATGCTGCATGATCAGGGCCTACCAATGCACTTGTGGGCGGAAGCATGAAACACTGCAGTTTATGTGCAAAACCGTTGTCCTTATAGAGTACTTGGAATGAGTACACCTGAAGAAGCTTTTACTGGTAAGAAAATATATGTTTATCACTTTAAGATTTTTCACTCATCTGTTTATGTGCATGTGACCAAGAATTCCAGAAAGAAGCTGGAGTCGATTGCTGAAGTTAGGATATTTGTGGGTTACATAGAAACACCCCATAATTATCGTGTGTATTTTCCAAACAGTCGAATGACTGTGGTGTGATGGGATATAAACTTCAATGACGAGAAAGCCATGAAGTTGTCGCTTGAGAGGGTTCTAGAATTTCATTCAAGGGAGGAACTGCTTGTTCCCAAATATGAGTCTCTAGATGTGGATCAACCACAGGAGGAGGTTCATGGAGTGGAGGAGTCCACTCACGCAGAGCCAAACATCAGAACTAGAAAAAGGCATACCAAAAAAGCTGAGAGGTTGAAGATTAATGCGTCACAGAATGTAGGAGTCCCTACTTCACAGCGCGAACAGAGATAGTATCCTCACTGATTCATTGGATACATGGCTCTCATGAGAAAATGTATCGTGAATGAGCCATCTTCCTTTCAGGAAGCAGTGCAGGATCCCACATGGGTATATGCAATGGTGGAGGAGTATGACTCCATTGTCAGAAACAATGCTTGGGAAATTGTTCCAAGGCTAGTTGATAAATCAGTGGTAGGTTCAAGATGGATCTACAAGGTAAAACAAGCTACTGATGAAGTGTTGATAATTATAAGGTAAGTTTTGTGGCCCGCGGCTTCTCACAGATCGAGGGGGTCGATTATGAGGAAACCTTTGCACCTATCGCATGGTATTCTTCCATAAGGACCTTCCTTGCTCTCTCAGCACAGATGGGTTGGCACATTCATCAGATGGATGTGAAGACTGTGTTCCTTAATGGTATCATTGAGGAAGAAGTGTACATTTAGCAGCCTAAAGGATTTGATATCTTCAACACCAAGTCGCATGTGTACAGACTCAAAAAAGCGCTGTATGGGATGAAGCAAACACCCCGTGGTTGGTACACTCGGATTGACAGCTATTTCACTGGACTTGGCTTCACCAAGAGTGAGGTAGATGCAAACCTAGACCAGATTGTGGTGGAGCTTAAGATTTTAATCATTGTTTTTTATGTTGATGATTTAATACTGACTGGTGATGAGCAGCAGATACACTCATGCAAGGAGGACCTTGCAAAGGAGTTCAAGATGAAGGATATGGGTCTCCTTCACTATTTCCTTGGATTGGAAATATGGTAGCGAGAAGGTGAACTGTTTGTGTCTCAAGGAAAGTATGAAAGGAAGATACTCGGTAAGTTTCACATGAAGGGCTACAAACCCATGGATACTCCTCGTCCAGGAAATTGGAGGAAAGAGGACGCTACATAAGGAGAGGTAGTTAATGCTACTGTCTATTGACAGTTGGTGGGTTCGCTCATGTATTTAGTTAATACAAGACCGAACATATGCTATGCATTGAACTAGCTTAGTCAAGCGATGATTAAGCCTACTAAGCTCTTTTGGAAGGCAGGTAAGCATGTCCTGAGATATCTCAGGGGCACATCTGAGTATGGCTTATGGTACAGATAGATGGATGAGGTGAAGTTGCACGGCTTCACGGATGCAGATTGGGAAGGCAGCCCAACGGATATAAAGAGCACATCAGGAGGGGTCTTTAGTATCGGATCTACAACTGTTTTTTGGTATAGTAGGAAGCAGAGATCCGTGGCACTTAGTTCAGCAGAAGAGGAATAGATGGCAGCATGTCAAGCTGCATGTGAGGCTATCTGGATGAGAAAGATCCTGGTCAGTTTGTTCGGTTCTCATTTAGATCCTACAGTGATTCATTGTGATAATCAGAGTTGCATTAAAATCTCGATTAATCCTATGTTTCATGATAGATCTAAGCATATATATATCTGGCATCATCATATGAGAGATTGTGTGCAGTGAAAGATCATGTTTCTTCAGTACATTCCTACAGAGGATCGGGATGCATATATTCTGACGAAGGCGCTCACCAGGAGAAAATTCGAATACCATAAAGACATGATCGAGGTGAAGGATAATCCCTTTCTTGTTGAGAGGGAGTGTTGAGATTCAACAAGATGATGATCCTAGTGAAAATTAAGCACCTACCCTAGGTGGGGCCCACAGGTTATTTTTAGGTGATATGTCTATTTTCAGAATTTGGATCAAAGTCTATTTTTAGCAGTAATCTATTTATAGATCATTGACCAAATTATATGGATGGATGGGCGTATATTTTTGGAATTAATTTGCGAAAGTGTTTCGTGGAATGCATGTCTACAAATAGAATGCATGTTGATTATTGTTAGACCTTAACAATAATTAGACAATAAATAATAATCTATTCTCTTGAAGCACTTGATTTCAGTTAACTGATGTGGCAAACCAGTTAACTGGAGGAATTTCAAGTTCAAAGGTTGGTTGGTGGGACATGCTAGCGGACTCCACTGTAACTGAGTGATACAAAGTTGTAACAGAGTTGGATGTGTAGTTATTTGAGTTGTAAAGTAGTTTAACTCAATTAAGTGACTTAAACTTAGTTGTGCTAGTTGTAACTAGTTGTAACTAAAGATACACTAGTGAGAGATCAGTGAATTAAATATTATATTAATTCACATGGAGTGATCTCACATGCAGCTGAATATTTACTACTGTTAACTACATGCATGTCAGATCCAATGGAGATCTAGTTGAGAGATAGGTGAAAGGGACAGTTTGACTATTAGTTGTGACATTAGTGGGTGCACTCATGCAACCACACACACATTGGAGATGCGTATGAGTATTGCGTAGTCAAGGCAGGCTAGAATTAATCATTTAGAGGTTCTTACCCATCAGGGATTGCGCAATGGAGGCAGGCTATCAGGAGGTAGTAAATTGGTGCATGTTTATGCTAATTTTTGTATGACGGTGTGAGACGATTGTATATTGTACTGAGATTGTTTCATGATCCATGATATATACATAATATATGATAGTGGGGTTTTTAGCTTTATGCTTTCTCATTAAAAAACATATGTGTTGTGTGTGATTGATCTTTCTTCATGTGTTTGCAATTGGCGATTAAATTTCCGCAAAGATTTAAGTAGAAGGATTCTGTATTTAACAGTGGCATATGATTGTTAGATCAGGAGAATCTGGAAATACATAATTGAATTAAAATTTCTACAATTCTTGTGCTAGGACTCACCTGTAGCTGAAGTTTGAGTTTCCCTTGCAATGACAGTTTTAGTGATCTTGAAGGTATGAGACCCAATCTTGACCTTTTCTCCAGCAAATGTCTCAGCAAATGCTTGAGCCACTACCACATTTTCACTTGAAATTTTCCTTAAACTGGTACCAACCTACTGCTTTGAACTTTGACTTAGCACAATGGTCAAAAAAATGGGTGTTAGCAGGCTCTGAACGGTTCACGTTACCGCCCTTTCCCATCTTGCTAACAATTAAACTAACCACCAATGTACAACTGTAAAATGAAGAACAACTACCCTCCACGAAGCCCTACATGCGGACACTTATTAAATTTTTTTTTTGAACTGGGGGATATGAACATTTTGTTGTAGTTGTCACAAGAGTGAACAGAGGCAGAGCTTTGCATGGCCTAAAACTCGATGAGAGGGAATGGCACGAAAACAAAAATGATTTAAACATGTTGCCAACTCATTTCAATGAAATCTATAACATTTTTTAATAATTCCTCCTCATTGCAAAATAATTCATTTTTATATATCTCAATATCTACAAATTTCAAAAATTCTAGATAGCCCTTTCTTTTCATTGGTGTTAGATAAAAGTATAGATCATAGCTTAGAGAAGCATCTTGTGGTTTATGCCACATTTTTAAACTAAAAAATGTTGGGGCCTCCAATTTCATAGTTTTTAAAGATCATAAATGGTTGTGATGGAAGAGGGAAAGCAACTTATGATGCAATCAAATATTTAATGGAATCAACAGATATTTCAAAAGAAATATTGATAGGAGTTTCCACGTCGTGGTGCTTCTTCAATGGTTGGTAATGAAAATGATTTTTTTTCTTTCTTAAAGAATGATGTACCTAATCTTATAGGTGTTCATTGCATTGATCATCGTGAAGCTTTAGCCAAGTCATATGCTTCAGAAAGAATACCTAAATTATTGTTTGTTGGTAAATTAGCAAATAAGGTATATTCTTGGGTGCAAAATTCTATGAAAAGAAATAGTGAGCTTTTTTCTCTACAGGAACTTATGCAACTTGAAACTCTTCAAGCTCTTCAAATACATGGAGTCAGATGTATTTCATGGAGACAAGTCATTCAAAGACTTGTTATAATTATGCCTCCCATATTAACATGGGGGAAAAATGAAATAAAATACTCATGGTATGATAAGGCAAGGATCTTTTCAATACAATTTTGTTTAAATATGCTTATAGATATAATGTGTGAATTAAACAAGTTGAAAAATAAATTCTAGGAAGATTACGTTGATGTCACCTCTTTAGTGGAAGCCATAGATGTCACTGTAAACACTTTTAAAAGGTGGTTTTTAAGAAGTGACACATTTGTGGATGACACATGTTATTTATATAAATTTTTAGATGCCTCTAAATTTGGATTTCTATAAATTTTGATAAAGAGGGGCTTGTTCAAAAGCATGAATTATGATTTGCAGTGACTCCACATGCATATGCTGATTGTGTTGAAATACAAAAAATAATCATGGAAATCTTGTATTGAAGGTTCAATAAAGAGTTGAATTTTTTTTTCAAAAGATTGTGTTCAAGATCTTATAGATAATTTGAATGGAAGTTTCACTGATCTTGCATTTTTCAACTTAGCAAGGTTGTTTATCCCTTGCCATTATTTAGAGGATGTTCATGGTAGATAATGAAATTTAAAGAAGTGGCTCGAAAAGTTTTTTCAACACTTACAACATTCTTATTATGAAAGTGAAGAAAACAAAACAAAATTTGAATTTGAAGCTTTTTTGAAAGAGTTGCATCCATTTATTGACACTTTTTGTGTTAATTGTGAGGGATCATCGATGAAATATTCTTAGAGGATTTTTTATGGTACATGGCTGTATAAAAATTTTCCTAACATGTCAAATTTATGACAGGAAATACTTACTATTCCTCCAAGTACAATTTCATGTGAAAGTTTATTCTCAAGATAAAACATAATAAAGGATGTATGAAGAACAAAACTATCATTAGCTACTTTGCATGGGTTGGTGCGAGTGTCCATAACTGGACATGATTCATCGATGGTGGAATATGATAGAGTATATGACATCTAGAAATATGCTAAAGAAAGAAGAATCTCAAATATTTAAAGTTTTTTCTTTTATTTTTCTGTTTGTAATGGTATTGTGTTTTAATAATTACCTCTTTTGGTGAAACTATCCAAAGTTTAGTTCGATATTGAATGTCCGTAGAAATTTGGGATCAAATGTTTGAGGGATTTTAAATGAGTGCTGGAATTTTTGTAGAAATTTGAATAACTGTTAAATTATTCACCGAGATTATCCTGATCACACACTATTTGAGCTTCATGCATAATACATAACCTATTCTACTATTGATCATCAATTTGCGGAAATATAAACAATCGCATGCGCACATTAAAACCATAAACAATCACACATATAAATACAGTATTTATGGGAAAGCTTAAAGCTGAAAACCCCCAACTATCTGTATATTATAATGATAGAGATCATGTAACAATCATTGTACAAAATCCTCACAAGATCTCAATACAATCTCCAATTGTTACACACTACACAAGCTCAGATCATACACAACATATGCTCCAATCTGCTCCACCTGTTAGCCAGCCTCTACTGCGCAATCCAATATGGATAATTACCCAGATCAAGGTTCAAATCCCACTGGTATGTACTGCGCAATCCTAATTGGCTTCTCAATCAATGTGTGTGCAATTCTCATGCACCAGTATAGTTACAACTGATAGTCACACTTGCTCTTTCACCTATCTTTGCACTGGTCTCCACTGAAACTGTCCATGCACTGAAGTTAACTGATGTATTCTTTATTTGATTAGTGATTTTATAATTAGTGAATTAATTAATAATTAATTCACACCACTCTTACTAATTGTATCAATAAGTTAAACTAGATACAACTAGCTCAACTATGTTTAGATTAGTTAAACTGAACACAACTCCATTAACTTCCTCAATCAACTCCACCAAACTCTGTCACATGAGTTCTAACTGAAGTATCCATGCAATAGCTCCACATAACCCTTAGGAATAGCGTAATTCCTTCTCTCAGCTGCATGTGCCACTTCTGTGCACTTAACTAAAGTGCTCCAAGAGGATAAGATAATGCTTAGAGTCCAAATATTATTAACAGCTAATAATATTCGATATATCTATTTTTAGACTAGCAATCTAAAAATAGATTCCGCCAAAGATGTCTAAAAATAGAAGTCCATCTATTTTTCCAACTCGACCAACCATCCACAAATAGCATCCTACAACTCATAGAATATGATCGACATGTCTAAAAATAGACATAGTCTAAAAATAGACTTTGCGCCAAAAATAGCCTGCGGGCCCACTTAGTGAAGGCGACTCTTTTCACTAAGCTCATCATCTTGTTGAATCTTAACACTCCCTCTCAACAAGATAGGGATTATCTTCAACCCCTATCCTGCCCCTGGGGTATTCGAATTTGCTCCTGGTGAGCGCCTTCGTCAAGATATCAGCATCCTGATCCTCCGTAGGAATGTATGAAAGTAACATGATCTTCCGCTGCACACAATCTCTGATATGATGATACTTGATGTCAATGTGTTTAGATCTATCATGAAATACTGGATTAACTGCAACTCTGATTATCACAATAAATCATAGTAGGATCCAAGTGTGAATCGAACAACCCGACCAGGATTTTCCTCATCCATATAGCCTCGCATGCAACCAAAATCGCTGCCATATACTCAGCCTCTGCTGAACTGAGTGCCACGAATCTCTGCTTCCTGCTGTACCAAGAAACTGTTGTCAACCCAATACTGAAAATCCCTCTAGATGTGCTCTTTCTGTCCGTTGGGCTCCCTGCCCAATCTGCATCCGTGAAGCCACATAGCCTCACCTCATCCGACTGTCCGACTCACAAGCCATCCTCGATGTGCCTCTCGAGATCATGCAATACATGCTTCCCCGCCTTCCAAAAGAGCTTGGTAGGCTTAACCATAGCTTGTGAAAGCTGGTTAACTACATAGCATATATCAGGTCGTGTATTGACCAGATACATAAGCGACCCCACCAACTATCGATAAACAGTGGCATCCACTACCTCCGCCAAAGTAGCATCCTCCTTCCTCCAACCACCAGGAAGAGGAGTATCAACAAGCTTGCAGCCATGCATGTTGAACTTCTCCAGTATCTCCCAGGCATACTTACCCTGAGAAACAAATAGTCCATCACTGCGCTGCCAAATTTCCAATCCCAGGAAATAATGAAGGAGGCCCAAGTCCTTCATCTCAAACTCTTTTGCAAGATCATCCTTGCATGAGAGTATCAACAACTCATCACCTGTCAAAATCAAATCATCTACATAAAGTACAATGATCAGCAACTTACCCTCCACCACAATCTGGTATAGGTTAGGATCCGCCTCACTCTTGGAGAATCCAAGTCCGGTGAAATAACTCTCTATCCGTGTGTACCAAGCACGAGGTGCTTGTTTCAACCCATACAACACTCTCTTGAGCCTGCACACATGCGACTCGCTACCGAAGATCTCGAAACCTTTAGGCTGCTCTATGTACACCTCCTCCTCAATGACTCTATTGAGGAATGCAGTCTTCACATCCATCTGATGAATGTGCCACCCCATCTGCGCTGAGAGAGAAAGAATCATCCGTATGGAATAATACCTTGCGACAGGTGCAAAGGTCTCCTCATAATCGATCCCCTCTATCTGTGAAAAGCCTTGGGCAACAAATCTTGCCTTGTACTTCTCCACACTCCCGTCAGCTGCCTGCTTCACTTTGTAGATCCATCTCGAACCCACCACTGATTTCCCTTCCGGCCTCGGGACAATCTCCCATGCAATGTTTCTGACAATCGAATCATACTCTTCCACCATGGCATCTACCCATGCGGGGTCCTCCACAGCTTCCTCGAAAGAGGATGGCTCTGTCACGATACACTTGCTCATAAGAGCCATGTATCTAGTATACCGGTCAGGTGACTGTCTCTGTCTGCGTTGTGATGTAGGTGCTCCTACAACCTTCTCTGCATCTTGAGCCAGTCGCTCAGCTTCTGTAGTGCGCTTCTGCCCTCTGATGGTTGGCGCTGCATGAGTGGTCTCTTCCACTCCATGAACCTCATCTTGTGGCTGATCCACATCCTGAGACTCATCCTTAGGAACTAATAGCTCCTCTGCATGCAAGTGTAGCTCCCTCTCAAGCGAACAGTTCATGGCTTTCTCCTCCTGAAATTTGATATCCCGTCGTACAATAGTCTTGCGACTGTCTGGAAAATACACATGATAGTTGTGGGGTGTATCAGTGTACCCCACAAATATCCCAACCTCTACAGTCAGCTCCAGCTTCTTCCTAGCATCCTTCGTCACATGAATGTAAACAGGTGAACCAAAAATCCTCAAATGGGAAGTATCATGTTTCTTACCAGAAAACGCCTCCACGGGTGTACTCATGCCAAGTATCCTGTGAGGACAACGGTTCTGCACATATACTGCAGTATTGCATTCCTCCGCCCACAAGTGAATGGGTAGGCCCTGATCATGCAACATCGCCCATGCGGCACCCACGATCGTTCTGTTCTTCCGCTCAACAACCCTGTTCTGCTGTGGGTTATGAGGTGCTATGAGCTCTCTTCGAATTCCTTTTGCACTGCAAAAGTCCTTGAATTCACCAGAGATGAAGTCACCACCATTGTCGCTCCTAAGAGCCTTCACCTGCTTCCCTGATTCTTTCTCAACCAGTGCCTTGAACTCACAGAACTTTGAGTATGTCTCGCTCTTCTTCTGCATGAAGAATATCCAGCACTTACGAGAAAAATCATCAACAAATATCACATAATACCTGTGCTTTGCTGTCGAAGCTACTGGGAAAGGTCCACACATGTCTGTGTGAATTCTCTCAAGGATCGTCGTGGCGCGACTATCCTTCTCGTGAAAGGTGGCTTTCACAAATTTTCCCAAGGTACACCCCTTGCACTGATCTGACTGTGCAAGAGTGCCTTTAGGAAGCCCAGTAGAAATCTGCTGCAGTATCTTCCAAGCTCCATGGTGAAGGTGGCCCAATCTCCGGTGCCACAACCTCGCCATCATCTCGACCACCACTCCTTCTCATTACTCCACACACACAGCCCATCTACCCGCAATTGATAAAGGTTCTTAACTCAAACCCCTCATCCTCCGGTCTCACCGCTGCCTTATCAACGGAAAGCCTTTCCTCACTAAAGACAACATCATATCCCTTGGCTCTTCTAACACGCTACGTAGATAAGATTCTTCTTCAATCCTCGGACATCACTTCCTTCAATATGAAGGGTTTACCAGACTCCCTCTCAAAGGAAATGGTACCAATACCGGTCGCACTGTATCTACCATCATCGCCCATCTTGATGTGCACTCCAAGATCTTTTTCATCCAGTTCAGTAAACAAATCTCGATCTCCTGTCATGTGAAAATACGCACCACTTTCTAGAAACCACACTGATCCCGCCACACTTGAGACCAAGCATGCGATCAGCAGAAAATCCAGCTCAAACTGTGAGGCTAAGGCCTCTCCAGCTGTAGATCCAGCAGCCTGCTTATTTTTCTTCTTCTGCGGACAATTTGTGGCATAATGTCCGTGTTGGTGACAGTGAAAGCACTTCACCTTGGACATGTTCTGCTTCTTGCCTTTCGCACCGGAATGAGAAGCTTTCTTGCTCTTCCCCTTCTTTTCTTTGGCAGCCAAAGCGCAATTCTCTTCACCAGAGTTCCTTGATGAAGATCCATCCCTGGTACTCCGCCTTATCTCCTCTTGCATAAGATCCGACCAAAAGTCGCTCCCATCCTGGCAATTTCTCCCGACCATTGGCAGAGTCCTGATAGGAATGCCAACTCTTCGGAAGCCCAAGGAGAGCCAAGCTCACCAAGTCCTCATCATCTATAGTCACCGCCACACTTCCCAACTCATCCCTACATTGGGTGAACTTCATGAGGTACTTGGGCATACTGTCGCCTTTCTCCATCTTTATGTTTCTGAGTTTATCCTTGAGTGCCAACTTCCTCTGGTCGCTCTTGCTTTGGAATAAATCTGTCAAGGCTTTCCACATCAAGAATGGAGAAGCCTTACCATGCAGGCTGGACACTATGTGATCCTTCACGCCCTCCAATAGAATCCTTCGACACTTTGCTGTCTTCTTTTGCCAAGCCTCAATTACGGCAACATCGCTAGAAGTAGGCTTTGGGACTTCAACATCTATGAACTCCTTCAACCCATTGTCATCTAACACGACTTCCATCCTATCCTTCCATGCAATATAATTTGAGCTGCCCTCAAGGGCATACTCCAATCGCAATCCGTTTAAAGACATCTCAACTTCGACACCAAGAAAACACTGCTGCAAATTCGAATTCCACCAGCACAAAACTCAACCGCTTCAATGTTTTGCAATTGCTCCAATGATCAATATCGCTCTGATACCATGTATAAATTTGAATAACTGTTAAATTATTCACCGAGATTATCCTGATCACACACTATTTGAGCTTCATGCATAATACATAACCTCTTCTACTATTGATCATCAATTTGCGGAAATATAAACAATCGCATGCGCACATTAAAACCATAAACAATCACACATATAAATACAGTATTTATGGGAAAGCTTAAAGCTGAAAACCCCCAACTATCTGTATATTGTAATGATAGAGATCATGTAACAATCATTGTACAAACTCCTCACTAGCTCTCAGTACAATCTCCAATTGTTACACACTACACAAGCTCAGATCATACACAACATATGCTCCAATCTGCTCCACTTGTTAGCCAGCCTCTACTGTGTAATCCAATATGGATAATTACCCAGATCAAGGTTCAAATCCCATTGGTATGTACTGCGCAATCCTCATTGGCTTCTCAATCAATGTGTGTGCAATTCTCATGCACCAGTATAGTCACAACTGATAGTCACGCTTGCTCTTTCACCTATCTTTGCACTGGTCTCCACTGAAATTGTCCATGCACTGAAGTTAACTGATGTATTCTTTAGTTGATTAGTGAGTTTATAATTAGTGAATTAATTAATAATTAATTCACACCACTCTCACTAATTGTATCAATCAGTTAAACTAGATACAACTAGCTCAACTATGTTTAGATTAATTAAATTGAACACAACTCCATTAACTTCCTCAATCAACTCCACTAAACTCTGTCACATGATTTCTAACTGAAGTATCCATGCAATAGCTCCACATAACCCTTAGGAATAGCGTAATTCCTTCTGTCAACTCTTGTGCCACATCTGTGCACTTAACTGAAGTGCTCTAAGGGGAAGAGATAATCTATTCCTAATATTATTTAGAGAGGATCTATGTGGTTGTTCAATGCCAAACTTATGGCCCTTGAGCATAAAAAGATTCATTTTAGAAATAAAGACCTTTTTCTCCTCCCCTAACTATACTAATTGCTATCATGCAAAGAATAATAATGGTGCCCATATTCCTAGTCTAATTCCCTTTTCATGGCCATTGGTAAAGGCCTTGAGAGTTATTCTTAGTGTGCAAAAATGTGGTAATGTTGTGAAAATTTTAGTAAAGATAAAATCCCCAATAGAAATTCATGCATTGGTCATAACCTCCCATAATGCTAAATCTGGGAAATTGGCCTCATAGAGTCCAAATATTATTAAGAGCTAATAATATTTGACATATCTATTTTTAGACTGGCAATCTAAAAATAGGTTCCTCCTAGTATGTCTAAAAATAGAAGTCCATCTATTTTTCCCGACTTGACCAACGATCCACAAATAGCATCCTACAACTCATAGAACACGATCCATATGTCTAAAAATAGACATAGTCTAAAAATAGACTTTGCGCCAAAAATACCCTGCGGGCCCACTTAGTGAAGGCGAATCCTTTCCACTAAGCTCATCATCTCGTTGCAATCTCAACAATTTTTGAGGGTGCATGTTGAAGGTAAATTTTAAATTTCTTCTTATTTGAAGCCACTGTCTCTACTTCCGCCATTTAAAAGGTCAACATAGTCAAATTTGTTTTATATTTTTTTCACATAATTGCATATACATTGTATAAAAATATAACTATATTAAAAATAATTTATTGGTCTCAAAGTTTATTCACAGTCACAATGGATAACCTTATAGTGAAAAACACTATAATTTCCAGAAGGTCGAAGAACATAATCATGAAACATTATGTAATGTTTCGTTCTATAAATGGAAGTTTCAAATTTCTTCTGATTTGAAGCCACTCACTTTGCTTCTGCCATTGGAATCGATCAACACAATAGAATTCGAGAGTGCAAACTTCTGTGATCCATATCATATTATAATAAATCTTCCAGGAATTCACATAAGAAATTTTAGAATCGAAGCGTTTTTTTTTATAACTTTTTTCATGCATGAATATTATGGTATGGATGGCTATACTATTTTATGCCCTCGCCATCCTATTTTACTCCTCGCATACCTCTTTTTATAGATTTGACCAAAATTTGCATTTGTGCATCTTGAGATTATATTTGTTTAATTCAAAGGCCTTGCAATAAGCATTATTATTATACTTAATTGAAAGGCCTTGGAGTGAACATTATTAATATACTTATTCCTAGAAATTTGAATTTGTTTTCTGCACATTAATGCAATAGTGACAACCCATAATATGTTTTGTGCAAATTTCAAGTTTCGACTTCTCATAATTTAAAGCCAGAAGATATAGGTTGTCTGCAAATTAATGCAACAATGACAACCCATAATACGTTTTGTGCAACTTCTCATAATTTCGCAACATTCACAACATTTAATACATTTTGTGAAGGTTTCAATGTTTTCTTCAACTAACTTATCGATCGCCTCTAACAGGGCAGTTTTTGTCTATAATGGAGAAACAATAATGTTTGAAACCAATATGCATCCATAGATTCCATCATGTTCTATTCCCACATCAACGTTTCTGCATATTTCTAAATATCCACTATTTTTTTTATCATCGTGTCTGAAATAAAAATTTCCCCCACAGAGCAGTGAACTTAAATGATGCGTGCCTATATAATATCTTAAATAATTACAAGATCTATTAGGCATAGTGTATATTTAAAATAGTATAAAATAAATTAGAGATTCATATTAATATGAAATAAAATGAGTTTTTTACAATGAATGTTTTATAATGAGCTAATAGAAGGTTATATACATGTTTTTCTTAATATGAGGAGATCTGTTGTGAATCGACAATTAAAAAAATAAAAATTGAAGTAATTATTTAGAATATATGATTTCAGTTAAATAAAAAATGAATTTTGGTTTATTTATCTATATAGGCAGCAATGAATTTATTTATTTGAGCACAATTCCCTTCACAAGTTTGTGAAGCAAGCTAATAACCATTGTAGTAGAGCTTCACCACTTGTATATTCATATTACAGTTAATCCTTTCAAACACTCATGTTTTTAACATATTCTAAGTATAACCTTTAATTGAAATCCTAATACTTTTTTAACTAACAGAGTCACCATTTTCATCTCACAACGCAATTGTAATGCTATAATTTTGAGCCTAAACCTGGTTATGAGTACAAGTTAAAGGCCATAAGCTTCTGGTGTCGTTTGGAAATGGATTTATGTGGGAAGAAAAAAGAGGATGTCTTCTAGTTGAAGTTACATAATATAGAGGGACAACTTCTTGCATATTTGAATAGGTTTCCTGAGGTAACTGCAGATCTTAAATATTTCAATTATCTTCCGTAACCGGACATCATGCTTCACTTTTTGCAAATGGAGTGAATATTGTCAACACAATATTATTGAAGATCAGAGTACTTGAGTTTTTTGTTGATTTCCTGATAGTGTTTTACGTGTTTTAGTAGATACTTTATATTTTAAAATATTTTGTAGATTTGATTAAACATATGCCTCAATTCAACTTTACCTATTAATGGTGAGGGAAAGAGGTGTGTAAGAGAACAAAATGCATGTGATTTAATATTCCAAGATTTCTTTGTAAATGTTTTTTTTTTAGCTTTTGAACCTTCGTAGCAAGAAAGTTATAGCGAAAATTCCATGATGACCTGCAGCGAAACCATAGAATCCAAATATTTGATACTAAATGTTATGAAACCAGCTCCAAAAATAGAAGAAAAGAGAGATCGACGCCTTACAAATAAGCCACTTCGAGGGCAAAACCTCCTTTACATTATATAAATGAAAAAATTTTGGACGATAAAAATGAAAAAAACTCCTCTATATATAGGAGTCCATAGGGTCACAATATAATCCTAGCCAACCTAACAATAATAATGTAAGGGCATAAAACTAACAATAATGGCTTTTATGGGGCACAATAATAACAATATGGGGGCTACAGGGGTACAAAAATAACAATAAAGGGGCTACACTAACAAAAATAAGGGACTACACTAATAATATAGGGACCTAACAATTTTTTAGCAGATTTCTTTCCCCAGGAAAAACACTATTTGCAAGTGTGTGACTTCTTATTGCATGTCTGAGATTCTTGTTCTAAATTGTGAATTAATGTCCGCAGAGTTGTAGACTAGGTTTGTATCTTGTGATTTTGATTAAAACTTCATGAGAAGTTGAAAATATACATCATAATCTATACAAATAATTTTTGTATGGAAACAACATAAATTTATTTAGATATTACCTTCCTTATTTATAAGTTTCCCAACTAGTTTGCATGAGAAAAAGAAAATATGTTATTAGATGTTGCATTCCTCATTACGAGTTTCTATGGAAGGAGTATGCCTTTATTTGTTGGTAAATTCCTCCCTATTTAGAGCTGGAAGTGTCCCTTCTTGTACCAAAAAAGGAAAATTGTGTTACATTGTCTCAGTAATAATCCATTTTACTTGCACTGGTGTTTATCCATTATAAGCTACAAGGAATTATATGTATGTTAGTTTGCAAGATGTCCTCATCTTGGAATCAAGAATTGTATCCTTTAGCAAGGGAGGAAAAAATTCAAGAATATTATACAAAAGGATGTTGAATCATGACTGATTCCTTAAGGAGAGGTTGCTCAAATAGATTTATATGTTAACATTAAGCACATCGTGGATAGTTGGGAAGGCAAGTCCAAGAAATATGTATTTTATCCAATGCACTCTAGAATAGGATAGGGGCCATATCTTAGAGAATGCAACTTATGGTGTTGGACCTTGTATCATTTGTTATCCAACAACAACCATACACAATATCCTAGTTGAAATGACAAAGGTGTGCGATGTTTTTCATGCCTTTGTTTGGCATGATCGTGGACACTTTACAAAAAAACAATTACCTAAGTACAACATTGAGATATGGAGTGTAGAAAATATTGAGCTAATTTTTGTTCATTTTGCTAATGTGCAGAGCCATAATGGGTTGATGCATAAAAGGCATCAATTTCTATTGCAAATGGTTGATGCATATTTGGAAAATGGAGAGTAGGAGCATAGCTTAAGTCATTATTGAGCTTAGAAAAATGGACTAGATGATTCAAGCTAGAGAGTATAAACATAAGAGTTTTCTAGAGTTTTTGCATTCCCATAGTGTGGGTACCATGGTTTTTTCTCTCCCAAAATTGTTATCTTTATATTAATAAGAAAGGAACCCACTATAAGATTCCAAATTGAAACTTTTTTTTGGATTTATCATAGACTTCCAGATACTAATTAATAACAAAAATCATGTTTGTTGCTTGGAAATTCGTTCTCCTTCCAAAACTCAAAAATAATATTTGACTTATAAGGTCTATGAAATGTAGTAATCCCACCCCATATCTAGTCCCTCCACCAATCTCATTGAGTTGGATAGCCAAAGTTTAAAGATTAGGTGATAAAGAACGAGCCTTTAAATATGGTCTATAATTATATTTTTTTGTATTCCCTATAACAAATTGGAATTTGAAATCTGTACATGGAACTAGTCTTCTATTTAGTCAATCATACAAATATTTGAGTAGATGCCTCATATAAATAGCCTAAAGGATAAGAATGAGGAGGACTCATCCAATGATTTACTTTAAAAAAGAATTATGGAGACCACCATGAGAGTTGATAATTTAAAAGAAAAGATTTCAAAGGGAAAAACTTTTCAAGCCAATAAATGTTTGATTATTTTTTGAGTCTTCCAAATACTCTAAATAATGTATGCTCCTAAACTTTAACCGTGGAGGGAGTAACCAATAATTTTGGAGATAAATTCCTTACCAAACATACTCATAATAACCATTTACTTAAGAAATATCGAAAAAGAACCTTCTAGACTTCATTTCCTTCCACCACTTAATTTATCCACTTAGCAAAAATATTTTGGGTTTGAACTTATATTTTATAATAAAACCCAATCCAAAAAAGATTTAATACAAATCCTACTTGGCCTAACTGAGCCTAAGTTGTTAATCATATTTGGTCTAGAGAAAGTGTCAAACAACATTCTCAAGGAAATTATAGTTTGTATGATGTGAAACCCAATGGGAGGAAGAGCACACATGGGTCACTACTTGCACTCTTTGATTGGAATTTTGACTACCTTAATTATAGGTTTGGTGATCCATTTATTGATATTCTTCTTCTTCACTAAGCAACCACTTCCTAGAGCACTAAAGAGAACTAGAAAGCAAAAATAATACCTAACAATTTTGAAATCTAGCTTACTTGAATCTAAGTTGATTGCTAGAATGAGAGTCACTCAAGCATATGGCACTAACTCTTTTTGTAGTATTGACATCTTGGCACAATAGATGTTAGAACTTGAGGTAGTACAAACACATTCAAGTATTCCACAATATGATCCCAATATAGTTTATCCTCTACAATAGTTAGAAAATAATTGTTCACTAAACATTGGTAAGATTTCAAAGTATTCACCACTTAGTTAAAATCCAAGAGTATATCATCTAAAACATGTGTGAAATGAATGTTTGAATTCACAAACAGAAAATTCAACACAATTAAAAGAGCAACAAAATTCAAATTAAAGAAATTAAAGAGAATTGTTGTATTAATATTGACTCCATGTGCTAATAAAAAATATCTTCACCATGTGTAGTATACAATACTACGGAAATGTTCATCTATAAATGCATCACTATATATCATAAACTATCTAATAATAACATCATTCACTAACCCAATTATTGAATAATACCTACTCTAAACTCTACTTTCAATACCATTTATTTTGCTATCATAAATGAGAAGTTTAATTCCATTATCACGGCTCGAATAACCTTTCGTATTATCCAATTATGTCAAAAAGGAAGTAGGTGGAAATCACCAAGGATGAAATTGGACCAAGGGTCACGTCTTTGTTTGGTATAGCCACGCAGCCAGAGTAAATCACTGCTAAATCCAAGATTAAATCCATCATTGAGCGCAGTTGTGATTTGGAACAAGAGTAGATCATCTAAAAATTCTGTGAAATGAATATTTGAATTTGGAGCAGCTGAATATTCAACAGAGCTCAGGGAACAACAAAATTGAAATTCAAATGAATACGCGGAGGCAGCAAAATTGAAATTCAAATGAGTTCGAGGAAAGATAAATGTTGTATTAAAGTTTGCTTTATGTACTAATAAATTAGGAAGACACATAAATTTTTGAATAATTTTACTCTGGGTACTATACAATACTATGAAATTGTTCATCTATTAATGCATCACTATGTATCCATAAATTATCTAATAATAATAGCATTCACTAAACTTACTGTAAACTCCACTTTCAATATATACTATTTATTTTGCTATTAGAAATGAGAAATTTACTTAGATTATCATGGCTAGGATAACCTTTCATCTTATCCAATTATAAGAAATGAGAAATTTACTTAGATTATCATGGCTAGGATAACCTTTCATCTTATCCAATTATTTCAAAAAGGAAGCAGATGGAAATCACCCACCGTGAAATTGGAGAGAGGGTCAACGTGTATGTAGTTGTAAATTGGACAGAGGGTTACATGTAGTTGTCGTGAGGGTAGTTGTAATTTGGATAATTCTATTAATGCACTGGGGTAGTATATGCCACTCATTGGATTTAACCATTAGTGTAATTGTAATTTGGTGAGTTATTAATATTTGTGGAGCTATAATTCAATTAATGCACTATGACAGTATATACCAGTCATTATATTTAACCAAATACAAAATCCAATGGCTAACATATACTGCTCTAATGCATTAATAAGATTATAGTTCAACAAATATTAATTAAGAATTTTGTGAGCACTTGATTTGCTCTTGTACAGTTTGTCACTTATCAAATACAAAATCCAATAGCTAACATATACTGCCCCAATACATTAATGAGACTGTAGTTCAACAAATATTAGTTAAAGATTTGGTGAGCACCTGCTCTGCTCTGCTCTAGTACAGTTGGCCACGTAGCCAGTAAAAATTAATTATGCCATACTGGCATTCTAAGCCCTGTGTACAGCTAATTTTCGGAACGCTCCTTGTTTTGGATTCTGTCTAGAACCATCTAGAACCATTAAGACATCTGGATCTTTAGTTTCTGCTTCTGCATTGTGTATCCGGATCGTCGGTCGTATGATGTATCGTTCTTCCACACACGAAGTTCAAATTGATTCAAGAAAGTGAAATAATGATTAGACGCTGACAAAGAAAACAGACTACTACCTCACAGATATTTCGTGGACCATAATCGCACAGTACATTAATTAAATGGAAAACTAACACCTGACTATTTGGTGAGATGTTTATAATTACTCATACATCTGCTGTTGAAGGGTTGGATATCAAAGAACTGTTGTCAATAGAATTGTGGTAGGTACGTTATCTAACGCAAAGTCAGAGTCCGGATATGGTGCAACAGATCTGTGATATCCAACAATTAGACTGCAAAGATATTGTAAATTTAAGATGATCCAACAATAGAAAGCGACACGCAGTTCTAAAGGATTTCACAAAATTGAGAGAGTCGCTCACGTACTCATCAACATATGTATCAATGGCTATGGTAAATGGGGTACTATTGGAAGCACGTGGATTTAGAGCTAGAATTCGTTAATGCCTGTTTGATTCAGTGGTTATATTCAGAGGATGCAACATCCGACTAAAAAAACAATTAGAAGATACTTTTTTCGTCATTTGTTTGGGCATATAGTTATGATATAGTATTTGATTGAGAATCTTTTAGATTATGTAATTGGAAATGAAATTGGTTGACGTTTAGAGTTTCACATGCTAAGGAATACATTGTTAAACATTTATGAAGTTTTATTTTTTCACATATATATTAAGGTGTGGTTATAGGAGCAATTTAGGTATGTATATTTTTGTTTACTAGTTCACCAATATATACCAATATAAATATTAGTTTTAGTTGGTCAAATTTTATCTCAATTCAAGTTTATAAGGGAAATGTTGGACTAATTTGTTAGGACTAACTTCTTTAATGCAAAGAGTCATTTTCTTTAAATCTTAAATAATGTGTTTGATATGGTTTGTGGGCTATTATATAAAGTCATTATCTTGAGTGTGTCTAGTGGTTAAAAACATGTGCTTCTTCCTATAAAGAAAAATGGTGTTATACACCAATTTGATGTATGGCTTAGTGATGATCTTCAAATTAAATTATTATTAATAAAGCTTGAGTGGCATAATGGTTAGGAACATGTGCTTCCTTGTAAGGGATCACAAGTTCAAATCCAAAGTGAGGTAGAGTATGTATGCACTAACGAGGGGTTTTCATACACCAATTTGGTGTGTGACTTGGTCGTGACCTTAAAATTAGATTATTATTATTAAAGCTTGAGTAGGCATAAGAACAAAACATGTGTTTCCTTGTAAGTTAGAACAAAATATGTGCTTCATTATAAGAGGTCACAAGTTCAAATTTAGAAGGGGTATAATATGTACACTTCCCTAGGCTTTAGTCCCACAAACAAGGGATCTCATTAATTATGTTGTAAACTAGAGTGTATATGCACAAACAAGTGGGTCTCACACAAATTTGGTGTGGCTTGGTGATGACCTTAAAATTAAGTTATTATTGGTAAATGTTGAGTAGGCATAACAATAGAACATGTTCTTCCTTTTAAGAAGTCACAAGTTCAAATTTAGAGGGGGTAGAGTATGTGCACCTCCATAGAGTTTAGTCACACAAACAAGGGGTCCCATTAAATTATGTTATAAAATAGAGTTGTATTAATCATTAATATTGTCAATAAAGATAATAATTAATAACTATAATAATTTCTATTAACATTTATTAAGAATAATAAATATTTAAATGTAAATACTTAAAAGATCAACAATAGTTAATCTCATTCTCCCTCTGATTTTTTTCTATGAATTTCCAACAATCTTGGAAGAAAGAAGTAGTCAGACCATCTATCCGAATTGATTTATTTCAAGGAATTCCCATGATTTCTTTCTCTACTTTTGTCATGGATATCTCCAATACATTGCATTTTCTATGGAGTGACTATATTTGCAATATGCTTTGTTATTTTTTAGATGGTAGGCCTTTGATCTTTGAATAGGTTTGTTAGGATGTATTTCAAGTGGTCTACTAACTCTTATGTTATTTCTACATCATCTTCAAGCTTCTTATTTTGAGAGTTTCTAATGCTGAAAATTATATCACATCTTCTACTTTTGAGAGTTTCTTGCATAAAATTTCCTCTTGCTTAATATTATCTTCCGATTGAAGTTGATTAATAACTTCTTGGTGGTTCAATTCTTCTATCCTTACCTTTGCAACGCTGTTTGTTCGAGGGATCTATTTTACTAATCTCGTATTTTTCTCATTGATGTTGCTAGATTTTTTAATATTACACTCCATCTTCATTTTGAGATATCTTAGCTTATTCTTAAAGTGGTACATAATAGTGGCATCCATGCTTTTAAATTTTTGTCCACCAACATTCAATGTTGGTTAGGGAAGAATGGTGGACTAACTAGACATATTTGAATCTAAAAGGTTTGTGATTCACACTTCCTTCCAGTCTAACAAAATCCATATCAACCATTAATATAACCCATTACAAGGTAGAATATAAGTTTCAAAGTTAATTCTATTCAAGAAAAGAGATTTACAGAGAAGGAATTGATCCAAATGAGAATAAGTTTTTGAAGATGACCCTCCCCTTCTATTGTTCCTAGTAAGGATGTCGTTTTTTGTTTCCATGTCTATACATTAGAATGATTTAGAAAGTGCATGAAAAGAGAATCATATTAATCCAATATTCTTTTACCCCCTTTTTTCTCGTTTTAGATATTTTATCATATTAAAATATCCTCCAATGATCCATGATCTTCCTCCAATGATGTTATAAATATTTTGAATATTTTAAAGTAGAATATTCTTTTCCAAAGAAACACTATGTCCATTGATCCAGGTGGATATTGGTGGCCACCCACCTATTCCACTTGGGGCCCCACCATTGCCTCTTTCAGTTTTTCAGTTTCGGCACAACTTATTATTTTTAGCAGTTTTTCGGGTCCTGAACTTTCGGAGCCGTTTTGAGGCCCTAAACAACGTTTTTTGGGCATTGCGCCTCCATCGAATATCATTCTGTTTCGGAATGGATATTCGTGGCGAAAGTTTTAGTCCTCGGATAGATCTTTCTAATGATGTACCATGTGCGTCAAACGGAGATAGTATGCCAAAGTTACGTCCCTGGGAAGTTGAAACACCAATTTACCCAAACGGGGCCCATAGTTTTGGCGCTTCATCTCCTAGGGTTAGGTTTTTGGATGTTTAGAGTTCTCCATTGTTTCTAAATAATAAATAGGCCCTCGAGCCTCATTGTAACTCAGTTCAGAGGCCTGTAGCCACCACATCTCTTCTCAGAGATAGCTACCAGTGCCCTAGCTAGTTTTATTTCCATTGTCTGTAAGCAAATTTCAGTTCTTTGATATTAATGAAATGAAATGTTATTTCCGCTGCATCTCTGTATTTATGGTTATGTGTTTATTCTGTTGCGTTCCTGCATAAATCCGGATCAGTGGTATCAGAGCGGTCTGCTTTTTCTCGATCCTTCTTTGCATGTCCCCAACGAGGTCGGGGTATAAGGAGCTAGGGCTTGATTTGGTGGAACCTTTGCAAGATCAGCCTCGTAAACCTCGACGGACGCCCATGGGGGACGAAAAGAAAGATGAGGGAGCAGGAGATCCTATCAAAATATTGCTCGAGGAGGCCCTCGAAAAACAAAGGAACGCGATGATGGATAGCTTTGCTTAGATCCTTCAACGGCTGCCCACCGGCGGCGCATCTGCATCCAGTAGCCACTCTGGAGTTGCGACTCCCTTTAAGGTACAAGTAAATTTTGACATTCCCATATTTGAGGGTCAAATAGACGCAGATGCCGTAGATAGATGGTTGAATCTATTAGAAGGATATTTCTCTGTTCATGACTTTTTAGACCGGAAGAAGATTATTTTTGCACTCCTTAAAGCTACCCCCCATGTTAAGGACTAGTGGGAAACCTACTGTGAGAACAAGGACCAGACATAACCCTCTCTGTTCTTGGCTGTACCAACTTGGAATTCTTTCCGAGACGCCGTCAAGGAAAAGTACTATCCCATGGAGAGCTATGAGGACAAGTACATACAATGGACCACACTGCGACAACAAAGGGATCAAGATGTGCATGAGCTGACGAATCTGTTCCATGCCATGCGCACAAATTTGGGTATCAAAGATTCAGAGAAAAATTTGGTGCTAAAGTATCACAGCTGTCTGCACAGATACATTCAAGAGGAAATGGAGTTCCTCGACATCTCCTCACTTGGTACGACATACCGGTATGCTACCAAGATAGAGCAGAAATTCAAACAGAAGAAGTGAGACTTTGGATCTGTGAATCAAAAGCAAGGGAAAGGTGCTTCCAAACCGTCGAAAAAAGGATAGAGCCAAGGCATGGCGGCTAAAGACAACCCGTCGAAGCCACAAGAAAAGAACAACACTGCAAAGCCAAAGAAGGACACGGGAAAGTGGTGTGAGTTCCATAAGAGCTCCACTCACAACACAAGTGAGTGTCGACCCAATGGTCGCTGATGCAGTGAGGTCAAGGGCTTTGAGTCGGTTATGCTTCGACTCCGAATCAGAACCTGAAAAGGGGAATGAAAAAGGGAAACAGATTATTGATGCGAAGCCCAACGCCACTGTTGCCACTACAAAGATCCAGAAGGAGGAACCGAAAGATCCAGAGGAGGAGGAATGTCTCTTCCACTCCCAGATGTGGGTAAGGGGCTCCCTCGTACAGTTCATTGTCGACAACGGGAGCCAAAAGAACCTCATTTTAGCAAACGTCGTGAAGCGGTTGGGCTTGCCGACCACAGCTCACCCACATCCATACACCATCGGGTGGCTTCACCACGGACGAGATCTCCGCGTCAACCAACAGTGCCGCCTTACCTATAGCATCAAGCCCTTCAAGGATGAGTTATTATGTGACGTTTCTCCTATTGATGTTTCTGATGTATTATTAGGACAACCATACTTGTGGAAGCGTCATGCTGTGTATGAGTCTCGGCCTCGCGTTGTTATTGTTACTTTGGGAAATAAGTTGTACAGGATACCAGAGGTACCACCTCCTGCCGCTATCTCTTTGGTTACTGCAAAGCAATGCAGTAAGCTCATTTCCCAAACCAGGAAATTTGTTTTCTTGATGATTCGTCCCCAGGGCAAGAAGAAGACTGTGGCCACGACTTCCAGACAAGGCTCCTCTGCACAACAACAACAACAAATGGATAAGGTTGTGGAGGAGTACGGGGACATCTTCACCTCACCCACAGGGGTTCCTCTCCACTGTCAGGTCAAGCACCCGATTGATCTGACCCTAGGTGCACCGCTACCCAATGGACCGATCTATCGGCGCTCTGTTCTGGAGAACGATGAAATCAAGAGGTAGATTCAGGAGCTGTTGCAGAAATGTCACATCCGACCAAGTTCATCGCCCTGTGGGAGCCTGATTGTGTTGGTACAGAAGAAGGATGGGACGTGGAGACTACGCTGACTATTGGGCGGCGGGCAAGATCAGCCCCCATTCTGGAGCCAGGCCATGGTCACGGATATAAATCGTTGGACCAACCTCAACAATCTTTTATATTTCATGAATTGAATTGAAGTCGAAGTCATCCACCCGAGGTATTGATTGAACCCTCTGATGTGTGGAAGACTGCCTTCAAAGCTAAGGAAGGCCTTTTCGAATGGCTGGTCATGCCTTTCGAGTTGACGAATGCTCCCGCAACCTTCATGAGGATGATGGACGACATCTTGCGGCCATTCACCAACTCATTTGTAGTGGTGTACTTGGATGACATTCTGATCTTCAGCCAGACTTGGGAAGAGCACCTTCACCACATCCGGCAAGTCCTCCAAACACTGCGGCAACACAAGTTGTGTGCCAATTTGGAGAAGTGCACTTTTGGCATGACCCAGGTTCAATATCTGGGATACATTATTGATGAAAGGGGGGTGCATGTGGATCCGGCCAAGATCCAAGTCATTCGGGATTGGCCAGCCCCGACCACTATAACAGAGCTTCGCAGCTTTCTGGGTCTTGCTAATTTCTATCGGAGGTTCGTGTTGGGATTCTCTCATATCACTTGGCCCTTGAGTCAAGTTACCAAGGGAGGAGCGAGAGCAAAATTTTTTTGGTCGGAACCTCAACAGAAGACGTTCACAGAACTGAAAAACCGCCTCTGTTCTGCCCCAGTGCTCACTTTACCAGACTTGCAACAACCATTTGAGATCGAGACAGATGCCTCTGACTATGCTATTGGGGCAGTTCTTACTCAACAGGGACATCCAGTGGCATTTCACAGTGAGACATTGTCTGACACAATTCGCAAGTATCCCACTTATGACAAAGAAATGTATTCCATTGTGCAAGCTTGTCGACAATGGAAGCATTACATTTTGGGGAAGGAAACAATCATCCACACAGACCACCGGCCCCTGCAGTTCATACAGACACAAGGGAAGTTGCAGAATGATCGCCATCGGAAGTGGTCCACATATCTGCAACAGTTTCATTTGAACATCAAGTACAAGAAGGGTAGCACCAATAATGTTGCAGACTGCCTCAGCCGACCACCGATCGTGGCGCTCACCACCGTGCTCAAATCTTGTGGGCATGAGACTTCTGATTGGCCGCTTCTCTATGAGAGTGACCTAGAATTCGACCACACTTACAAGGCACTCTTGGGGGGTACGCAAGTTCCAAAATTTCACCTCCAAGATGCACTTTTATGCCACCTAGGACACCTTTGTGTTCCTTCAAGCGAGCGTGCCAAGATGATATGGGAAGCACACTACAGTCGAGTCGCTGGGCATTTCGGGGTCGAGAAAACAGTAGCAATACTACAGAAGTATTTCTATTGGCCGAACCTTCGAAAGGATGTCGGGAAGCACATCAGATCCTGCACTGCTTGTGCCATTGCCAAACCGACCATCAAGAAGCAAGGCCTATATACTCCACTACCTACCCCTAGTCGACCTTGGGAATCCATCTCCATGGATTACATGTCGGGTCTGCCTTCTACTAAGCATGGAAATGACTGTGTTTTTGTGGTCGTCGACAGATTCTCGAAGATGGCCATTATGGCGGCCTGCAAGAAGAATATCACAGCAGAAGCCACTGCTAAACTCTTCTTTGAGCGAGTGTGGGTGCACTTTGGGATCCCACAGTCTATCATATCAGATCGGGATAGCAGGTTCCTCAGCACATTTTGGTCCAGCCTCTGGTCGATGTTGGATACCAAGCTCACCAAGTCCACAGCTTTCCATCCCCAAACAGATGGCCAGACAGAGGTCGTCAACAGAATGCTTGTACACATTCTGCGCATGTACAATTCAAAGCATCCACGCACATGGGACGAGAGCCTCCCATATGTACAACATAGTTATAATCAGGCTCTCCACAGTTCAATCGGCCATAGCCCCTTTCAGGTGGGCTTGGGATTCCAGCCACTATGTCCTATTGACGTAGCCATACCATTTGTAGCTGCTCAGGCCGATTCAGCTCATGTCCAGTCTAAAGTTGACAAAGCAAGTAGCTTCATCGAGTGCATTCAACACATCTGCTAGTAGGTTCATGATATATTGGACAGAGCCAATGCTAAGTACAAGCAATGCCATGATCAACACTGGGTGCCACAAAACTTCCAGGTGGGCGACAAAGTATGGCTACATTTGTAGAAGGAGCGCCTCACTGGACCCCACCGCAAGCTTCGCCCGCTCCGATACGGGCCATACACCATCACCAAGGCTGTAGGGAAAAATTCCTTTAAGCTCAGTATTCCACCATTCCTTGGTCTGCACCCAGTATTCAATGTGGATCACCTTCGTCCTTACTTCCCACCTCTACTGGACACCTCAGACATTGCAGAACAACTCACACCAACAAAGTTAAACCCAGACTGCACGGAACAGGCCACCACAGATTGTATCAGGGACATGAAAATAAAGAGCAGTCGCCAACAGAACATCCAACTATATCGCGTTGTCAAAGCTGGCCAACTCCTGCACCAAGGCAAGTGGTTCACCAGCGACCAAGTTCAGCAGAAGTTTCCTCATCTCATGGATGAACTCAACGAAATTTGGACCATTGCTTCCTAAGGGGGAAGGAATGATCCAGGTGAATATTGGTGGCCACCCACATATTCCACTTGGGGCCCCACCATTGCCTCTTTCAGTTTTTCAGTTTCGGCACAACTTACTATTTTTAGCAGTTTTTCGGGTCCTGAACTTTCAGAGCCGTTTTGAGGCCCTAAACGAAGTTTTTTGGGCATCGCGCCTCCAGCGAATGTCATTCTGTTTCAAAATGGATATTTGTGGTGAAAGTTTTAGTCCTCAGATAGATCTTTCTAATGATGTACTATGTGCGTCAAATAGATATAGTATGCCAAAGTTACGTCCCTGGGAAGTTGAAACACCAATTTACCCAAACGGGGCCCATAGTTTTGGCGCTTCAACTCCTAGGGTTAGGTTTTCGGATGTTTAGAGTTCTCAATTGTTTCTCAATAATAAATAGGCCCTCGAGCCTCATTGTAATTGAGTTCAGAGGCCTGTAGCCGCCACATCTCTTCTCAGAGATAGCTACCAGCGCCCTAGCTAGTTTTATTTCCATTCTGTCTATAAGCAAATTTTAGTTCTTTGATATTAATGAAATGAAGTGTTATTTTTGCTGCATCTCTGTATTTATGGTTATATGTTTATTCTGTTGCGTTCCTGCATAAATCTGGATCATCCATAAATATTAGTAATGAATTTAATACTCACATGGACTATTAAATGGAATCTAGTTGTAATAATTTTTAGAGAAGTGAATGAGTCAAGAAGTGAAATTGTAGAAGGATTCCAAAGAATGCTTACACCTCCCAAGGCCTCTTGAGCATCATTTACAAGTGATTGACTATTTTTCCTTATTGCCTTTGAGATTTTTTTTCTAATGATTCTATATAACATTTAATTTCTTTTAGCATCAAAGTATCTAGATATTCTTGCATGATTATATTGTTTAGGAGTCTTTATTTTGTCTTACCGTTAAGAGACATTATATTCCAAGAGATCATTTTCACTGATAGATATGAGGCGAGGGTTTTTAGGTCCCCATCATTAACATTGCCCTACTTGTATTTTCTATATACTTTCCCATCACGACTTGTTTATTACTTTTCCTACCCTCTCTCTTGTATTCCTTTGCAAACTTGGTTTGCGCTTTGTTTATATTACTTTTGATTCCAAAAGAGGAAGAAGGAAGGGAAGAAATATACCTTGTTCTTTTGGTGAATTATTTTCTGAGACTTCCCTTTATCAAGTTGTTTCCTAAGAAAAACAGTCGAGAATGGAGAATCACTCACTAATGATGGATGAAATGGGTCAGACCATGGAAGATCAAGCGCCTCAATGTCCAAACGAAAATCAACATTAATAATATGATCGATTCGACACATTGTTAATATTTCCAGTCTATGTTGGGATAGTCCACCAATTTTATTTTGGACAGGGAAAATTTTAGGGGCTAATATTCGTGGGTGGGCTAATTTTCCATACTTTTTCCAAAAAAAAAGATTCGCTAATTTCCATTTTTTTCTAAAAGTGATTCGCCTAAATTTTATAGTATGAAATTATTTTACCCTAAAAATCGCCAAAAAAATATATGGAGACTATATAAAATTATTAGAAATTTTATTATATTTACAAAAATATCTCGAAATATTTTATATATTGCATATTATGGAGTAGTGGGATTCGCCAAGGTTTCTAAACTTTAAGATAAATTTCCATCCTTAAAATTTTCCCTGATTTTGGATGCACCATGTCTTTTTTGGCACAAAAACTTATATTTTTTTCGCTGTTCTAGTTTTCCCAATGTTAGACCACGTCGAAACTATATTTGGTGTACTTATGATAAAATTTGTAAATCCATTTCCTTAAGATCCCCTACTTCAATTTTTTTTTATTGTCCTCACCTATTCCATATCTTTAATTAGATTTTCATGCACCATTTATTTTTTTAATATCTTTTAGAACAACCATCCTTCTCTTTTTTTAGATATGGGTTTCCATTCATTCACAGTATTTTTTCATCACCCTCTGATCGATTTTTATCAAGTTTTTGAAGTAAAATATATCTCTTACCTTCTTTGTTTCCCTAAAATGACATGTCTCTTATCCCTTTTCTGGAAATCTCTCTCTTATTTATAGTTCTAGCAAACCCTTCATGATATATTTCTTGAATTTCTTGCATAGGTTGTTGGATAAAATTTGGAAACAATTTTCTAAAGATATGATCATAGTGATATAATTTCCTAAAGGTAAAGGATTTTTCGTAATCTAGGGGTTGTTCCTTTATGTTATCGTCATAAATAATTTTAATACTAGCTATATATAATTGATTTTTTAGGAAAGGGTCGAACTTGGGGACTCCCAATTGAATGTAACACAAATTATTGTCAATGGAAGGGCGTGGTTTTTTGAGATGGCCCATCTGCGCATTGGAAATTTAAAGATGATTTTTTGGTTTCCCCATAAGGGTAATATAAGATTTGACTGTGCGCATTCATTTAGCATTATTATTGAATAACCGTATAAAAAATAAATGTAATTGTTATAGGGCATGGTGAGAGAATGTTAGGATAATTAATTATTATACCTGCTTTACTCTCCATTCAATTCGTTTTTGAATTTTAACCAATGAGGGTAAAAAGAAATGAAATATACAAGTATACACCATTTCATGATTTTAAAAATAATTTAATAACTCCATGTTTCCAAGTATTAAAAATAATTTCATAACTCCAAGTTTCAGAGTATTATTGATAAATAAATATTTTCACGTATTGATGGGCTTTCATAGTGCATTATATTAGATATCAATTTTATTTTTTTGAATTCAACGACGTTAAGTAAGTCATTCATCTATGAACATTTCATGAGAGGTGGTCGTAACTGACTAATTTCTCATGATTTTTTAATAGTCCACTTAGCACTCATTGCATCGAGTGATGCCCACCGGGGTAAAGAAGTGGGATTTAAACTAGTGAAATGAATCACATAGTGTCAATCATCACTTCTAGGGCTTACACCCAGTAACAAAGACTTCCAAGGAGGTCACCCATCTAAGATCGTCTCTGGATCAAGCACGATTAACTGTGGAGTTTTCTCCACAATCAAGCCCAGTTATATTGCTACCCCATTTGCAAAACCATAATAAGTATTGTGCCTCATGGACAATTAAAGTAGAGCTCCCTACATTCTTTGTATTTAAGTATTGAGGGTTTTTCGTGGTGTAGTATGTTAGATATCAAATTCAACTGTGTTAAGTAAGTCATTCATCTATGACCATTTCATCATGAGAAATTAGTCAGTTACGACTACCTCAAATGGAAATGGTCATAGATGAATGACTTAATGCAGTTGAATTCCAAAAAAAAATGATATCTAATATAATGTACTACGAAAACCCCTCAATACTTAAATACAAAGAGTGTAGGGAGCTCTACTTGAATGGTTCATGAGGAAAAATACTTGCTAAGGTTTTAAAAATGGGGTAGCAAGCTAAGTGGGCTTGATTGTGGGGAAAAATCCACAGTTAAGTGCGGTTGAGCCAGAGGCAATATCGAATGGGTGACCTCCTAGGAAGTCCTGGTTACCAGGTGAAATCTCGAAAGTGATGATTGACACTATGTGATTCATTACACTAGTTTCAATCCCACTTCTTTACCCCTATGAGCATCACCCGATGCAATGAGTGCTAAGTGGAAGATTCACAAATCATGAGAAATTAGTCCGACTACCTCTCATGGAAATGGTCATAAATGAATGACTTACACTCGATGCAATGAGTGCTAAGTGCACTATTCAAAAATCATGATAAATTAGTCGGTTACTACTACCTCTCATGGATGTAGAAATTAGTATACACTAAGCATGCATACATCCAGATTCTCCTGATCTCACAATATTTAACTTCTTACAAAATAAAGAATCATTCCACTGTTAATATTTTGCGGAAAATTAATTGCAAACACATGTGAATCATAAATAAAAACAATCGCGCATAACACAGTTGTTTTAACAGGAAAGCCTAAAGCTGAAAACCCCAACTATCATATATTATGTATCATGGAGATCATGTAACAATCTCATACAAAGCTTAGTACATCAAGCTCTCAATACAATCAATCATCACACACTAACATAGAAGAAATCTGCAAATCCATGCATCGATCTCTGCCCTCCTGCTAGCCTGCCTCCACTACGCAATCCTTGCTAAAGAATAGCTCTGAATGAATTTGAATTACCCTTTCCTTGACTGCGCAATCCTCATTGGAAACTCCAATGTGTGTTGAAGATTTCAACAAGAAACAATGAAGGAGGCATCCTGAAACATCATTCCTGATCCTAGTTGGAAAGTGATCACCAAAACTAGGTGGGGGCCACACAGGTGATTTTTGTCACAAAGTCTATTTTTAGACTATGTCTATTTTTAGACATATGGATCATATTCTATGAGTTGCGGGATGATATTTGTGGATGGTTGGTCAAGTTGGAAAAATAGATGGATTTCTATTTTTAGACATATTGGGCGGAATCTATTTTTAGATTGCCAGTCTAAAAATAGATATGTCGAATATTATTAGCTCTTAATAATATTTGGACTATAAACATTATCATATTCTCTTGGAGCACTTCAGTTAAGTGCACAGATGTGGCACAGGAGCTGACAGAAGGAATTACGCTATTCCTAAGGGTTAAGTGGAGCTATTGCATGGATACTTCAGTTAGAACTCATGTGACAGAGTTTTGTGGAGTTGATTGAGGAAGTTAGTGGAGTTGTATTCAGTTTAACTAATCTAAACATAGTTGAGCTATTTGTATCTAGTTTAACTGATTGATACAATTAGTGAGAGTGGTGTGAATTAATTATTAATTAATTCACTAATTATAAACTCATTAATCGACTAAAGAATACATTCAGTTAACGGTGTAGAATGAGTTGGTGAGGAAGACAGTGCGGAGAGATAGGTGAAAGGAGCAAGTGTGACTATCAATTGTGACTATAAGTGATGCATGGTTTGCATCCAACACTTAGTAGAGATGCCTATAAAGACTGCGTGAGCAAGGCTGGGGTAATTCATTCTCATCAAGAGGCATTCTTCAGCAGGGATTGCGCAGTAGAGGCAGGCTAAAGGCCGGCAAAGATCGATGCATGGGATTTGCAAGATCAGGCCTGATTAGTGTGTAGCAAGTGGAGATTATATTGAGAGCTTGTGAGGAGCTTTGTATGATGATTGTTACATGATATCTATGACATATATAATATACATATAGTTGGGGGTTTTTAGCTTTAAGCTTTCCCATTACATACTGTGTTCATATGTGTGAATTTTTATGGTTTTAATGTGTGCATGCAATTGATTTTATTTTGGCATATAATGATCAATGGTAGAAGAGATTCTGTATTGTGCATGAAGATAAAATAGTGTGTGATCAGGAGAATCTCGGTGATATGTCTTTTATCAATTATTAAAATTTGTAATGTGTGTGATTTTCAATGGTACTGTCATTATAGTCACAATAGATAGTCCATCTTGCCCTTTCACCTATCTCTCCACTGGTCTACCAGACCCATTTATCTGTATGATCCGTGTCTTATTGTTCGGTTGATTAACGAGTTATTATTTATTAATTAATTCGCACAATTGTCCTCTACTCTCCTTGTCATATGTTGGTTGAACTAGATACAACTAGCTCAGCGAGTCTGGCAGGTTAAGCGGAATGCAACTCCCAACCTCTTCAACTCTATGATAACTTTCACTTCAGTTCCTGCTTCCCCGAGTCCACCATGCATGAACCACTAGTAGACCCTAGGAATTGCGTAATTCATTCGTGACCCCTGTTGCAAATGTATTTTACATGATGCATTATCTAAAATAAGTTGATGTTTTGTTATAGATTATTGTTAAAGAGCTAATAATAATCGACACTTCTATTTTTAGATCGATGATCTATAAATAGACTTTGCCCAATATTCTAAAAATAGAATTTCATCTATTTTTCCAACTTGATCAACCATCCACAAATAACATCCTGCAACTTCTGAAATATAATCACCATGTCTAAAAATAGACTTACGCCAAAAATAGCTTGCGGGCCCACTTAGTGAAGGCGACTCTTTTCACCAAGCTCATCATCTTGTTGAATCTCAACACTCCCTTTCAAAAAGACAGGGATTATCTTTCACCCCGATCCTACCTCTATGGTATTCGAATTTGCTCCTGGTGAGTGCCTTCGTTAGAATATCTGCATCCTGATCCTCCATAGGAATGTACTGAAGCAACATGATCTTCCGCTGCACACAATCTCTAATATGATGATACTAGATATCAATATGTTTAGATCTATCATGAAACACAGGATTAACCGAGAGATTAATGCAACTCTGATTATGACAATGTATCACTGTAGGATCTAAATGTGAACTGAACAAACCAACTAGATCTTCCTCATCCAGATAGCCTCACATGCAGCTTGAATTTCTGCCATGTATTCTGCTTTCTCTGAACTGAGTGCCACAGATCTTTGTTTCCTGCTGTACCAAGAAATTGTCATAGATCTGATACTGAAAACTCCTCCTGATGTGCTCTTTCTGTCTGTTAGGTTACCTGCCCAATCTACATCTGTGAAGCCATGCAACTTCACCTCATCCATTTGTCTGTACCATAAACCATACTGAGATGTGCCCCTCAGATATCTCAGGACATGCTTGCCCGCCTTCCAAAAGAGCTTGGTAGGCTTAACCATCTCTTGTGAAAGCTGGTTCACTGCATAGCATATGTCTGGTCTTGTATTGACTAAATACATGAGTGAACTCACCAAATATTGATAAAAAGTGGCATCCACTACCTCTGCCGATGTAGCATCCTCTTTCCTCCAATTTCCTAGAAGAGGAGTGTCGATAGGCTTGCAGCCTTGCATGTGAAACTTCTCGAGTATCTCCCGGGCATACTTGCCTTAAGACATAAACAATTCACCTTCTCACTGCCATATTTCCAATCCAAGGAAATAACGAAGGAGGCCCAAATCCTTCATGTCAAACTCCTTTGCAAGATCTGCCTTGCATGAGCGTATCAAATTCTCATCACCCGTTAGTATTAAATCATCAACATAAAGAACAATGATTAAAATCTTACCCTCCACCACAATTTGGTATAGGTTTGCATCCGCCTCACTCTTGGTGAAGCCAAGTCCAGTGAAATAGCTGTCGATCCGAGTGTACCAAGCACGAAGTGCTTGTTTCATACCATAAAATGGTCTTTTGAGCCTGAACACATGCGACTCACTGCTGAAGATCTCAAATATTTTAGGTTGCTCAATGTACACCACTTCCTCAATAATCCCATTAAGGAACATAG
>CM076579.1:1479711353-1479885869 GCA_034641835.2 Pinus albicaulis | reverse complement strand
ACACTTCGAACCTTCTTGACTTGTTAAGTCAACAAAACTATGTTAGTGATCTAGAAAAGCTTCACTCCATCCTTTTTGCTCATAGAAATAAAATATTAAAAAGTCTCAAATAATATTTTATTTACTTAAGATCCTATAAATCATATTAATCTTAGTGAACATCATCTATTTTATTATAAAATTAGTAGGTGGAAAGCCACTATTTTTTTCACTCCCATGTTCACAAATTATTACTTCAATGTAACATTGAAATTGAAATAGTATTGAAATTATATATATATATATATATATATATATATATATATATATATATATATATATATATATATATATATAATGTGATTTATTTACATAAATGAATCAAAATTATTTAGGTAAATGGAAACATGCAAACGGAAAGCATTTATAACAAAATAAAAGATATAAAATATGATGAATCGACATCCTTTTCTTCATTTTGAATGATTTCCATCTATTTGTGTCGATTTAGATAAATGAATCGAAATTATTTATGTATATCAAGACATGCAGATGGAAAGCATTCATAACAAAATGAAATATTTAGAATATGATGAATCAACATCCCTTCTTTCATATGTCTAAAGGAACATTTAACCACTTAACTTTCTTTAATTTAGAATTTTAATTTATCAAAATTGTTACGTTTTTTAAAATATATATAGTATTTAATAATTTTATATGTCCAGAGTGGAGACATTTGATCTAATTTTAATTGATATGGTTACAATATATGTGTGTGTGAAAATTGATACATTAAATAGGTAGTAATATAAAAAATTTAATTTTTCGGATGTGGGTGTCAGTAGAAGTACACATGAAAACAATCTCTCCCACGCTCAAGATGATGAAGATCTTCAATGCAGGCCTTCACTCGACACGGATCCACACTCCTGCAATAATTACATGATATGAAAGAGACCAGGCATCATGAAGACACGCAAAGAGAGCAACAACCCCTGAGGGGCACCTCTCTGCTGCAATCTTTTGAATGATCTCCTGGACGGATATGATGTTCGGCCATAACTCTACGCACATGCCTACTCATGAAAACAATTACAGCATGCAACTGCGAGGGAGGTATAATAATGCTCAACATCTTCGCATGTGTCACATGCCTACAAAAGGGGAGGACCTATAACACAAATCTACTCACACTCTGCTCCTTCTGGTTTTTTTGTTTCAGTTACAGCCCTCATGCATGCCCACTCTGTCGCACAACCTCCCTCCTAGTATTGCGCTGCGTAGAATCCCCTGGGCTGCATACCCCCTTGAATGTGCGTCTCACCTCGGTTCCACCTGCCTTGCTAGTTTCACCAACCTATGTGCTTCCATTATCCTATGCTCCTTGTTGCACATCCTACATCAGCGTACCTCCCCGTCCAATAGCACCTCACTGTGAACTTCTTGTCTTAGGTCAGAGCTGCTCCTCCACACCTCCCCTACCCTCATCAACCCCCTGCTTCATCTGACCATGGCTCCTAGACTGCGCCAAAGAACAATCATAGAGGCCAAAGACGTGCGCTTCCTAGTGGCTACCACCGTGGGCTAGATAACCGCTTGGAATCCATTGAAGGCTCCTCCTCGGGCAGTCACATTAGAAAGCCCCCCCTAGAGCCCCGAGCTCAACTAGGGGGAGGAGGTTCCCACTCATGTAATGCAGAGAGACAGAAGCAGACCAAGTAAATCCACCATTGTGAACCAAGAGAATCCCTTTCCCCAAAAGACCGAGCCTCTTCTGGCACAGGAGGATGAAGGGGATGACACAGACGTTTGGATAATAAGACACCTGGACGCGAGAACCGGATGCAGAGTACACGGTTTCTCCCATCCTCTGCGCACCTGCTTCTAGGCCTTTGCATCAACCTACTGCTAAAGAAGAAGTCGTTGAACAGGAGTATGTATGTCCCATCGTGGAGGAAGATCCATATAGAGAAGATGATGCAGAAGACTCATGACTGCGCAACAACTCAGCTCTTCTTCGTTTTTTGTCATGTTTGTTATTATCACAGAACGTCTATTTTCACAAGTGCTAAGGCACACTTTGTAATTTTCTGTTTGATTTTTTTTCCGGGCTAGTTTCTTTCAAGGAAGCACCCCATACTATCACAACAAAGGCTGAGATTGGTTAAGCACAACTTCTGAACTCAGCCTGTAACATATGTATTGTTTTATTTTCAAATTAATATAGTTTAACCTCAATTATATATATATATATATATATATATATATATATATATATATATATATATAAAGAGAGTAAAATATAAGATATTGTTAATATAATCACAATTAATAAATATAATTGATATAAATAGATAAATATATTTTTTTTTTTTAACTTGACAGTATTAATTTATACAATATTATTTATTATTTGATGACTTATATTGTACTTTCATAATTATATTATAATTTTGTAAAATATAAATATAAATTTATACAATGTAATTTGTTGTCATTTAATAACTTGCATGACAATTTCATAGCTAATTAGATAATTTTGCAAAAATATAAATATAAATTTATACACTGCAATTTGTTGGTGTTCAATAACTTGCATGATAACTTCATAGCTGTAAAGATTAACAATGTTTTATAGAAGAGAACATAAAAATATGCCAATAATATGTGAACATCTTTTATTTAAACATATAAATAATTTAAAGATTTAAATAATATGCAAATGTTCAATTTACACAGGTGGATAGGATTAATTGAAAACAGCTACTCCAATAGAACTATCCCTTCCATTGAGGCCATAATAAGCAATCCACTGATTCATCGGTTTAGATATCCAGATTTACAGAAGTTGTAAGATCTCGCGACCTAAAAATGTACTTGCAATGGCTTCATAGGCTTTTTGAGATAAATGCACGGAGTCAAAGAACAGATATTTATTTGCATCAGCACAGGTAAGTGGAGTAAATTTATTGCACAGGAAACCCAGTTCTATATCTCCAGTCCCACAACAACCCTTATCAGTCACCTCAAAACCTGCAAGTATCATAAGCAATTTTACTATAATTATATTAATGTACAAAAGCTAATGGCACTAATATGAATGACCAAATTGAAGGTTATTGGGAATGGAGACTTACCGGCTTTGCCTGGATTTTGTATGAATTGTAGAATAAGAGCGTTATAATCAAGAGAAACAATCTTGAGCCCAGGAAGGACAGATTTCAGCTGTTTGATTATTGCATTCAGCCCTTCATTGAAACCAGATGCAGCCTCGTTGATTTTCTTCACACACTCTCCTTTGCTGTCAAGGTAATGCACTGTTCTCTCAATAGGTAGACATCCCAAAGGAGGAACGTTAATCAACCCAATTTTTCGTGCATTGAGACTATATAGCTCCTGTCATATCAATCAAAACAAACATCCAACCTAGTCACAATCATTGCAATTTTTCGTGCATTGAGACTATATAGCGATTAGAGTGAACATCTTTAGATAGAAATTAATTTATTGTTTCCATGCCTTAACGTAAGATGCGTATGTCTGCAAGAGAAAATCGGTGTACTGTGAAATGGTAAAGTGAGATGAACGATATGGAAATAGGAAGTAGTTGGCAATGAAGTCATTTGTGCCAATTGCGATGAAATATATTGCCTCACTCAATATCATGGCGGCACGTTCATGTCCCACCAACCCTATCAATTTTGTTTTATATTCTTTGAAATACTCCACTTCTTTCCAGAATGGTATAACCTCCTACAGTTAAACACTAGCCATTAGCCTTACGAATAATTTGATACACGCCCTGTGGGAATATGGTTGATGAAGTCTCGGCCATAAGGAGGAAAGTTGGCTTTGCTATATGTTGGAATGTAATCGTTATTTCCCGTATCGCCATAGGAATCGCCAAAGAAAAAAACTGCGGGCACTGACACATTCCGAGCCTCTGCAATTAGCCAAATGTTCCTCGTCTGAAACAGCGATATCACCAATAAGAATAAAGTGCCCAATAGAGACGCCGAAACTAAAGATACAGACCTCTTCATGGCTCTGACTGGTTTACAAAACAACCAGCAGTCAATATATAACATCTTAAACACAAAAGTTATGTCATCAGAGTTAATATAAGTATCACTCGCCTTGGAATGAGGAGGATTAATCGTACTCTTAAGGCCTAACAGATTGAAATGATGAACGATTAATTGTAGTGACAGAAAATTTCCATGTTGTTGGTGAGAATTCAAACCCTTTGGCCATGTTGCCAACGACATATGTAGGGGAACACTTAATATGCGTAAAGTTTATAGGTGATCATGATCTCACAACTTTCTCGCAGGCCACGTGGATTAACGTGGCATTTTTCTGGGTTGAATTTGCTCAAAATTTGGCAGGAATTAGAATCACAATTTTGACCTGTGTACTCTCTCTACAATTTGAATGTTCCACCTCTGTACTCTCTATACAATTTGAATTTGAATGTTCCACATATTAAGTGTTTTATATGCAATTCGTTTGAATCACAATTTTGAATTGTGTACTCTCTCCACAATTTAAGGGTTTATTGTTAAGTTTTTTATATGCAATTCGTTTGAATCACAATTTTGAATTGTGTACTTTCTTTTTTAAATTTAAGTATATAAAATATTAAATATATATAAAATAAAGGTTTATATGTGTTTTTCTTTTATATGTTATAAAATTGATAAAACAGTATATGATATAGCACAATGAAATATTTTTTTTTATGTTATTTGTTTTTGTGTATAATTTGAAGATTAAAGTGTTTTCTTCCAAATTTTTTTATTATGAAATTGTGTGTGTTTTTTTTTTTAAATTAATTTTTTTAATAATATCATTTAAAATTAGTTTGTTAATATTTAATTTAAATTGAAATATAAATGAGACAAAATGTTTTACTGAGTTGTAAACAAATATATTTATTGTTAGACAATTAGTTTTCGAGTTAGTCTTTGTTAGAGTAATTGGTTAGACAATTAGTCTTTGAGTTAGTCTTTCTTAGAGTAATTGGTTATTAAAGTCCAAGAAATCTCGGGAACTGATTCAACTATTTTTTATGTATTTATATGTACATTGTGTACATCATTGATTGAGACATTCATTAATATATTGTTGAGTTTGTTTCCAGTTTTTGTGTCCTACAATGGTATCAGAGCGGGTAGTGGCATTCCTGGCACCCCTCTTTTCACATAAATTGAACTCCTTGTCAGCAGTCTATTTATGGCATTGTGAAAAAGTTAGGTGACGTGGTGAATATTTGAATTAAAATGGGAAATAGACAAGTGGAATCTTTGTTGAAGCAAGAAGAACCAATTACCTGGAGAGCTCTGTAATGGAGAAATAACTTTGTAGTATAAATAAAAGGAATGAATTCCTACTTTAATCGAATGAAATTTTTATTAATCTTCAACTAAAAAGGAAGTGTATCATAGAGGCATGGTGATAAGAAATAAAAAAATGCAGTCGAAAAGGGGGAAATATTTTTTTTGAAATAAAATGTGTAATTTGGCATGCTAGAATTGGTGATAAAAATGTGGCAATGATTTATCAAAGGGTAAAAGCTGGTAAAAGAAAATTCATGAAATTTTAAAATTTTATACCATGTATTTTCAAGAATTTTAGATCAAGGAATATATTTCTTTGATTTTTATTATTACTTCAAGATTCATGAAAGTGAAAGTAGAAAAAAGGAAAAGATTTATAGAATTTTTTGACAAGGATTTGTAAAAGTTAAATGGATATGGAGACATTTCCTATAATATGGGACCAAAAGTAAAGTGAATACATTTCCTATTTATATTACTTCCAGAATAAACATCTTTGTGTGGAAGTAGGAAGAGCTAGAAAGGTGAAAGTGAATATAGCACAGTGAGAAAGATGAAAGTGAACAGAGAAAGAAGCAGATGCAAAAAGCTAGAAAGGTGAAAGTGAAAAGAGAAAGTGAATAGAAAAAGAGGCAAAGCCAGAAAGGTGAAAGTGAACAGAGAAAAAAAATGTGAAATTTAATAAGGAGAAAAAGTTGGTGACAAAATGTATCAAAATTGTGATTAAAGAAAATATTTCTCATTTCTTTTATTATATTTAAGAAAAATAAAATGGTTAAAGAAATGTGAAATGAGAATGTAAAAGTAAAATTGGATAATTCTGAAATTAACTTGGAGTTGCAAGTGGTGGAAATATTTCACGAAAAGTTTGTTTGGATTTGAAATAAGTTTTAAAATTTGAAGAGAAAAAGAAAAAAGGAAATATTGATAATTGAACCTAGTTCTTTGTTGAATTATTTTTGGATCCCTACATCAAATAACTAAGTGATCCAGGTGGCTCCAAAGAAGGACAAACAGGGTTTACAAAATCTCAAAAATCAAAGTGATGGATATGTGGCAAACTCAATTTCAGGTTGAATATCTCGTTGACCTGATCGCAACGGTGCAAACGATTCATCAAACCAAAATCATATTTGAAAGTTAGAGCCGGTCAAAGTTCTAAGGTTGATGACTTGACACGTTAAGGAGGACACAATTTCGCAAAAATCTGGCCACCAGATTCTGACCAGCTCTGACCGCATTTCAGGCGAATTTGTGGTACCATTAATTTGACTCCTAGGGTCGAAATTCGGGTAAATTTAAAAAGTATTGTTTGTTAAAATAAAATAACAAAAAAATGTGTATTTTTGGGGTGGTCGGCCACCAACACTGTCACCCCCGGTCGATGTTCCACCGGATGCTACCCCAACCACCCATCGGAACCTACACTATATACAATGGTGTTTATATTAATATAGTTCAAAGGCATCGGGTCAGAGCCGCGTGGAGCGAACCCTACCAACCCAAAAACCTTATTAATAAACGACAGCATATGTATATATGCCACCATACCACCTATGCAACTGGATATATCGATACCAGTGGGGCTCGAACCCACCTGATCCACGTGGTCGTCCCCCACTAGGCAGTCTGACAACCAATCAATGGTGGATCTAAAACAAATGAACCCATATTTAATACACATTTAAAACAACATTCAACCACCTTTCTTTCATTTATCTGCCCAGAATTTATTATTTAAACCTGCATTTTGCACAGTGCACCCAAGGCAGGTCAGACAGAGACCTGAGCATGCAGTTCGAGGAAGAGGAGGCAGAATGGGGCACGAACTTTGAGACAAAAAATATTCATTTGATGCCCAATGATTTCCTGGGGAGGTCAAATTTCTTTTTATCAGAATATGCTAAAGTTTATAGTGAATTTTCTCAGATTTTCGTAGGGAACGTAATGACGATATCAGATTCGCCTTTTTAGAAGTAGATTTTTCAGATTCCTTGTTGAGAGAATCTTCAAGGACCTTGAGGGAATCTTTTAGATTCCTTGGAGGATGAAATTCACCAGTGTCAGAATGAGGTCAATTATATACTCATTCTTCACAGAATTTCGTAAGGATCTCAATGGTGAGATCATATTCCTGTCTTGAGTTGTAGATTTCCTAATTCCTTGTTGAGTAGCATCTTTGAGGAATCTAGGGGGAAGCTAAAATATTCCTTACGGCCCATGATCTGAAATGATTGTATTAGTTTTTTTGTGCTAAGTGTCTTTTCAGTTTATAAACATGTGCATACTTATCTCATTAGTTTGCTTAAGGATTGAGGATTTTAACCATGAATTGTAGATGATTTTAGGTGAATTAGAAGCATGAAATAAGCACAAATAACACTGAACACCAGTGTAAAATAGAGAAATAATCACCACATAACATTTACACAGCAGGCATGATGAATCAATTCACCCCTTCTGGGCTACATCTGCTGGTCTAGCTCCCAATGGCATGTCCATATTTTATTATGCTCAAAATTTTGCAAATACATGTAGTTACATGCCTCTAATGGTTGTTTTCTCTACATCAATGGCTCCAAAATGCTCTAATTAGTGAACAATGACTCTTAATTCACTCTTAATGGGCGAAAATTGAGTCTCCTACTCTTTTACCTAGTTACACCTAGAAAAACTCCACTAAAAGTGGAGAACTCCACTTAGCTGGATTTAATTTAGTGAATCCACCAAAAATTTAGGTGCTCTCCAAATTATTCGTTGTTTTAACTATTACATTAAATGTCGGTGCTTGGGGTGGACACATGCCAACCCAAAACCCCATGGTGACCGCAACCTTCGGTGAAACCAAAGGCTTAAACCGTGGGTTGAACATAACTCTGGTTTAGTGGCATGAGTTAGCGAAGACTGCCTGTAATAATTGCACGGTGTAACATCGACATGTGACATGTTGAAACTACTGACATGATGTTTGAACTGTCGGAGGTTTAACATTTGCGATTACTATCGGTTGTAACATTTAAATGTTACCACCAATATGGGGTCGCTAGCGCGTTGGGACCGCTGGCGATCCCCATCCCCCAAACGCGTATGCATTCAAACTTAAATTTATGACGCAGACTATAGAGGTTAAGAACAAATTTATAGCTCGGGAAGTGTGGCATGTGCATGCCCTGTTGGTGGTCACGAGGTCGAGCCCTGCGAACCTCACAAAAAATTTGATACACCATTAAGGGGACACGTGGTAGCCTCAGGGCTAGCCACATGGCACCCTTTAATTGGTCCTCCAAACCAATGTACAACCAATTTTACCAATCAAATGGCGCCACTTGTCATCCTATAATTGGTTCTGAGGAAAGGAATATTCCTCAGAATTTTCCTTTTGCTGACTGTGCATCCCTGTTAACCCTGGTCAAAATATCGCAAAATTTATATGTTTGGCTTTTCGATCAGAACACGATATCTCCCTCATACCATCAGCTTTTTCAAACTGCTTTGTAAAATCTTAATCATGGTAATGAGATGCATGGAACCACTCAGCTTCAACCCAATCCTATAACTTTGAATTTTGAGCATAATTTATGAACTCCTAATCACTTCTCCTCATTGGGAAGCTTTTGGACCCCAAAAGACTTGAGTACCTGTTCAATAGATGAGGGTACAACTCCCTCACCTTTCTGACCTCAATCCACTTTTCCTTGATTGTTTTAGTGCCTTTGAGCCCAAATCAAAGGTAGTCAACACTTCCTCTGATGTTTCCTGTCCTAAAATTCGTGATAGTTCTAATAGAAGAGTTGAAAATCACTTTTGACTATTGTTCAATGGTGGCTCATAAAACGTAAGTTTTCAAAATACACACCATTAACACATTTATATATTATTGTGTCATGAGCTGCATTATTACCTAAATTTCTTATGATCTTTGACCTCGGTTTGTCCAGATGTTTGTGGATGAAGGACCAAAAAGATTTTTTCATGGAATCTCAGGTTCATCATCTTCCAAGAGATTTGACAAAAAATCTCTGGTTTGAACCAAATCCCCTGCCACCAACCAGGAAGTTGAAAATCCAAAATGAACCCAAACATGTTGAAAATAAAGTTCAGCAGTAATGGTTTTCTTACATGGCATAAGTATGTACATTTTACTAAATCTATCCACAACTACATAAAGATAATCATGTTTTTTTCTTGAAATAGGTAGACCTCCAACAAAATCCATAGAGACACTCTCCCATGGCCTTGATGGTACTAGTAGTGGCGTGTATAACCCAAGCTTCCTATTACTAGGCTTACTTATTGCACACATATAACAACCTCTTATAAAACACGATACAATATCTATCATGCGAGTCCAATAGCAATACCTCTATAGATGCGCAATTATTTTTCTTACCCCAAAGTGTCCAGCAATAATAGATGAATGAGCTTCTCTCGTGAAACTTAGCCTCTCTCCTTGTGGTATACACAACTTTCCCTAATGAAACAACAAATTTTTATGCATGTGATAATATTTTTCTTCAACCAAAGAAAATCATGAGGCACGAATCTCATTCTCGCTCGCCTGTTGTTGACTACGAAGGTTGAACTTGCCTTTAACCACATTACTAGGACTCGTTTCCATCGATCTAGCTCATGAGAGTAGGAAGAAACCATTATGTGCATCAATTTACACCTACCCATATATTCCATTCTCCAACTGGCATCTTGGAACCTGTCAAACCATGGAATTCGTTGCAAAATCACTACAATTAGGTAGCTGAAGTAAACATTAAACTAAATAATAAAGAAAAGCATCATTTTATGAAATAAGAGAAAATTTTATACCTACCATGTCATTAATCTCGTAACTTGATACCCAATGTCACATTATGAAGGTCAGGAAGAAGGAGATGGAGCGAAAAAGAGTGTCAAAATGGAAGCAATTATGGGATTCAACATTCCCCCACACGGAGGTTATTGCATGTCCTCATGCAAAATTAAAATTTTCAAATTTGGTGAACCCCTTCTGTTACAAAACCTCTTCAAATTCTTGAGCCAAAACATCCAAATTTGTCCTTGTTTCTTTCTTCTTGGTTACTGCCATCCTTGGTTTCTTCATCAAAATTTTATACTTTAGGCTTATGAATTTTATCTTAAGGGATTTTTTATTTGCATTTAGCTTCTTATTCTTTGCATACCATAAATCAAGATGTAGAAGAATCTTGTCATTTTTGGTTCTCTGTATTTCATTCTATGCTTTTAGTGTTTCATGCTCTTCTTTTAAGTGTCTGTTTAATGTCTCCAAGTCATAAATATATTGCTTAAGGGTTTTTACAATTGGTGGTTCTTTTGGAATATCAGAATGAATTTCTTGATTTGAAGAGGATGAAGTAGCATTTCCCATAGATTTCCTCTCCAAATATTCTATATAATCATATATTTCATGTTGGTCTAGGTCAATTTCGTGTGTTCTTCTTGCTAGACTTCGAATTGGTGACAAATTTGTCAGTGATGGAGCTCTTCGCTCTTCTTCTTCTTCTTCCAAGTTGACAAATTCTATGAATTGTTGGGATGGTTCCTTCACTATTTTATTTAGTCTTTCATTCCTTCTTACGGATGACATTTTAGAAGATAACTTAGTGATAGGAATTTTCCTTTGCTCGTTTCCTTTTTTTCCCTTTAGATGTGCTTTCTTCATTTTCACTATATTTCTTTCTTCTAACATTATTTTCTTTAAGTTTTTCTAATAAAGCTGTAGGAATTTACAGGGTAAGTTCCTTAGATCAAACACCAAAGATCACCACTCAAAAATAGATCAAAGATCAGTACACCAGTATTTGACGTGGTTAAAACCCTCAAAGAGGGAAACAGTCCATGGCTTGAGCCAACGTGGCCACTTCAGGAAATTTATTAATATAAATAAAGAAAATTTACATAATCTTCTCTCATAAATGGTTACTAGAAAAATGACCCTCCATGCTCTTTAAATATAGATCATAGACCAATCATGTGTTAAGCCACAGATCAAGTGTCGGTAATACTGAGGAGAGAGTGAACCATCGAATCACTACATATTGTAACCATCAGATTATAAGTTACAAATGTACATAGTAAAGAAACACACTTTACCTAACTCTATGCTAGACCAATTTATACTTAACTATTTTCTATGTGTCAGAATATCCTAACATCCCCCCTTAAGAACAACTTGGGATAGGATTGAAGCATTTACAAAGGTGACACAAAAGGAGATTATTTCCTGTGTGTAAAAATATCCTAACATCCCCACTTAAGAACAACTTGGGATAGGATTGAAGGATTTACAAAGGTGACACAATAGGAGAAGGAAGGAGGAATTAAATTCTATCCCCCCTTAATGATAAATTTCATGAACTCCAAGCATAGATCAAATTTCGGTAAACTCCACTTTTGTGAGAGCCTTTGTAAAGATATCAACAACTTGATCATTGGTTGGACAATACTTTACTTCAAGAACATGATCATGAATGATATTTCTAATGAAGTGTATGTGAAGCTCAATGTGTTTCATACGCTGATGCTAAATTGGATCTTTGCATAGCTGAATGACACTCTAATTATCACACCAAAGTGTAGTTGGATGCTGGCGATGAAGACGAAGATAGGATCTAACGAAGCCACATGACTTCCTCGCTGGCTTCAACTTCACCACGATACTCTGCTTCTGCCGAAGAAATATAGATGGCACTTTTTTCTTACAAGACCATGTAATAGGTCTTGAACCAAGAGTGCATAAATAACCTGTTGTAGACTTTCGATCATCAGTGTCACTAGCTCAATTAGAATAAGTGAAACCAATCAACAATGGAGATGCTCCTGCACTGTAATGAACCCCTAATTGAATTGTACCTCAAATATATCGAAGTATTCTTTTAGCTGATTTCAGTGACTTTCATGAGGTTGGTGCATAAACCGATCAACAAGACCAATGACAAAGGAAAGGTCAGAACGGGTATGGGTTAGATACAGAAGTTCACCAACAAGTTGACGGTATAAGGTAGCATCAACTTCAAGGGAAGTATAAGTGATGAAAGCTTCACTCCAGACTTAAAGGGAGAAGGAGCTGGCTTATAGTCCTCCATGTGAAAGTGGCGTAGAATATCACAGGCATACTTGGACTGAGAAAGGGTAATACCTTCTTGATTGCAAGACTTGAGGACCAAGGAAATAATGCAAGTGTCCTAATTCTATCATTTCAGACTTATTTTTTATGCTAGAATTCACATGTTTTATCTGGTTGGGATCACTACTAGTAAGGATAACATCATCAACATAAAGAACAAGGATGGTGAAGGACTTATCCAATTTCTTGCTGTAGACAGTTTTGTCAGAATGACATCTAGAAAATCCATTATCTAAGAGAAAGCTACCCATCTTGGCATACCAAGCCCGAGGGGCTTGTTTGAGACCATAAAGAGACTTCCGAAGGCGGAACATAAGGCTAGAGTTGTTTTGGATAAAGCCAGGGGGTTGTTCCAGGTAGATTTCTTCATGTAAATCCCCATGTAAGAAGGAAAATTTAACATCCATCTGATGGACTTCCCATTTAAAGGAGGTCGCAAGGGAAAGAGAAAGGCAGAGACAGTTCATTTTGGAAACAAGGGAGAAGGTTTCAGTTTATTCATTGCCTTTAACTTGTGAAAATCCTTTAGCAACAAGATGAGCTTTAGGTTTATCCACTTTTCCATCTGGTCCAAACTTTGTTCTGTAAACCCATTTTCATTTGACAAGTTTTCTTCCCTTTTGAAGAGGAATAATATCCCAATTATTGTTTTCCAATACGAAACAATATTCTTCATTCATAGCTGCATCCCAATCTGGATGATCTGAAGCTTATTCAAAGGTGTCTGGATCAAGATTTTCAGGAACTTGAGCCAATAAGGAAGAAGCTCTTTCGAACTAAGAATGTGTATGACGTTGATATGCAAGGTCACCTGTAAGAGAACCTGTTGCATCCCCAGTAGACCAGACCCATATTGGAAGTCGTGGGACTGAAGGAACGTCTTAAGGAGGTGGAGGAGGATTTTCATCCTCATTGTCATCATCCGAACTAGAAGGAACGTTGTCAAAAATAGAAGAGATAGAGAGAGGTGGCACATATGCTGAATCAGGCTCATAGGCCAAAGGTGGCACATATGCCGAATCAGGCTCGTAGGAAAAAGGTGGCACATATGCCAAATCAAGCTCGTAGGGCAAAGGTGACACACCCATCGAACTAGACTCGTACATCGATATTTTTTTATCAAATTTTACATCTCTTCTAATGATAAAATTTTTGGATTTTCGTTGAATAATTCTATATCCTTTGAAATCTTCAGAATGTCCAAAAAAATTGCATTTTTCAGTCTTAGGTTCTAAGGCTTTATGTTTCACATCTAGAATATGGCCCAGGCTTCACTTCCAAATACACGAAAGTGACTTACATCTAGTGTGATTGAGATATAGGCTTCTTCTAGAGTTATATTCCTTAAAACCTTAGTAGGAGTGTGATTTACTATGTAATTTGCACAGTTAATTGCTTCTACCAAAAAATTAAGACTAATTCCTTTAGATTGAAGCATACAATTAGCCATTTCTTTTAGAGTGTGATTCTTCCGTTCAGCTACACCATTTTGTTGTGGGATATATGGAACAATATGTTTAAATTGAATGCCATGATCAGTGAAAAAGTGGATAATTTGTTTGTTAACATATTCTCCTCCATTGTAAGATCTTAAATTAATAATGTGATGTCCAAATTGTTTCTCAACGAAGGACTTAAAGGCCAAGAACATGTTAAAAAATTCACTCTTGAGTTTTAAGAAGCATACCAAAGTGCGTCTAGAAAAATCATCAATGAAATTTAAGAAGTACTTGCATCGAGAGAAAGAAACAATAGGAAGTGGACCACATAAATCACTGTGCACAAGCTACAAAGGGGCTAAAGCATGCCAGGAGGCACATTTGTCAAAATTATCCTAATGATGTTTTCCGAGTAGACATCTGGAACAAACACCATCTCGGCAAGATACCATAGGAAGACATGTCACCATATTTTCTTTAAATAGAGTTTGAAGAGAGTGATAGTTTAAGTGACCAAATTGCTCATGCCAAATTTTTCTCACTTCATCATTATGAGCAACAAAACTGGAGGGAAGACATGATGACCCAAAAATGTCAAACTTATAAAAACTTTTTGAATCACCAGTAATTCTAGTAGCTAAAATATGTCTAGGACCTTTGAGGTCCTTAATTACAGCATCATGAGGTGAGAATTCTACTATGTTCCCTTCACCTGAATGAGTTATTTGATAAATAGATAGAAGGTTGCAGGACAAGGTAGGAACACATAATACATCATTAAACTAACCATTATCTAGATGAATGGTTCCAGACCCTACAACACTAAGAGATCTATAATCACCAACATAAATATTTTTGGTGCTACAATCATTTAAATAAGAAAATATGGCTTTATTTTTGGCCATGTGGTAAGAGGCTCCAAAATCAATGAGACACTCATGAGAATGAGAAGAAGAAGATACATTCAAATCATAACCAGATTTTGGTGCTTTACAGCCACAAGAAGAAAGTGCCATTCCTGAAGATGAAGTTGAAGAGTTCTCCAAATTGATGTTGTGCTTCTTCATTGTTGCTTCCAAGGCTTCCATCTTCCTAAAACATTTTGACCCTATGTGGCCATCATGGTTACAAAATTTGCAATGTCTATCTATCTTCTTCCCTTTTTTTTTATATGCCTTAACAGTTTTTTGAGTTGTTTTTTAGTTTGCGGCTGAAATTGCTTAAGAACCTTGTTTGGTAAATATGACCATTATTTGTAGGATGCTTCTTCTTAGGATTCTTTTGGTATGGTTGCTGCTAGGTTTTTAAGGCTTTCTTAGACAACTTTCCAGTATTAATAAGACCAAGGTGTAAGATTTTTTCTTATTCTATTATCAAAGAATCACAAAAGGCATCAAAAGGAGCGGGACTTGTAGGGTGTTCCTTGAGAAATAAGGGCTTCTCTAGTGGAATGGAAGATAGAAAAAAATACAGATTATGCAGGGCCAAACTTAGCAATAATGGAATAGATAAGGTTACCATCTTCCTTTTTGACCTTAAAACATTCTAAAAGAAGTCCAAGGGTCTTGTATTTGGATGAAAAATCTTCAACAGAGAAATTATTGGGGTCCAAAGTAAGCAACTCATTTTCAAGTTGGCGGGCCCTCATTTCATTTTGAATGCCAAAAATAGTATTTAGCTTTTTCATAACTACATCAGGGGTGTCAATTCCTTGGATATGAAATATAAGATCTTGAGCAATGGAAATTACCATCAACCCACGTGCTTGATCTTGTTTATTTCCCTATTTAGTGTCTTTATCTCCATCGGTAGGTTTAGTTTCTTGTTTAGTTTAGGTTTAGGTTTTATTTCATATGCTTTTGAGGTGGTTTCCCCTACCTATATCTCCTCTTTATTCTCCTGAAGGATTCCCTATTTCTCTTGTAGTAGCCCCTGTTTCTCATGTAGCACTACTTTTGCTGCTTTCTCAAGGAAGTTTGTTTCCTAGATATTTTTAAGGTTACTACCCTGGTGGTGGTACTTCCTACAGATGTCACAAGCAGCTTTTTTCTAGCTTTAAGAGAGGTAATATCCTCAATTTTTCCTTCATTAGGCCCCACTTCTTCCTTTTTACTTGGTGACTTATCAATAGTGATAGGGACCTATGAATGAGGTTGTTGTTTCCACTACCTGATATTGGTTCTCTTCCTTGTTTTGAAATATAGGGTAACTTGACATGGTTTTCTCCTTTTGGGCTATACAGGTGTGCCCAATTTATCCAATTTTGCATCCAATTCTTGCTCAACATTCCCTGGAGAGAGACTTATCTGATTTCCTTGTTTCTCTGTTTCTTAGGGCTTATAAGAGTTCTTAGGGCTTGATTATTCTTATACTTGTTTCTTTCCTTCTATTTTCTTAATATCAGCTTCTTCTCCCTCTATTTATGCTGCCCCTTCTTGCTATGTTTTTCCTCCCTCTTTTTCCTTTTTTTTCCTCCCCTACCTCTAGTGCTAGAGGTTGGTGTTTCTCCAGGTGTTATGGCTTGGGTTTCAATGAATAACTCCCTATCCATGTCCACAAAATTAGTCCACAGGACAGGGTTCCTTAAGTGGCTCAAAAAATTCATCACAATTAACTTGATGGGGCCATGGTGAGCTATGTGTTTATTATTTCCTTCCCTCACCTTCTTGCTCATTTTAATGATTGATTATAGGAGTAAATGGAGAACACTAAGTCTTTCAAGTAGAGGTAATTTTGCCTTGAATATTAATTCATGGAGCATGAAATGGTAGGCATATACAACACTCAATATCCCTTCATAAGATATATATTTGAGGATGTGATAAGCCACCTCATCCCAGGGGTAAGGTATGCTCTCCCTTTTCACTCCATTATTATCTTCTGCAAGTTTCTATTTCAGAATGAAGAAGTTTTTCCTAGTTGTGACACTCACTTCTTTCTCTTCTTTGCTCCATCAGATTACCAAGGATAAGGTGGTCACTATGCTTATGATTTCAAGGCTTAAAGAGATGGCCAATCCTCTAATAAAAATAGTGGCACTATCTTCTCCTTGAGAATGCAATGCCATGTAAAATTCGTGAGTGATATCATCATCATACCCTTTTAACAATTCAAATAAACCCATCCATTGATGTCTTCTAAATATTTTCACTACTAGAGGGTGTTGGTGAATTCTCTTGGTGTGTGTGGGTTCTTTTATATTAATTCCTCCCCCCTTTTCTTCTACTACCCCTTCTTGGTGTCACTTAGGTGTGAAATTCAATTTTTTCAAGGTAATCTCTGTGGAAAAAATAGTGTTAAACTTCCATCTTATCAGTGAGGGAGAAGGATGCTAGAATATATATCAAACTAACCCTTTTTCCTTCTACTCTTATCTTTCCTTTATACACAATATTTTTCATAAAGGCCTATTGCTCAATTGTCTATTAAAATTTATCCACTTTAGGAAAAATTTCTCATGCAACTGGATGGATATTAAGGAGGGAGGAAGCCACTCACTTCTTTTCAAAGTATCTTTGTATGTGCATTTAGTGACCCTCGACACGATGATTAGAGGATCTCCCCTTCCTTTACCTACTTAATTTTGCATGCATCTCCTTGAAAGAAGTTTTTTCGCATTTTCAATATTTTAACTTATTTTCAGAGGTGACTAGTCTATATGGTTATGATACATTCATCAAAAAAAAATTATTTGTAATGTAATACTCGGTAGAGGGTAATCATCGTAGGTCCTTCATACTTGTAAATTTGTTTATCCTTTCTCTTGGGATAATGGAAAGCCATTGTTTTGTTTAAAAAAAAATTATGGTTATTTACTGTGCGTATATAAATATTCAACGCAAATCTTTTGAGATATATATTTATCTTCAACGAAAATAATATATATATAAGGTTAGTAAGCGGAAATCCGCTATCTTTTCCAACTCCCAGCTTCACAAATTATTATTCTAATGTAACATTGAGATAATATATGTGAAGTGTGAATTTTGTTTAACAAAAGTCATTTACATAAATGAATCAAAATTATTTATGTAAACCAAGACATGCAGATGGAGAGTATTCATAACAAAATGAAAGATCCTCTCTTTCGGATATCTTTTCTTTCTTTTCTCGTTAAGAATTTTAATTTATCAGAATTGTCACTGTTTTTAAAAATATATATATTATTTAATAATTTTATATATATATATTTTAGTGGAGACATTTTATCTAATTTTAATTTATAAAGTTAAAAGTTTTCCATATAAATGAGTAGTAATATAAGAAAGTAAGTAGTTTGGTTTCAATGAATGTTAACCATTATCATTATAAAAGTTTAAATTATAAAAAAATCTATAATATAAATATAAGAGAGTAAAATATATAAATTTTATGAAATAAAATATTATTAATAAAATATAAACATATATATGATATTAATCTATACAATATTATTTATTATTTAATAATTTATATAATAATTTATATAATTATATTAAATAATTTTGTGAAAATAAAAAATATATATATACAATTTGTTATTCAATAATTTACATTACAATTTCATAACTATCAAAATTAACCATGTTTTATAAAGGACATAAAAATATGCCAAGATGAAAAAATATGTAAACATCTCTGATTTAAAGATATAGATAATTTGAAATTTGAAATATCTGCACATGTTCAATTTTGAACATTTACACATGTGGATAGGATTAATTGAAAACACCTACTCCAAGTATTTATACAGATGGCTGGGATTAATTGAAAACAGCTACTAGAATTATCCCTTCCATTGAGGCCATAATAAGCAATCCACTGATTCATCAGTTTAGATGTCCAGATTTACAGAAGTTGTAAGATCTCGCGACCTAAAAATGTACTTGAAAAGGCTTCATAGGCTTTTTGAGATAAATGCACGGAGTCAAAGAACAGATATTTATCTGCATCAGCACAGGTAAATGGAGTATATTTGTTGCACAGGAAACCCAGCTCTATATCTCCAGTCCCACAACAACCCTTATCAGTCACCTCAAAACCTGCAAGTATCATAAGCAATTTTACTATAATTATATTAATGTATAAAAGCTAATGGCACTAATATGAATGACCAAATTGAAGGTTATTGGGGATGGAGACTTACCGGCTTTGCCTGGATTTTGTATGAATTCTAGAATAAGAGCGTAATAATCAAGAGCAACAATCTTGAGCCCAGGAAGGACAGGTGTCAGCTGTTTGATTATTGCATTGAGCCCTTCATTGAAAGCAGATGCAGCCTCGTTGATTTTCTCCACACACTCTCCTTTGCTGTCAAGGTAATGCACTGTTCTCTCAATAGGTAGACATCCCAAAGGAGGAACGTTAATCAACCCAATTTTGCGCGCATTCAAACTATATAGCTCCTGTCAAATCAATCAAAACAAATTACATATAACCTAGTCAGAATCAATGCAAATCTCCTTAGCTGAAGCGATTAGAATGAAAATCATTAGATAGAAACTTATTGTTTGCATGCCTTAATGTAAGATGCGTATGTCTGCAAGAGAAAATCCGTGTACTGTGAAATGGTAAAGTGAGATGAACGATATGGAAATAGGAAGTAGTTGGCAATGAAGTCATTTGTGCCAATGGCGATGAAATATATTGCCTCACTCAATATCATGGCGGCACGTTCATCTCCCACCAGCCCTATCAATCTCGTTTTATATTCTTTGAAATACTCCACTTCTTTCCAGAATGGTATAACCTCCTACAATTAAACAATAGTCATTAGCCTTATGAATAATTTGGAAATCGATCTAAAACATTGCAGAAAATCAATAGAAAGCATTAAATTAATTAACAAGTAAGTGATACCAGTATTTCACTGGTTTTGTTATCTAAACCAGATCCTGAAGAAGCAAAGTTAACGCCTGTTGTTAAGTCGGAGTCCTGAAGGTTAGGGTCCAGATACGGTGGCAACAAATCTTTGATACCCAGCCCTTCAACTGCAAACATAATTATATATCTTAAATTTTTGGGGCAAAGAAATTACAAGCTCTCACAGGATTAATCTAATGAATTTCTATATTATGATACTCACCAAAATAGTCGGGCATGAGTTTTCCATTTGATACACGTCCTGTGGGAATATGGTTGATGAAGTCTCGGCCATAAGGAGGAAAATTGGCTTTGCTATATGTTGCAATGTAATCGTTATTTCCCGTATCGCCATAGGAATCGCCAAAGAAGAAAACTGCTGGCACTGACACATTCTGAGCCTCTGCAATTATCCAAATGTTCCTCGTCTGAAAAAACGATATCACCAACAATAAGAAAGTGCCGAATAATAACGCCGAAACTAAAGATACAGACCTCTTCATGGCCCCGATCACTGGATTACAAAACAACAAGCAGTCAATATATAACATCTTAAACACAAAAATCAGATCATCAGAGTTATAAGTATCACTCGTCTTGGAATTAGGAGGAAGGATTAATCGTACTCTAAGGCCTAACAGATTGAAGTAATGAACGATTAATTGTGGTGTCAGAAAATTTCCATGTCGTAGTTGAGAATTCAAACCTCTTTGGCCATCCTGTCGTTCGACAACAATTATTATCCCAAAAGTTTTTAGGTGATGATGATCTCACAACTTTCTCGCACGCCAAGCGGATTAACGACAGTTCATCGAGCAATATTTTATAATACTATGTATTATAAGTACGTAGGATTTTATCTGGTTGAATTTGCTCAAAATTTGGCAGTGATTCGAATCACAATTTTGAGCTGTGTACTCTTTCCCCAATTTGAATATTCTACATATCAAGTATTTTTGGGAAGTTTTGAATTGTACTTTCTCCACAATTTGAATGTTCCACGAATCACAATTTTGAGTTGTGTATTCTCTCTGTAAATTGAGTATTCCAGTATTCCACATAGTGTTTGAGAAATTTTTCATATGCAATGGATTCTAATCACAATTTGAACAGTGTACTTTAAGTATTTTTATAGGCTATTTTTAGCCTAGTTAAGTATTTTTATAGGTTATTTTAAGCCTAATAAACGTTTTTTCCTTTCTTAAATTTTCCATATACAATAAATTCGAATCACAATTTTGAACTGGACACTATCCACAAGTTTTGTTTTACATTAATATTTAAAATAAAAACACAATATAAAAACCCAAATAAAAACATAATAATTACACAAATCCACTTCATTGAAACCTAACACCGTAACGTCACACAGTAAAATCGTTAGGCGTCTTGTTGCAGATGGTGAGAGGCCAAAAGCGTAATATGTGTACTGATGTAACATACGATAAAAAGAGAATCAGGCTAACGTGGCTGCCTTTGCTTCACGAATTCTAGGGAGAGATTTGCTTCAAAACAAACGTGCACACCTAATACGCATGCTCGTTATGTGGATGTGACCAACTAAAATAAATACCTCACCGTTTGTTCGATAGTGTATGACAGCTTTATTAAACTTAACTAGTGTTTGACTAGTTAAAGACAATTTGCTCAGTGTTTTTTATCTCGCAAGAAAAACTTAAAAATTACTGTTAATTTAGCAAAATTATTTTAGTTACTGATTTATTAATTAGAAGCAGTTAATCAAATTAAAAGAAGAAAATCTTTTAATACGAAATATACAAGAAAATCTTTTAATACGAAATATACATAAAGCTAATGGTAAACCAATGTTTCCAAGAATAGGAGGTGGTTGGAGAACAGTTGGAAACAGTTACCTATTCTTCTGAGGATAAAGCTGAATCCTAGGAGAGGAGTAGGGGTTCTGTGAAATTGGTAAAGGGAGAGCATTTTCTAGAGCTGGTTGGGGACCAGTTGAAAATAGCTTACAGCAGCCCTTGTAAAGCCAGAATATCTGAGTGTGACTGGATTGGCCATCCAAAGGTCACAGCAGAAGAATCCATTGTTAACCCGTGACACTGTCTAGATTCTGGAGCTAGGGGGAAGTGGAGGACGTAACAGCCTCCCTTGAAAGGTTGGGTGTACCTCAGCTTGAACCTATTTGGTTTCAGATAAGTACTACTGTGCAAATCTTAACAAGATATTACTGGATTAGAAGGCTATACACAATATTGTAGATGTGTGGGTTACTGTCTTATTATGAATTTATTTGTATATGTATATATATGCAAGAAGTACTACTGTGCAATTATTAACAAGATATCACTGGATTAGATGGCTGTTCACAGTAATGATGGAGTACTGTTTATTTTTTAGTATATATATACATGAATGTATATGTAGGAAAATAGAAAAGTAAATCAGTACGTAGCACTACTCTTTTCTGCAATCGTACTATGATTGAACAAAGCAATGACAAAGCCAAATATTTCTCTGTTGTCAATGTTCTTATGAGATAAGTAAATGATAACGGAATTGAAAATTATAAGAACAACTTCTACATTATACATTCTACTGAAAAGTTGTACAACTATATTTATATGTTTTTTTTAACTAGAGTTGTTTTAATAAGAAATGAAAGAACGCTTTTGGATTCTCTGTAAATATAGCAGAAGAAATAAATACCTTCCATAACAGTGTTAGACTATTCTTTGGAGAGAATAGGGTTCGAAAAGTAGAATAAATTTATTATTTGGAATATTTTTCTAGGACAGTATCAGGGTAGGGAAACCTGGTCACAACGCCCTGTCGACCTTGGTTCTGGAAGTAACCCTGAAGCTAGGTACATCGACCGCGGCCAGTCCCCAGATTAACACGGACTTAACCCATGGTGGTTTGGGCACCGTTGCAGGGGCGAACTCATAAACATATAAACCAAAGTTACGGGTTTAATTACTTCCGTATGTCGAGCAAATAAAAGTAAGCAAGGAACTGTAAACCCTTAAGACAGTTGAAACATGAAGAAATTTAGCAAGATTACATATTTCCGTGAGATGAATTCAATAATATTAACCAGTTGTAGCATAAAAGGAAATATTTTCATATACAGAGTAATGTCGGAGGAAAAATTCAAAAAACATCCAAACTGATAAGCTTAACAGTGAAGAGACGCTACAAGTATTGAATTGGAAACTTAAATGTTCAGTACAGCGTTACTGGGCTCCGCCCCAAACTTAACAACCGGAAAATTGTTTAAGAAACTCGATAAACAGAGTATCCAGTTAGCCATTCATGAATAATATGCTAGGGTAAAACCTTGAGCATTCTTTATGGACAAAGAAAACAAAACACCAAAACTTCGGTAGATGGAACCCTAAGAAGGGTTTAGAAAACCCAGATATCTCTTTTACCAGCGCCATATAAAACCCCGCTACAATCCCTCTTCAAAGGAGCAAAATACCTATTAAGGGTGAATGTAGTGTTAGCTATGACCATATTAGAGTGCCGCGTAGTACTCTAGTAGGGTTTCACTAAAGATTACCTGAAAACATGAAAATAACCATGAGTATGGGATTAAGATCGAAATCGGACGAGGAAACAAAACAAAACTCATCTCAATAAAAGAGGGCGGAGTAATTTCACCTAAGAAAAAGAATCCCTCGAGCTAGACCTGCAAGAGGAACAGACAGAATATCAGTCTCTTTTATATGACGTTGAACCCAAAATGCTTCTTGAATTAGATGAAACAGTTGGGTAAGGTCGAGCATGGGAAAAGCCGCAACTGTGCTTACCCTAAACCCTTCAATGGCGCCATAAAAAAATCCTTGAAAACCCGCAACATCAAGCCAAAAGGAAGATCCGAGCCTCTCTGCAAGGAAAGGCTGAGCCTCTCTGCAAGATTTGAGCAGAGGAGGGATTATATAACAAAATAAAACAAATCTCTGCCATCGTGAATCAAAACTAGAAAGAAACGAAAGCATCTGTAAACTGGGTTAAAACCTTAAAAGGTATAAACTTTGTTGCAGAGGGAAGGAAACTAACCTTATAAAGAGCACAGAGACGAAGGATCCGATATGAAGGCCAAACTCTGCAAACACGCCAAAGGGAAAATGAAACAGCTCACAGCTTGATAACTCACAGTTGAACCAGAGTTGTTTCCCCGAGAATCTCGCAGAGACCAAGGCAGAATTACACAGCTGTCGATGGTCATAATAGCCCAGTACCAAGCTAATCAATGGAGTTGACATAAAAACATCACAGATGGAGGATTAACCAACCAAGTGGCGGCCCGAACTCCGAAGACATTTATTCCACAAATTGACAAAGGGTTTAATAATTCGAATGCCAAGCAATGTGAGTTCCAATACTTATGTGCGTAAGTACAAAACTATAAAACATTTGTCATGACCCTGACAGAATAATATTATGGTGGTTGAACAGGATATGAATAATGAATATAAAACCTTATGATTATAACTCGATTGGTAAACACGAATGCCAAAATAATTAATGGCTATTAACCAAACTCAAGCCATAATTTTGGTTACAATCAATATTTTTATACAGAGTTGAGACTATTTACTTTACCATGGTGACAACGATAAAAAAAAAATTGATTCTTCTTTTATAATTATTAATTGATTTACTAAATGAACACGACACTCGTTCAGCTAAAATAAATACCTCTTTGTATGTTACCCAATCTCCATTAAAATGATTTTGTTTTTAATCACTACGTTCAGAATTGTGAGATAGAGTATACCATTTGCATGTCAAATAAATAATATTTTTTAAATTATAAATTTAAATTATTTTTTAAATTATAAATTTAAATTATTTTTTAAATTATAAATTTATAATATTTTCTTTTAATTATAAATTTAAATTTAGAAAAATAAAATATATATATCTTTATAAATTTTAATAATTAAATAAATAAGTTAAAGATGATCTCTTATGTAATAAATAAATATGTAGCAATTATATGTGTAACTTTAAATTAGATTTTATTATCTTTAAAAAATAAACAATAAATATTGAGATTTGATATGTTTTTTAATGTTCAAATTTACTTATAAATTTATTTTATTTATTTATTTACAAATTCTTAATAAATTTTTAATTTAAAATAAATATATATAATATAAATATTAATTTAAATTAATATGTAACATAAAAATCTTTAGATGTAGGTGCTTCCTAATGTGGAATTGGCATGCTACATGGGCTCTCCAACGCCAAGCAGTTGTCCTCACCACGAGGCAGCATATGGCCTTGGCGTGGGAGCCTAAAATATGCCACGCTGGTTCACAACCCAGTGCCATAACTGGTATTCAATTTCACTCGTCATGAATTCATTCTTGTCTGTCGTGTTTGCAGATCGTCCTGGCCATTTATGGGCAATGGCGTCGTCTCCTCCCAGTAATTCTCCCTCCGTCTCTCTGTCAAGTTTTCTCTCGGATCTATTGATCCTTATTGCGCCTTCGCCCTTTAGATGCCCTTCGCTCACTCGCTCCACGCTGCATATTGCCTCTCTGCTCGTCCATCTAAATCTATTCATTCGCCTCACCTACATTCTCAGAATTATGCCGACTCCATTCGTCATCGCCATCAAACGCATAATCACAGAGGCAGAGGTCAAGGTTCACCCTCTCGCCCTCCCATCCCCACCATCTCGAACCGCTCTGTGGATTTCTCATTGGCCATGGATGTGTCAGAGTTTTTTGACCCTTAGCTCCTCTCTGCCCACATCTCCCTTCGAATTCTTGAAGCCCATCCATGCCATTCAAACTTGGGCTCTAGGAAAAAGATGTGAAAATCAAATCTTTCCCCACTCTTACCCCCAATAACCTCGGAAAATGGTGGCTCTGCCCGTCAAACCTATGGAGGAATCATCGAACAACGGAGGTAGCAACAACTTCGCCAAAGGGGGCAAGGCAAAAGAATTGGGAGCTCGTTCCACCTCCACGCCCGAGCTGGACCCTCAACTCTCCAAGCCAGAGGATGACCCCTACAAATATGGTTGCTACATAGAGGAAGAGCAGCCTCCTCAGCAAATTCAAGATGCAAATGACCAGAACGTCTATCGCCGTGGTTCTTCCTTTTTCTAGTTCTTTCTAGTTTTACTTTAGTCTTTATTTCTATTTACATTTTGCACAACAAACTTAGCTACTGGGTTCTTCTGTTTAATGATGGTTTCCCCTTAAGGAGAAGCTCTTATTATGCTTTGTGGACTGGTTTCCCCCCAAGAAGCAACCCCTTTTTTGTTTTTTTCAATTTTCTCTTTCCCATAAGGATTGGCTAGCTTACTATACCTTTATAATTTTTGTATTATATAATAAAATCTAGTCTTATTTAGAAAAATATAAATAATAATAATAATAACAAATATATATATATATATAAAAGATTAATATATATATCGACAAAATTTCAAAAACAAAGTAAGATGTATAATAACCGTCTAGCGTGTATTTTCATAATAATTTAAAAATATTAATATAAAATATACCTGGATGTTAACTAAACTAATAAATGATGACTAATTTGTATATAGAATTATTTTTTTAATTATTAATTTCCTTAGAAAATAATTCATATGAATATAGTTGATAGTTTTTATGTTATAATTTAAGTAAAATAAATTGTTTCTTAACATGTAAGAAGAAAGTAAATTATGATTTCATACATATTTCTGCAGTTTATATATATACGAAAAAGGTTTATATTTTTTTGTTAATTTATTTGTTATAAAAGTGATAAAACAATATATGAGATAAAACCATATATAATATAGTACAATGAAATAAATTTTTTATATATTATTGGTGGTGTGTATAATGAAGATTAAAAAAAAAAAAAATTAATATTGTAAAATTGTGAATTTTTTTTAATTTTTTAGTAATATTAATGAAACTCGTTTTTTAATATTTAATTTCAATTAAAACATAAACGAGATAAAGTGTTTCACTGAATGATAAACAAATACATTTATAAAATTATGTAAAATTATGTATATGATAGGATAAAGTGGTTCACTAAGTTGTATACAAGTAAATTTGTTAATTTATCTCTTTAGAACTTATCAAAGAAAAAATTAAAAAATTATAGTGGAAACATATAGTAAATACAATTTTTTACCATCGTTTTATGATTATCAATATAATAATTGTTCTATCTGGAAATAAATATGATTATCAATATAATAATTGTTGTATTTAAAAAGAACTATGTTTTATATAAACAGTAGATATAATTTTTTACAATGTTTAATTTAATCAATATTAAAATGTTCTTAAAATCACGAGCATATTTGCATTTTAATATTATTTATAAATATGTCTTACAAATCTCAACATCTAGTAGAATATTTTATTGGTCTTATTCAATGAGTCGTGTCTGAAAAACAATGTTATTATCATTTTATTATCATTTTATTTTCTTATTTGTTAAATATAAATGAAATATTTAGTATTATTTAATTGCATTGTTTATGAATATTTGCATGGAAGGTCTTTAAATGATAAGTTCTTTTGGGAAGATTTGACCAATAAGATCTATGTGTTTTCGTCCTCTTCTCTCTAAATAAATATTGACACATGACCCTCCAACCATCGTAGAATTAGTTGAGAAGTGTTGTCTTTAAATTTTTCTAAATCTCATTTTCTAATCTTTAAACTTTAAGATATTTTGATTTTTCATTGACTTTTAAGTTAATTTATAATAAAATTAAGTTTTATCATGTTTTGAAAAATAAATCTCTAAAAATATTAGAATAATAATTTAGATTTTTTATATTTTAATGTTTTAAAATTAATTTATAATAAAAATTTTAATATATATTATTAAAATATAAGTAATTTTGACACTTAGCATATAACCTTCATGGAATTATAATCTTAAGATATTTTGATTTTTTATTGGTTTTTAAGTTATTATAAAATTAAGTTTTATTGGGTTTTAAAAAATTAAATCTATAAAAATATTAGAATAATATATTTTTGTTTTATTTTATTTAAATGTTTTAAAGTAAATTTATAATAAAAATAATTAATATTTAGTAATTTTAACTTATTTATTATGATTATTCTATATTATGACATCGTAAAGGAGGGAACATAAATATTTAGCAATAGTGAGGAAAGACCACAAAGATGTGATGGATCTTTAGGTAGAGTGGAAGCAAATATTTAATTATTGTAGATTGCTTTTGTGCCACCTTCTTTTAGTCAATCTGATGGACTGGATTGTGTCTCTAATATATCAAAAAATATGGCCAAAATCAATGTCATTAGTGTTGCTTTTACCCCAAAATGGATAATTATGTGGACTTGAACATTGATTTGAAGCATCCAAGGATTGATAGTTTTGTTAGCAAGCCCAAGCGTGAAATCACAGAGGGTGTGCTTAAGATTTCAAAGGTACTACCTAGAAATTGGTTGGTGAATTCAATATTGTCTACTTTAGAAGATAACTCCTATTCCAATTTTTTTTATGTAATTGCAGTCACCATAGGTGAGATGCTATCCATTTCGCTTGAATTTATTTTTTTTCTTCTAAAAGGGATTTTATATTATCATGGTTCTAATATTTACAATACTTAGAACTTAGAAGTCCAAAACTAGCACATAAATAAAATTAATGAGAAAATGATTAACGAAATTAGATTGTTTTTCCTAGAAGAGTGCCTCTCTTTTCACCTCTAGAAGAGCGTCACTCTATTTCAGTTCCACCTCCTCTATTGTCATTCTCAGTCCTCTTGCTTCAAAATTTCATTATACCGAAGGAACTGACAATGACATCTTTCTGAATACCGAAAATAACTTCTTCAATCCTAATAGCAACTTAATTTTGTTTATCAATCATTAAAATATAACAGGTTGATTCCTCTTTAGAGATTTGTATTCCCCTTTCTAATGTATCTAAGTGGATTTATATATCTCATTGCAAGGAAAATACCCTTTAACGGAGGTTATAAAGGAGGTTTTTAGTGTTATAAAGCTGGCCAAAATTGTCAAGAAATCATTTGCTACAACATTTGTTTATGGTTATGGAGGTTTTGGCGGAGCTTTTACCAGAAATTCAACACAAATAAAAAAATGTGTGGCCGAAGGTTATTACTTGATGTTTTTTCATCGGTGCGCTACTAAGGTTTCAACGTCGGTGCATGTCATCTAGAAGTTGGCTTGGGGCGGTCGAAGGTGCATGCACCGGGCCGTCAAGGTATAAAACTGCACCAGGTGCAGTGATGGTGATACAACGCATGGGGCCATTCTAATTGGTCTTGGGATTTGTGTGGTGCCCATTGGTCATTTCAACGCATTGGTACGTAGACTTATAGAAACACATTGGTGCAGAGTATCACATAAATGCACAGAGATTTATAATTGGTATCGGTATTTGTGCAGTGCCCATAGGTCGTACAAATGCACTGGTGCGTAGTTCCCCATAAACGCACCGATATTTTTAATTAGTTTTGGTATTTTTGTGGTGCCCATAGGTCGTATAAACACACCGGTGCGCTAAAGCATACAAACACACCAGTTTACAGTAACTCAGGCGCACCAGTGTTCATTTTTATTTTTTAGAAACATCGACCTCTCACAGTGCAATTATTGTGATTTTTTAAAATTCATTATTCATCAAAAGTCGACACATCTTATAACAATATTCATATTAATTAATTTTTTATATCATATCATAATTATTGTGATTTTTTAAAATTCTATATTCATCAAAATACGACACATATCTTTTAACAATATTCATATGAATTAAATTTTTATTAGTGCATTTGAATGTGATGTTTGGATTAATTTGTTATATCATATCATCAAATTTCACATCTCTTTATTATAATATTTAGTCATCCATAAATTTAATTAGTGGTGTTACATTTCACAGCCACAATGGAGAACGCAATAGAATAAATTAAAACATACTTTTATTATTATTATAATATATATATATATATATAAAACATACTTTTTCATACAAAATAGGACAATTATTGGTATCCCTTTGTCTTTTAATTGGGACACTATGTCCATTACATTAAACAAAATTTCTGATTTCACAGACAAATATTTCATAAAATACAATGCCTTGATTTGATATCCAAACATAATGATCATCCTTCTTCGCTTGAACTGTTGTCACTACTAAAGCTACTTCCATGACTTGGGTTAGTTTCAGGAATGTTTGTTCACAGTGTTGATTGTTTTCTTGATCTTCTTCACCTTTCATCTACAAACATAAAAATAAATTGTAATGAGTGTATACACATTGATGAGAATAATGAAAATTGCAATATTAAATAATATACATCAATGTAAATAAAAAAGAAATGACATATCATAGAAAAAATTGACTCATAAACTATACACATTCTTTTAAAACCATGTACCATGCCATATTTCAAGATTTCATCTACTGGCGTGGTTCCATACTTTGTTTCATGCAAGTTTTATACCCCATAACAAATCATATATTAAATATAAAAGATTTTTTTGTTCTATTAATTATAGACAGAGCTAAGTAAAACAATATTGATATATGCTTACAAATTCCACAATTAATTTATGATATGCCAACATATACTCACAACCCATATTTAACCCAATTTCAATCAATTTGTTTGATGGTTCTTCTTTGTATGTTAGCACCTATTTGAAGACATTCAATGATGATTTTTGTAAAACAACTTAAAAAATACAGAAACGAAATCTAGTTAAGTTGTTATAAGGAATTAAAAATTAATCACAAACTTAGATATCAACCCTTTTCTTCCTTGTCGTCCTGTTTTATGTGTTGAATGGGTTCTATTTTCTTTTCTTTTTCGCAAGAAAATAATTGAAAATTAATATTTAATGCTAAATTGTTTATTTATTGTACCTAATGATTGAAAAAATTAATGATTACATATTACATTTGAAGCACGTTGTTGTTGAGATGGCTCCTCCTGCGATGCAATTTTGTCCATTTCTTTGACCATCTCCTTGTACACATTTTTGGACATTCCTATCGGCATATTTCTGATATCAGCTTGTTCATTATTTGAAATTTTCATAATCTTCCTGAAAAATGTAACATGACAATAAACTATTTAATTTTTATATTGATATATGAAAAGTAAATATAACAAAAGTGATATTTATAAATAATTCTAGACAAACATTTAAAAGAATATTACTTTTTCATTCCTTATTTTTTATTGTTGTACGTTTTTGCTATTAAAAATCTAACATGTCTCATTGACCAATTCTCTGGAAACTCTTCCTGTAGTTTAGATAAAATTTGGTTCTTTGAATCATTGGATTGATCTTTGTATTGTAAGTGGAAAGAACGTCTATACATTCGTTCCACTAGATCCCTCAAACTTTTGTAAAAATTTTTTTCCCTTTTGTTAACCTCTAGCACCACTCCAGATGAGCTAAGGAGCAATTCATTTTCATTTACATGTTCTATTTTTTTTTCTTTTCTTAGAACAACATTCCTTTTCTGAGTTGTTGGTCCCTGTAGAAAATTAAACAGATGTGAATTATTAGATTGTTTGACACATGTTATCTAATAATTTCAAGTATATTATTAATGAAAATTAAAAAAAGAAACTCATATAATTTGGATCGATAATATTGTTTCATTCACTTGATTCATCATTTTGCAATTTTTCCATCAAGCTTTTACACTCTTCTAGTCCTAGATCATAAATAATCTTATCGAGCTTCGTCATTTTGTAGCTCTGCATGATACACAGTAAACAATACATATTAGTTAAACTTACATATAGTTCAAAAATAATATTTTTTGTAAAGAATTTACAAAGAACTTGCCTTTTTTTCTTTTCTTGATATGTTATCAGTATTTTTGTTACTTGATATCTTGTCAGCCATTTCTTTATCAATTTGAAACCTGTACCATATCATTCATTAATATATTTATAAAAAAAATGTCAACTTTTCAGGTTAAAAAAAAAAAATCTCAAGAAACTGGTGCGCCATTCATGGTGTACGCACAGACGTCGGTGCGTGGGGGTATTATAAATGCACCACACAATCAGTATAATAGACCGTATGGTGTTCTATGTCAACAAGGAGCACTGGTGCATTACATGTTAACCACCACACCGATTAACATAGAGAAAATAATAAAAATAGTCCAGTGTTAGTTTTTGTAACAAAAACGCCTCGCACAAATAAGGGACCACCATACAGTTCTCTCTGTCTACTAGGAGACCCGGTGCAGTGGGTTATATGTTACATGGTGCACCGATTAACAGAATAAAACATTTTTTTGTAAAAAAACATGTTTGCAGTGCGCCATAATGAAATAGCGCATCAGTGCCATATTTTACATATGGCGCACTGATGTAAAAAAATTTGTTTTTAATTTTTTTATCACACTGTACTTTTGCAGTGCGCTAGAATAATACAATGCACCGATGCGCTAGGTTACATCAGGCGTATCATTGAAAAAAAATATATGTTTTTTTTAAAATTCACATAAGGGCCAACATGGATTGGGATCCGACTATGCAATTCGTCCCGTGGGTTGGATCTCTTAGGCCTATATATAGCAATACAAACCCTATAAATCTAAAATGAAAAGCCCTAATTCTAAAATCACAGAAATAGGGAGAAGAAAGGACAGAAACAAAAAGAATGTAGGGTTTGTTTCAAAAAATAGTTTTGGTTTTTATTTTATTTTCCTGAAAATGAAAAAGAAATTGAAATTTTTTTCTTACAGCAAAAAAACTAAAAAAAAACAATAAACATAGAAATTGTTTTCTTACTGCGTAAAAAAACTGCAGAAAAAAATTAAAAAATACAATAAACTTTAATCACGAGATCGTTTGAAATTTTGTGCTACAGGGTTTGAATCACCAGAGGTTTGGAATTCTAATTGTTTGAATACTTTTGTTCGAACGTATTTCGCTACTCCACAGTGCTCTCGTGCTCTGTTTGCTCGAGGTATGTCTCCTATAAATATCTGAAATTTTTGTAAAAATAGTGAAATAATGAAAAGTGTTTAGTATTTAAAGAATTGTTTTATGAAATTAGATTTTCGAAAATATTTTTCCACCCATTTTTCAATTTACTGCTTTTTTTTTTTCACTTAATGAAAATAGATTTGTGCTTTTTTTATTTTCGGTTATTCATTGTCGATGCGTCATTTAATATCACCGCACTGGTGTGTCTGTTTATATCACGACACTGGTGCGCATTAATGAAAATGCACCGGTGCGGTGATCTATACATTAGCACCGATAATAAGAAGTCCATTTTTAAGGCACCGAAATTAATTTTAGGTGTGTGCACCAAAATTTATTGTTGATTTTGCTCAAATGCAGGGAGAATAATATATCATAATTATATCGAATGGAAAATTCTTCAAACTCCAGCTCGTTCCATAATATTTCTCAATTTCCATCGTGGAGTTCTCCCTATCCATCTCGAGACATAATATTTACTTCATATTTTATTTATATTTTCTTTATCTAATTGAATTTATGTTTTTTATCCATGTCAATCATGGACAACTTAATTAAATTTATAATGTATACAAATTTGCAAGTTCATGCAGATTCAGCATCGAGTTCAGATGCACAAAATATTCAAACATCTCCAAAATGTCGGAAGCTCTTATTAGGAGTAGCATACCACAAGGCACATTTGGTAGATGAAAATGGACAGCCGCTTCACCCTGCCAATTGTAACAATATTGCATCTTCTAGCCACAATCCTAGGACAATGATGGTAATAATTATAATTGTTTGGTATATTGATTAATGTAACTATTTCAACATCAAACTAATTAATCATGTAATATTGTCAATGTGGTTACTAATTGACATCATATATTTTGTACTAATCATTTTTTTTTTAATTATTAGGATTCTAGTGATGATGAGAAACCTACCTACCATCTTCCGTTGCACCCCACGACAATGTCAAATCGAGAGAAGACTGAATTAAGAGAAAAGATCGGAGAGGAACGATACCAAGAGTGGTTGAATCAACCACCGATTCAATTCCCACTACATCCAGATTCACCAATTAGGAATGACTACAGCAATAGTAGTTCTTCACAAGCTGGAAATATTGGAGGCAATCAAATAGAGTTTGATATAGATGATTACTTAAGGGATACGACTTCCATGGAGACAATATTGTTAGATGCATTCCAAAACGATGATTAGCTAGGGGATGATGCTCATATCATTAACACTTTTTTCTAAAGCATTAAATTTGCTTCCACCACCCCTCTCTTTGGACCTTGCAGTCAGTCAAACTCTACCCAATTGGGGACAATGATGTAACTTACTGTACAACTTGAAAGCAAAGTTTAGCTTGTCAAATTCATGTTTCTCGGAAATTTTGAGGTAAGTTACCATAAAGTACTCCCTTATATATATTTGAAATATAATCAGTACATTGCAATGAACATTACAAATGGTAAATTTTATGAACGTTAATAATTATATCGACATTAATGTACATTTATTAATATATTTTTCCATGATCACCAACTACAGGTTATTCAAATATAAGGTTCTTCCGAGTGATAATGTCTTGCCCGGTAGTTGCGAAGAGGCAAAGCAATTGTTGAAAATGTTGGGTTTTGAGTACATATCATATCATGCATGTTCAAATGATTGTATTCTATATAGAGGATAATATGCAGACTAAGAGATGTGTTTGAAATGTGGGCATGATAGGTATGATAAATCAAAAAAGAAAGGTAAATCACGTACTGGTCCTCCTTTTAATATATTGAGGCACATGCCTATAATCCCAAGGATTCAAAGGCTCTTTCGATGCAAAGAATTATCTAAGTTGCAGGGGTGGCATGCTCACATAGAAGTGAGTTGGGAGTTATGAAAATTCCAACTGATTCAATAGCCATGAAGCATATAGAGAATACATGGCCTGAAAAATTCAAGGATGAAGTACGAAGTTTATGGCTCAGCATAGCCATGGATGGTGTCAACCCATATTCCCTCTAGAACACCAACTATTATTTTTGGCCTATAGTAGTGATCAATAACAATATCCCCCCATGGTTGTCTGTGAAGAATGAACATCTTATGTTGGCTCTCATTGTCCCTAGTAGAAGACAATTGAAGAATATGGATGTCTACTTACAACCACTGGTAGATGGATTGAAGGAATTATGGGATGGGATAAATGTATATGATATATCAATACCCATCGCAGTAGAGAGGAGTTTTATGTTGTATGGCATATGTGCTTACATGACATATGATTATCCAGGCTTAGGAGTTTGCTCTGGTAAATTACATGTTTAATTTATTGATTTGTTTATATATGTAACAATATTATTTCACATATTAGTTATTTAATTCGTTGTATTTGTTCTGATCTTCATGATATTATTTAATGTGCCATGCATATTAATTGTATACAAGAATCTCACAGGTCTTGTAACAAATTTTTATTTTGGATGTAAATGTTGTGGACCTTCTCTGAAAGCTAGATGGTCCAAGGACCTACGAAATCTAGTGTATGATTTCTCTAGGGTATTCCTCCCAGAAGATCACCCTTACAGAAGAGTAGCATCCGCTTTCAATGGTAAACGAGAGAGAACCCAAAGGCCTCCAATAACGACACCAAATGAATGGCTTAGAGCATATGAGAGAGAGAAGGAGAAGGAATTCATAGAAATGTTAGATTCAAATGGGGAGCCTATGATGATCTTGAATTATTCAACACCTATGTTGAGAAATTTCCCATTAGGATGAAAAGGAAATCTATCTTTTATGACCTCCCATATTGGGAGCATCTTAAGATTACCCACTTATTAGATCCCATGCATATATTTAAAAATGTTTCATCTTCTAATGGAGGCACATATCATCAAAACAAAGTGACACATTGGTTGTTAAGAAAGATCTTATTACTTCAAAAACTAAAAAGAAACATTGGCCAAGATGATTATAAAGTATGGGATCAGAGGCAGGCATTGGTCCCTCTAATTCATGGTTTTTCAAAGAAGGTGATGTCCCATGGATTTTAAAAAAAGATGATATTTCTTTGGCAAAGGAATTTATAATGGGCATGAGGGTGCCAATTTCATACGGGTCTTCTCTACAGCACTGCTTCACACAATGTCAAAAGCATGATTTTATTATTTGTTATATTAATAAATTTTATCCCATGTGGGGATCATAAAACATAACTAATTTTTTATATTATTACACATGTTTATAACTTTGCAGTGTCATTATCCTTTGTTCGTGCATGGGTGTGTGAAACATGAATTCACTCAAGACCTAGGATGTGCCATATCTAAATTATCTGCATTTGTATGTTGGATCATGTAAAAGGAGATTCATGTGGCTAGCATTCCATGGTGGCGTTAAGAGATAGTTGAGATTGTTTGTATGTTTGAGAAGGAACTGTTGACGAGTTTCATGGACTTATAGGTTCATCTTCTAATCCACCTAGTAGATGAGGGTGAATTATTTGGGGTGGTTTCTTGTCATTGGATGTTCTTCTTAGAGAGGTACATGAAGAAATTGAAAGGTTTTGTTCGACAAAGGGGAAAACCCCGAGGCGTCTATGGCAGAGGGGTACATATCATATGAGTATTTCCATTATGCCAGTGAGTACATCAAGAAGATTGACAAGAGACCAGGTGCAATGATTTGGGACGATGAAAGGGATGAAGACAAAAGAGAAGGGGATTTTCTCCAAACGAGTGGAAAAAAACGCTTAATAAAGAGGAAGAGACTTATAATTTTTCAAATTTACACATTAATATTCATGTTGAACTTCGATATAATGTATATTTTGATCTATAATTACTATATAATGTCGGCTTGATTTCATCAGCGAATGAAGAAATTGAAGCAATCAATAAATTCATTCTTTACAATTCTGAAGCGACACAATCGTGGGTCGCATTGTATGAACAAAAGAGGATGAAATGGGATAGTGACAGGAAAGAATTCAGACTATTTAATGGTAGAAGTGTGCCTTATCCCGATCATTTAAAAGAAAATATGCCAAAAATATGCCTCAACGGTTGGGTTGCTGACCAAGTCAGAGAGAAATACGGTGCAACCGGTCGTTACCCGCGTGCTGAAGAGGATATGCTAAACGTAGGGATTGGGTGCAGCAACTCGATAATAATGTTTTTAATTTATATGTAAATTTGAAACTTATAAGACATCTATATTTCATACTTCAATTGTTGGGGTATTATAAGACACATGACACTATGATTTTTTTAATTTTTTATAATAGGTGCATTTGTTCCCATCTATGTCGGAATATGGACATCATTTTCACATAGAAAATGGCGATGCTGGAAACATCACACAAGACTATGGAGTGGAAGTCGAGCTCAATCAATCTAGTCGATCTAGCCATCGTGATCAAAACCTAGTACGAGGGACGTTAGGTTACGTCAGAAAGATACAAGAGATCATTGAAGTGGATTTCTCTTCTTTCCAATGTGTTATTTTTAGGTGCAAGTGGCGGGGTACCTTAGATCGGAATAATGTAAAGGAAGATCGCAATAGTAGACTGATATGTATCAACTCTAGAAATATGTGGGATGAAGATAAGGAGCCCAATGTTTTCCCTAAACACTGCAACCAGGTGTTTTTTTACCCAGATGTGTTGAATAGGGATTGGTGATTCGTATTGACACATGACCCTAGATCAAAACATATTTTTGAGAACAATAGTGTTATCATGCCATGCAAGTTGGAAGATAATGAGGGTGATCATGAAAACTGAGAGTGATATGGTACATGTGCTATTTCATCAATATTTATACTTTTTAAGATGGGTTTTTCGAAACATTATAATATGTATTTTGAATTAATTGGTAATTTGCATTGTGTTGATGTTAAAATCAATATTTCACTTGATAATTTGCAATTATGTTGATCTCAAAAAAAATGGCGTACTGTATAAAGTTTTTTTTTTTTTTTTTTTTATGTAAGATCATAATAAAATAATGATAATTCTAAAGTACATGAAATTATTTGCATTATTTTCTAAATTTTATTATGTTACAATAATTCATATTATTCTAGATTTATTATTTTACAATTATTTAAAATTTTACAAATTTACAAATTTACAAATTTTAATAAAATCATTTCACATTAATATAATTAAAATTTTCACATTAATACAATTAAAATTTTACAAATATTTTACATACAATTACAATTAAAATTACAATTACAATTACAATTTTACAATTTCACATACAATTACAATTAAAATTTTAGAATTTTACATATATACAATTACAATTTTACAAATTAAAAATTTACAATTACAATTACAATTTTACAAATTTACATATATACCATTACAATTACAATTTTAGAATTTTACATACAATTAGAATTACAAATATTACAATTTTACAATATCATGATCATTTAATATTAAATTAATTAATAAAAATCACATTCATGATAACCATCATACAAACATCATATTTGACTAAAAAACACATTCAAAATCGCTAACATCATCGTGATCGTGATCATCTAACAAAACACAATTAGCATTATATATTAACATCATCACAACACAAACATCAAATATACTGCATACCATGTGAAATAATTGCTATCACATACACATCTATCTGCAAGCTGCACATTAAATGAACATATATAACATGACCTAACAATATACACATCGTGATGATCACCAACATGTAAATTAAGTACAACTGCAACATGAACATAAAATACATGGACCATATATATATATATATATATAACTAAATATTGTCAAAAATATACAATTGCAATATAAATGTTATGCATCGGATGGTGGTACATCATCAATAGCAGTACTAGTAGAGGCCTGCTCAGTCAATGGTGCAGCCTCGATGGTCGATGGTCCAGTCTGCTCATGATCATGAGTATTGTTGGATGTTTTAAGCTGCTGACTGGACTTGGCTGATGGTCCAGCCTGCTCTCCATGATGACTGCTGCTCGATGCTAGTGGAGGCTACTCATCTGGTGCGGCACGGCGAGGTGAACAATCATCAAATGATGAGTCGCTGCTTGTGGACGGTTGATCATGTGCTTCATCTCGACCATGCCTATAATGTGCAACAGTCCTCCTCAGCTGCGTAACTAAGGTCGTAGCTCCTACAACATGCCGCATTAGGCCGTACATGTCACGCGGCATGCCTGTCCACATATGTAACAGCCTACCATTGGCCTATATGTCTCTCATATTAGCGGGCTTGATGCCCTCCCCAACAATCAATGCAGTGATTTGGTCGCCCAACTCCATCCTGTATCTACTATCAAGCCGACTGCGCCTAGCAAAAGGCGGTACCGGCACACCAGTAAGAGCATGTCTCTCTGAACTAGCCTCCTGATGATCCTCAGCATATGGCATGCCTTGATTGTCATCAGGATCCACACCTGGATCATGTGGTGGTGTCGACATGTCCTCACCATCAAAAGACCCAATCTCTACAAAATATATACATGTACACAACAATAATTAGACACTTTCATTACACAATTTAATAAAAACAAGTTAAAGAACATGTTAGAATAAATTTAAATAAAACATTAATATTACCTCTATCATCTGGCGGCTCATCATCTGTGAAGAGGATGTTGGCACACCCTCGCCAATCCAAACCATCATAAGGACATGGGACCATAATGAATGGATGCTCATCAACACTGCAAGAAACTCCAGTGCATAATGCAATATCCTCGCTGGAAACACAGTCTCACCCATCTTAGGCATCATCTGCCCCACATGTGCATCCATGCCTTGAACATTGTCCTACAAGGCTGCCGAAAAAAAGTAGGCCTCGTCTCTGGAAACCTCTCAAAAAATAAACAAAAAATCTCTGAAGCAAAAGGGTAGTTGATCCTCCCTTGTGCATGAGCACGATATCTATCTAAGGCTGTACATAACTGTCACAAAAATATGGCATACCACCTGACAAGTCGTGGATCCTGTACTAAATAATCAACATAATATAAAAGCGAGTAGCTAATGCATTGCCCGTCACTGATGTTGTGTGAAATGGTCGAAATGAGAAGTGAGAGGCACATCACCTCCTGACTACCAAATGCACCAATACGTAACTGACCTCTGGAAACCTGAAAATCTAAAGGAGACAGTATATCTGCGCTAATGTATATCTCCCTCGTCCACCTGTTGTTGATGTTTTTCCCCCACTTCTCTCCTTTCGCGTCTTTGAATGATTCACATATTAAATACAATTGTTTTATTAAATGAGACATGTATTTAGAAATATACATATATAATTTTTTTTGAAAATAGAAAACAAAAAAAGCCGATGCACCACAAAAAACAAGCATACACCAGTCCCGGTACGTTTTTTATGGAGCGCACCAGCGGTGGTGCACCATATAATATTCAAAACATTGGTGGCGGTGCTCCTGAAAATTTTCAGCACACCGTTGACTATGTACGGTGTCAGAAGTGCAGTGCATTGACTAAACTCTATGCCCTGGGGCATATAGTTTGGTCAGTGCACCGACCTCCTGACACCGTACATAGTCAACGGTTCGCTATTTTACCAGGACACACTGTTGACCCTGTTGAAATGCAGAATGCAGTGCGCTGACAAAAATACCTGCCCCAGGGCGGATATTTAAGTCAACGCACCGCATTGCCGCTATAAAACATGGTCAATGGTGCAGCCGGGTAAACAACCACACCGCACTTTTAAAAAAAATTTAAAATAATACGGTGCGGCCGAGTAAACAACTACACCGTACTTTAAAAAAAAAATTAAAATAACACGATGTGTGTTTCAGTACTGCCCCCGAACTGGTGCGTATACATTTTGCACCAGTGGTAGTGCGGCCTGTAAATTTACAGGCAGCATTGCGAATCGGTGCGAGCCGAACGGCTCAAACGCACCGTGACAAAAAAAAAATATCTTTTAAATGGTTAATTTCTTTTTTTTCTTTTAGATGGTTTTTTTTTTCTTTTAAAAGGCTTAATTATGGAAAAACAAGAAAAATACCTGTACATTTGGTTGTTGAGGAGGAATATTGGCTATATAATTTGCAAAAGAAAATTTTCCCACTATTTTGCAAAATTCAAGCTGGATATTGGTGGGAAATGCACAACAGTAGTGCATGCAATGGGTGCAATGGGAGCACCGATGTCAGGGCGGCTCAGACAAGGATAAATTTCACTGGTGCTTGAGATCTCTAGAGCACTGAGAAAAGTGAAAAATGCTATTTTTTGGTTGTAATTGTTTTTTATTTAACCCTGTTCCGGTGCGCGGGGTTTTATAGACGCACCGGTGCAGTTGCTGAAGACCGCATTGGGCGGTTTCTATTTTGGTGTCATGTTTTATGAGGCACCGATGCAGAAGAGTTGTAAAGCACCGGTGCGCTATGGTAATAATACGCACCGAGCGGGTGTGTACGGAGTGCACAGTGTCTGATGTGCCAATGTTTTGTGTGCACTGGTGCTTTCTCTTGTTGAACGCACCGGTGCGGTTTAGGATGATAAGCGTATCGGAAGACAAACATCCGCAAAAACCTCCACCTGCTAACCTCCTCTAGTAACCTGTGATAGAAATGGATGTCTACGGTATTTTTATAAGTGGTTCCTCAAAAGCATCCGCTAGAGGGTATTTTCCTTATAGTGTCTACAATCTACATATTCTTATCGAGAAGTAATTTTTCTATACTCATAGAAACTATTAACAATGCTTTTCATTGGAGTGAGTGGTGAGATGATCTTCCCAAATCTTATATTCCTTCAGTGTACCACTCATAGAATATTAACAATGCTTTGCATTGGAGTGAGTGGCGAAATGATCTTCCCAAATCTTCTATTCCTTCGGTGTACCTTTTCACCTTTAGGAGCAATTGCTAGTTTTAAATATAATCCATATATCACCATGAAATTCATTTATGATTATGTTATTATCGAACTCTTCAATTTATATCGACGTTAATGTTTTTTTTTGGTCTAATCATAAGCATTTATTTGAAATTGTTTCTTAGAGAAAATTAAATATTTGATACGTAAATAGTGACAAATGAATAGTTTCCATTTTTTGTTTATTTATTTTTAGATTTTTTAAAATTTTATATAAAGAGAAAATTGAGATGGTTTATTATTATTATTTATTTTACAATTTCCAATCAAAAACTTAATTGGAAAAAAAAAAAAAAACATTAAAAAAATAAAAGGTTTAACAAGAGTACAAAGGAAAAAAAAACAAAATTACAAATTTTAAATTTACTTGATATTAGAAACAAAAACAACTTAAACAACTATGATTGTGTATAGGTATATGACATTAAATGCAACCAATGCCAATCTCAAAACATGAGTACCTTTTTTAAGATTTGAAATTAATTTTGTTTTCCATTATGATTCAAGGTGGACTTAAGATGTTTTCTTAATTTCAAGGTGTTAATTAGATATAGATATTTCAAATCAATGATAATTAGATATATGTATTTTAAATTAATGAAAAAATTGAGATGGTTAGTTTTGTTTGGATTAAAAATTATATAAATGTAAATAAGGAGATAGTAATTCCATTCCAAGGATCCGTGTGGTGGTTTAATCCCCCACCAGTGGATATAATATTAAGAATATTTTTTCCCTCAAACATTGTCCTTTTTTTCCATCCTCACCATGGAGGTTTCTTCCGAAGCTATCCTTTTCTGCCACCTTAAAACAAGTGACCAAAATTTAGTTTAATGAGCACATTAGGCCCAAGGGTTGAGCCTAAACCTCCAATTGAAAAAAACCTTAACCATACCAGGGTCTTGTTATCCTAAAATTTAGTTTATATAGATACAACATATAGTTAAAAATAAAATATTATTATTAGATTTATTGAATCCGTGTAAATATTGAAAGCACCCATCTCGATAAAGACTCCCTACAATAGTCTTCAGTGTGGAAATATATAACTTGAATGTTTAAATATGAACAGATACGTCTGAAGGAGCTTTATTTTTCCTTCTTCCCATTGATTAATCAATCAATATGAGTGGCTTCTTGTGAATCTCCACTACTTTTGGAGACAATTTCAACTTTTTACCCTTCTTATTCTCTAGTGGATGAATTGAAATGGATGGAATTTTCATTGAACTTTCAACTAGTGATTGGATATCCCTTGTGACAAATGATGGTGTGTCCTTATTACTCTAAGAGATAGTTGGTAACTTTGTTGAAAACCTTGATGAATATAAAAAAGATTGCTATGATCGATTCCTCTTATTCAGTTCTTCTACCACCAACAACTTGGTCAAAGAGAAATGGAAAATACTGTGTTTCGCTTGGATTTTATTTCCTTGCACCTTATCTGTCATCTTACTAAGGCTTCTTAACAAAAATAACGAAAAATTCAAAGGATTTTTTTCCTCTGAAATGCATCAAAATCCTAAAATGATACTGATAGATCCTCCCAAATCTTCCCTCACAAGTAAAGTATGTCTCGATTACCTTCAAAAGTTTTTTTTAGGGTTCAAGAATGTATTTTCTTGGTAAAATGGCTCCATAACCCTTGTTTATGTACTTTGGTTTCAAGAAATCTGGAACAAAAACTCGAGTATACATTTGAAGCTTTAGAGACCATACTCGAGGATATTATTCCAGATGATAAATACATGGATATTATAGAACTACAAGAGAAAATTAAGAAGGCACACTTGGTCATTTCCCAATTACAGCATGACAACATGGAATTGAAAAATACTTTTTTAGAAAGGACATCCAAGATTGGTGAAACATAAATAGTGAAAAAAGCAGCTCCATCAGTAACCAATTCTAATGGAAAGGAGAATATAGTGAAAAAATACATTAAATAGTTAGAAGCTCCATCAGCAAGAGTCACTAGGTCTTCATCAAGAAAGTTGGAGATGCATGAGGAAAATTCAGTGCAAGAACATAAGAAATTTGGGGTGGATGAAGGGAAACATACTTTCAATAAGTTTAGGATGCAGTTGAAGAAAGCCTAAAAGGAGATCAATATGAAAGGGAAAGGAAAAAATAGTTATGATCATTTAAACATGTGCGAACTAATAATGGAAAATTCCAATTATATGCTAAAAAGAACTCTTCCTTTACATAGGCAGCTCAAAAACATCTGCAAATGTAACCTCACCTTGAGGAAGGAGCTAAGGGATTTCAAGCATCAGTTGTAGTAAATACAAGAGAAGGATAGAGGTAATCTTGATTTGTTGGCTTAAGCAGCTGAAGTCTAAGTATTGGAGCATGTAAATCAAAGCAGTTTTGTTCTTTTTTCTTTCTAATTATGTTGGTTGGTTAGGGTTAGAAGAAGAAACATTGTGCATTATATTTTTTTGATATTGTTTTTAGTCAATGAACAATAATGAGACCTTACTTTACAAGGATTCCTGTGCCAGTTTCTAATGGTGATGTGCTTCCTTGTATTGTAAGTTTTATCTTTGTTATCATCATGCTTTGAATATATGTCTTCATGTTTGATAAATAAGGGATTTATCTCATAACTCATTTTCAAAATTATCTTTTATAGTTTGCTAAATAATTACTTTTTTTCATATTTAATGACATTTAAATTTCATCCTTTAGTTAGATGCTTTATATGTCATTTTTCCACCATTCCTATGCTCACCCTTCTACAATGAATTTAATTGGAGACACTAGAAGGACTTCCTAGCTTGCCAATATCAAAATATCCCTCGTCTCTTCATCCTCTCACTGTAAAATCATCAAGTTAACATGTCTCCATTCCCAATGTATCTTTCCCCTCCCCTGCTAGAAAATTGTTAAAACCTATTCCTCATTTAGCACCATACCTAGCCTAAGATCTAAGTGAATGAAGATTTGGATAGAGAGATCCCTATTTGAAGTTGGAAAGGCTATATTATAGTTTCAAAGTGGTTTGTGGTTACCTTTGGGTTCCTCTCTTCAACCTGGAGGAATTATGAAGTGCTAACACATGGAAACCCAAAGATTATTGTAAGTGACAAAGATCCCATTTTCACTAGAAATTTTTGGACGAAAATATTTTCTTTTCTTAGTACTCAATTAGCTCGTAGCTCATATTATCATCCTCAATCTGATGGGAAAACTGATATAGTGAGAAAAAAATTGGAAGGATGCCTTCATTTCTTTTTATATAATAAACAAACAAAATGCATCAAGTGGTTACCTCTGTCTAAATGGTGGTATAACACTTCCTTTCATACTGTAGAAAAAATGGCCCCATTTATCACACGTTATGGATATCATCCACCATCCACATCATCTTTAAGAGAAAATTCTAATTTTCAACCAGTGAAAGATAACAAAGAGCATCAACAACAAGCTCTCCAACTCTTAAATAATAACCTCACTATGTGCAGAATCAAATGAAATAACAGGTATATTAGCATTGTAGTGAAAGAAGTTTTGATGCAGACGACTAGGTATTTTTATGGCTAGAAGCATACAAAAAAATTTCCCTCAAGAAAGCTAAGAAGGATAACAAATTATCACCCATGTACTATTTTCCTTACAAGGTGTTGTAAAATATTAGTACTACGGCATACAAATTGGAGCTACTTGCATCTTGGAGAGTATACCCAGTTTTCCATGTTTCATGCTTAAAGAAGGTCTATCAGTGATAAGCTCCGAGTTCAAATAGTATTTCCAAAACTTGATGAAGAAGTAAAAAACGTATTCAATCCTAAAGTAGTGAAAGAAAAGAGAAATCGACAACTACAAAATCGATCATTTTCAGAGTATCTCATTAAGTGGAACAACTTAACCACTCAAGTTTCCACATGGGAGGATGAGAATTTTATGCATAAGAAACCAAAACTAGTCAAGCGTTGAGGAAAAAAAAAAAATTTAAGGAAAGGGAAATTTAATGTCCCTATAATACTAATGTAGTCCCCTTATTGTTATTATTAGTGTATCCCCCTATTGTTACTATTGTGCCCTTACATTATCATTGTTATGTAGGCTTTGATTATATTGTGACCCCTTAGACTCCTATATATACCAAGGATGTATTTTCATTTGTATCGTCCAATAATTGTTCATTTATGTAATGTAAAGGAGGTTTCCCCCTCGAAGAGACTATTTCTCAAGTCATTGATCTACATTTTCTTGTATTTTGTGAGCTAGTTGCACAACAGTGCATTTCCTTCAAGTAATTTTCTAGTCATAGTCTCATTTGCAATATTTTATTTCAACAATTATTATGTTTCTTACCTTGTATAGTCTAATAATATTCAGAAAAAGGTATGTCCTTTGCATTGGACTTCTCTTTCTCATCCAGAGTAGTGGCATCAAATTTTTTCACTACCTGGAGTATCTTCACCATCCTCGGCTCACTCAGGGACATGGAACTAGTCTTTTGCACTACCAGGCAAATCTTCACCATCCTCAACTGGCTCAGGGATAGTTTATGGAAGTATGCAGAGGACCTGGATGTTCCCTCCAATCATTCAATCTCTTATGCTCTCTCATCCTCATCTACTTTCCCTAGGCCTTTAGGATTTATCATCAGAAAAGGACCATTGATGCCATTCCCAAGGAAGAATAGAATAGAAAATGAATTGGCTTTGTCTCACTCAGGGTATCTAATGGCTTTTGGGTTTCAAACCATCCTCGTATATATACCCAAGGCCGTCATGATTTATCATTATAAAAATACCACCGACACCATTCCCAAGTAAGAATATAATAACATATGAATTGGCTTCGACTCACTTGGGGTATATTATGGCTTCTGGTTCTGGTTTTGAAACATTAACCTCTCTACAGTTTTATCTTCCAAATAATATGCCTTAATTTTGAACCATTGAACCTCTGTACAATTTTTTTTTAATATGATGTAGATGTTTTTATTCATTTTAATGTATATGTGATCAATTTATAAAGAAAAAATTTGTTAGATATTTGAAATTTGTTTTTTTCCTGTGAGATGGTCACTTGAAGAATTTACTTATGCTACTATGTTATCCTTTCATCTATTACGTATTGGTGTGCATGACCCTATCTTCTAGGTAGAACTTATAGATGTATTTTGGACCTGCTATTGTATTCAATATACTACAAATATCAAATCAAAATTAATTGCTTGGTGTTTCTCTCAAGAGGCAACCTTCATTGAACAAGTGGTGGAATATGAGAGTCAGATGGAAGTTTTGTTGAATTATTGGTCTAAAATGATGGTTTGGAAACTACATCTGGAAGCTCCTAATATTACATATCCTCCACGATGGTGCCTTGAAAAATATTTGGACGTTTTGGTGCCTTTAAGGAAGTAGAAATGGTTTCTATTTTCCTTGGTCTTTAACCTTTTATTTTTTCTTCCTGAAAAGCATGTTTCCTATTGGTGCTCTAGAAATTATCTTTCTGATTATCTTTTTTTTAGTAGAAGTTTATTCTATAATTTCTTGGTTTGAAATTTATTTTGATATTACTATGGATACTTATGTTCTCTTTATGTAGAGTTTTTCTTTTCTAAATATTGGTTGGTCTTTATGATACATGAAATCATGGAAATGATTCTCCAAATATCCATGTTTAGATATCATTTCTAGAGAGAGGCAATGTATAATCAATTGTTTGTTACTAGAAACTTCTACTCATTTATGTTGTGGATTTCCAAAGGGTTATAATTATGGTTGTAGGTTTTCCTACCTCGTATATTCTTAAGGTTGGGATATATCATGTGATTTAAATGACAGTGTCATATCTTCCATTATATTCCAATTAACTTTCAAATCGTAGACAAGCTAGCATTGCCTTTCTGAATTCTTCTATGGAAAATTGATGGAAAATATGGCATCTTTTGGAGTAGATAATTTTGTTGAGGTATTAAAAACCAAAGGTTCATTGTATGAGAAATAGATGGGGAAGAACTATTTATTTTATTTGTTCAAAACCAAAAGCCTCAAGGCTCAATTCCATATTTTAATCTTTGTCCATCATTCTTTGCCCTAGTGAAATGGATTGAGCGTGGGGCTTCTTTGTAGCAAAGGTGAAATTTTTTAAAAGGCTTGTATTTTTTTCAAACAACATTCAATAATGGTAGGGCATCATTATCTACTCCACGCTTCTTTGCAAATTGGTAGGGAACTAATTTTTTCTAGAGGACAAGTGAAATCTCTCCAATAACCTTCGAAAAAGATATAATATTTTTCTTGGTAGAAGGCAGTAAGCCCAAAGTTCAATACAATGTGCTAACATCACTTTTACTCCATTACAGTCAAATAACCCATTCTGGTGATTATAAGTGGAATCGGTTTAACTTACATGAATTTCCAATAAAAAATGTAGTAGATTGATATGCAACATACATCATATATTCAAGATGGCATAATACATGGATTAAGAGTGGTTCAGTAACACATTCTCAAAAAATTTATTGATACAGGGTTGTAAATATTTAAATATTTATATCAACCATAATGATCCTTTCCATCATAAGGCGGAAACAGTGGCATGCCAAATTTGAAGTCACAACAGTAGTTCAAATATGAAAAGGTATAATTCGTTATTTATTACAGTCAACGTAAATATAAATACACTTTTGATAATTTCTATTTGTATCTAGTGAACAAAACATTTCCTTGGTGTGAATATTTATAGAAACAAAGGCACATGCCTCTAATATATATTGAAAGGAACTCTTCTGGAGTTTTAAAGGACTAACAATTTGTTTTATGGCATGTAAGTAATGTTGTATCATATATTTCTACACTTTCATGCTACAAATACTCATCAGTACTTTCAATCATTTTGGGGGGATTTTTTCGATCACTGATATGGATTGTATATGTAGCCTCTATGTGTATTATAAACTAAAGCTAGGAGAATCCACAGAAGAACAAAATTCCTATGTACGTTTATGTCAAATTCATATATGATAGTATTATTTGTGTAGTTTGGCCACGAATATGTCAATCACTATCAAAATTAACACAAGATTCTAGGGAAGGTGGTCCTATGGCTTGGTCCCATTTAGTGTTTTATTTTAATTTTTAATAAACATATGAATGAGTGGTCCTCAGAGCCTATAAGATGTATGATGCAGGCACCAAATGCTTGTCACAATGCACTATCAAGAATGAAATTCCTTTCCATGATTCTATTATGATAGTTACATTTTTTTCATCCCTTACTTGAGTTATTCATAGGTGATCCTAGGATCACTCAGGTAAGGTCACCATTTTTCAGGTTCCAATAATCATGCTTCCCAATACAAATACTCTGCCAAAGGCTAGTCATGGTAAAAATGTTCACTTTGAAATACTATTGATTCTTTTGAATTATGGTTTGGGACTATTGTAGCTGCTACAACACCCTCCAAAATTTTGGCCTATAAAAAATTTTGGAGTTGTCCATGGTCTTGTTCATCATCGTCATAAACTTATAAATTCATTTTACTTTATTTTCTTAGAATGTTGTGTTTCCTTGCACAAGTTGGGAAAAGTATATTATTTTGAATTGTCGGATGTTGCTTTGTGTGTATGATCATGTTTTGGTGGTTCCATGAGGTCACATTTGTGAAAATGAGTTGTTCTAACCTTGTAAGTACTCGTCGCACTCATTTCCAATGTTTTGAGAGTTGTCACATGTGTTGTCACAGTTGTCGTAAAGTGTACCTTTAGTGTCGCACTTGTCATAACTAGTCATAAAGTTGTGACACGAAGGGAAATTATTTGTTTTTATGTCATGGATGATATATTTTGATTCATTCATCAAATTATTCTAAGTGTGTGATCATAGTTGAAATTTCATCACCATTCACACTGATCTCACCAGTTCCACACTTAACCATTTTCGGAGAAAACTCTCGACCAAGAAAATTAGCTTCAACTGACCTTCTCTGAGCTCCACATTTCATAGTCTTAGTCCTCTAGTTGTGACCTTGCTTATTGGCACTACGAAATGAGTAGTTCTTGCCTCCCATTATTGTTGCACTTCGAAGTTTCTATGACCAAGCCTTAACCCTAACCTCCATAATTGTGTCGTCACCACCCTTAGCCCGAATTGAACTCCACACTTCATACCCACAAGCCTCAAGATCATTCCATGAGCCCTTGAACTACGTAGCTGTGCAATAGCTCGACATCCCTTGACTCTCGGAACTACGCAGTAATCTCTCCTAGTGTCCATCCCTTTAGCCCATCCAACTGTCTCCGGAAACTACGCAGTATTGTTCCTTAGCCCTGCCTAAACTGTGAAATGCATAGTATCAAGGCTCAAGGCTTCCCCTTTCCTACTTTAACTTCACAAGTGCACAATCACTGTGCCCATATTCCTAACCTATCACTTGTTCTAGGCTCAATTTATGGATTAGAATGCATCATCTTAGGCTAGGGGTTTTTGAATTAATGTCATCTCATCATGAGTGAATTGCAGGAACATGTACCCTATCATGTCATGTAAATATGTTGTATAATTATAATAAGGATGGTAACATGCTCAAATACACTCTTACATCTAAACTTACAAGCTGATTGACCGGGAGAAAGAGAAGGGACACTAATTTGCGACCACTATCCAAGAATTGATATCATTGAAGTCTCCTTATCACCAAGGCATGCGGAGGTGAAAAGGAAAGATTCTTCATAAAGACACTCAACTCTCAGGAACAACAATTGCTTGACATTTCCACATCATCAAGAAGTCTATGTTAGGTGTCATATCATGTTATGCCATTAGTGGTCATATGTGACATCACTATTATAGATCATGTATATTATATTTAAAATGTATTGTAAAGTGTAAGTCTAAAGGACACACATGGAATGTAAAGAGTCATGTAAGTTGAAAAGTCATATGAAGTCAAATAGTCATGAGGGTAGTCAAATATTCACCCATGCTTATATATACTCCCTCATTGTATGAGAAAAATACTTTTCACCTTGGCTCCACCAGTAAATCATTAGAGAGATAAGCTAGTTATTTTGTGGAGTAAGGTGTGGCTCCAACACTCTACTATTGGAGCTAGTGATGTTTTTTGTACATATGTGTCTTGGAATGTTTACTTAATAATAGAAGCCTTCCGAGGCCAACACTTTATTCATGCATGGACTATGAATCTTTGTAAGACTATTCTGTGGATGTTCGTATTTCATGTTTGCTTTCACATGTGCTAATATAGTTGAACTATTTCGATTATTTTAGTACTTATATTATTGAGAATGTGTTGTAATGGATTTTATTCTTGTCCCATCCTTGTGTATTATTCCACAAGATATTAGGTACACCTTTCTCATTCATTGGTTGTAATGACCGTCATATCCCTTGTGGACTATTCCATTAGATGTTAGACGAATCTTGTTTTTTGTGTGTGTCTATTCTTGGGTGGTACTATTACCTCTCTCTCAGAGACCAACCTTTTCCTTCCCCCTTGCAGTAGAAGGACTTTGACACACATAGGATCGAACACTCCCCATACACACCCCCTTTTCTTTTCAAGATGCATGTGCACTCCTCTCTCTTGCTAATAATTAGATTCATGGAAAATATATAAGAATACATGGAAACCGGGCTGATATTCAAGATGGAGCTACTACTCCAAATGGTGTGAGGTCTAAATTGGACTTAACATCATGGATACCCTTTATTTTACATATTTCCAGCACTGTCAACAATGGCGCTAGAAGGAGGGTCAGAAGATATGTTATGCCAGTTGAGTCTGGCTTGAATCTCTTATTCAAAATGGCTCTTCCCAAAATCAAATCCCGGGATGTTTTTCTAAAGAGCTTAATATTACCATCCCTATGGAAGTTATTCATAACTTGCCCCAATTTAATTTTGATGGTGAGGATAAATTAATTTTACGTGAACATATATTCCAAGTTGTTCCCTTTTTATTTTCTAAGAGAATAAATTGCAAGGATATCATGGCTAGATAACTCACCCTCACGTTTGAAGGTCGCATTAATCGATGATGTCATACATTACCCGCTACTTTTATCCATTCATTCAATCAACTTGCAAAGGAGATTCATAAAACAATTGGTAGGTATAATCACCAAAATGTTAATATAAGAATCAATCTCTTAAGAATGAAGCCTAATGAATCAGTTGAGGATTTTTCTAATCGATTCCTTCACCTTTTCTATGAATTTACAGAATAATATATGAATTGGGATGTCTTGAAACAAGAATTTGAACACTTGGTTCTTATCGCTTTATGCGGTGAACTTGAACCCCCTGATTTTCCCACTCCCCCAACTCTTATGAATCATGAGAAACCTATAATTTCATAGGAAGAACCTACTATTCCTTTTTTTCCTTGTCATCCTCCTTTTCCAATTATGAAAAGGGTGCCTCCTTGTGATGATAATAAAGTTGGAAAATCTGCTAATCAAATTCCTAATCTATCCTCTCATTGTTATTCTGCTTGTCATAACTTATATTGAATGGAGGAAATTCTATAACAGATCATGAAGCCTATGGTGAAGACCAACTTCTCCATTCCAAAAGATGATGTTACTATTCGTAACGCTAGTCTTGAATCTAATATGGATTTATGTTATCCTTTGTCCTCTACAAGCCATGACTCTTTGCACCATGGTCCGCTTGAGAAATATGTTACACCATTTACTTTTTCACATTCTCTTAATTTTTTTGTTGTTGGGTCAAATTTTGATCAGATAAAAGGAAATCACATTACATAGGTAGAGGATAAGGAAGGTGAAGAGGTTTTCGAACTTTCTTCTATTTTCCAAAATCCTCCATGTGAATATGATGTGCTTCCATTGTTGGACGATTTTGAATATACTAATATCAATAGTGAATCAAATGTAATCAATTCTTTTGATCAATCTGTAGCCTTTGGAAACAATCATTGCAATGATGATAACTTTGTTTATGTATGAAATCACGAATGCCCAAGCGTATCAACAGATCTTTTAGTCTCTCATGAAGATTTTACTTTAGATCCAGAATCTGATTCGGCCAAAGGATATGTATTAATCAAAAATTCCCCTCAATCTCACTGTCCCTTGTGTTCTGTATTTTGCAATGCGTATACTTGCGACGAAGATACTTCATCCTCATTAGGTTCCTCATCATATGAGTTATCTTATCAATTGACACAAATCAATGAGATTTTCCATGATGAAATTGAAAATAATCAATTCATTGGGTACTCTTCCCATCCCTTATTGTTGTGAAACCAGCTCCAAAAAGAGAAGAAAAGAGATATCAACGCCTTAGAAATAAGCCACTTCGAGGGGGCAACCTCCAAAACATTACATGAATGAACAATTATTGGATGATTCAAATTACAAAACCTCCTTTATATATATAGGAGTCCATGGGGCCACAATGTAATCCTAGCCGACCTAACAATAATAATTTAAGGGCACAAAAATAACAATATGGGGGTTACAAGGGTACAATAATAACAATAAGGAGGTTACACTAACAACAATAAGGGGACTATACGAGTAATATAGGGACCTAACATGCCCCTCTCCTTCAAAAAAGTGTTTTCCTCAATGCTTGAGTAGCTCTGGGTGCTTCTGTATAAAATTCTCATCTTCCCATGTAGAATCTTCAGTGGGTAAGTTCTTCCACTTGATGAGATACTCTGAAATTGATCGATTATGTAGCTGTTGACTTCTTGTTTCCATGACCACTTCAAGTTCCAATATGATTTTTCCTTCCTCATCAAGTTCTGGCAATATTTTTTGAACTGGAATATTTTCACCTATAACCTTCTTTAAGCATGAAACATGGAAAATTGGATGCACTCGTGAAGAAGCAGAAAGCTACAATTTGCATGCCATAGTACCAATCTTTTGCAACACCTTGTAAGGACCATATTACTTTGGCGATAATTTATTATCCTTCTTAGCTTGCTTGAGGGACATTTGTTTGTATGGTTGTAGCCGTAAAAATACCCTGTAAGCTACATCAAAACTTCTCTCGCTGCGATGTTGATCTGCCTGTTGTTTCATTCGATTTTGTGCCAAATTCAGGTTGTCCTTTAAGATTTGGAGAACTTCTTGTTGATGCTCAATGTGATCTTCCACTGCTTGAACCTTTGAATTTCTCTTAAATATGATGTGATGGATGGTGGATGATATCCATAAAGTGCCATAAATGGGGTCATTTTTGCTACAGTATGGAAGGAAGTGTTATACCACCATTCAGCAAGAGGTAACCACTTGACCCATTGTGTTTGTTTATCAGATACAAAACAACGAAGATATCCTTCCAAACATTTATTTACTATCTCAGTTTGACCATCAGATTGAGGATGATAAGATGAGCTATGAGCTAATTGAGTACCCGAACAAGAAAATAACTCCGTCCAAAAATTTCCAGTAAAAATGGGATCTCTGTCGCTCACAATAACCCTTGGGCTTCCATGTAGCTTTTGAATTCTGTCCATAAATGTAGTAGCAACTGTACTTGCTTTAAATGGATGAGATAATGCACAAAAGTGTGCATGCTTGGTAAGTCTATCAACTACCACCATGATGACACTCTTTCCTTCGGACTTAGGTAAACCTGTGATAAAATCCATTGAAATCTCCTCCCAACATTGACTTGGAATGGATAAAGGTTGTAGAAGACTCGAGGTCTTAATTGTCTCAACTTTAGTCTGCTGGAAAACCAAACATTTCGCCACAAACTTTTGAATATCAGATTTAAGGCCATCCCAAAAAAATTATTTCTTCACCCTGTGGTAAGTTTTTAAAAATCCTGAGTGTCCTTCTAAAGGAGAAGTGTGAAATTCCAAAAGAATCTTTTGTTTTAGTTGGGAATTCTTACAAAGATATAAGCGATATTTTTACGATAAGGAATCATTTTTCCAACTAAATGTATCAGATGTACTAGGATCTTGCTGCAACTTTTGAATGAGTGTCCACACTTTTTCATCCTTCTTCCATTCATCTCTTGCTTCGGTTATCCAATCTGGTTGGATAATAGAAATGGCACAAAGAAATGCTTCCACCTCTTCATTCTTTCTTGAGAGTGCATATGCAAAAACATTTAGCTTCCCTTTTTTGTATATTATTTCAAAGTCATAACCCAACATCTTTGTGACACATTTTTGCTGCTCTTCTGAAGATAGTCTTTGTTCCAAAAAGTGTTTAAGACTATCATGATCAGTTTTGACCTTGAAGTGTCTTCCCATTAGGTAAGTTCCCCATTTCTTTAGTGCATGCAGTATTGCTAACATTTCCTTCTCATAAATAGGTTTCTGTAAATACTTTCCTTTGATTGGACAAATTTCAAAAGAAATGGGTATTCCTTCTTGCATTAAAACAGCACCAATTCCATTTCCTAAGGCATCACATTCCACAATAAAGGTTTTTGTGAAGTCTGGCGTAGCTAAGACTGGTGATAGGCACATTGCCTCTTTAAGATGTTCAAAGGCCTTAGTTGCTTCAGGAGTCCATGAAAATGCATCTTTCTTCAATAATGTTATTAGAGGTGCTACTATTCTCCCATAATTCATAACAAACTTTCGATAATACCTTGTAACCCGAGAAATCCTCGCAATTGCTTTATGGTTGTGGGGAATTTCCATTCCTTAATGGATTTAATTTTGTTAGGGTCTACCTTAACACCCTCATGAGATACAATATGACCTATATTCCAGCTCTTTTACTCCAAAGAAACATTTGGATTTTTTTGCATATAATTGTTTCTCCTGAAATATTTTGAGCACCCTGTCAACATGTTGAGCATGATCCTTCCAAGACCTACTGTAGATTAGTATATCATCAAAAAATACTAGCACAAATTTTCTAAGGAAGGGTTTGAAAATGGAATTCATCAACCCTTGAAATGTAGAAGGTGCATTGGTAAGGCCTAAAGGCATGACCAAAAATTCATAATGACCCTCATGAGTTCGAAATGTTGTTTTTGGAATATCTTCAGTCTTCATTCTAATTTGATGATATCCTGAACGAAGATCCAACTTGGTAAAATAAATTGCTCCATGTAATTCATCCAATAACTCATCAATCACAGGAATGGGAAATTTATCTTTAATGGTGAGCTTATTGAGCTCCCTATAATCCAGACACATTCGCCATGATCCATCCTTCTTGTGTACCAATACTACGGGAGTAGAGAAAGAACTTTGACTAGGTTGAATTATACCCGCCTCTAACATTTCTGCAATCATACGTTCAATTTCGCTCTTTTGGAAGTAAGGATATCTATAAGGCCTGATGTTTGGAGGAACACTTCCCGGAATCAAATGAATAGCATGATCATGATCACGAATAGGTGGGAGTCCTTTGAGAGTTTCAAACACCTTGGAATGATTGTCCAAGACTTGTTGGAGATCTGCAGAAATAGATGATTTTGACGTTGGAACTTCTAGTGAGCATAATTGTGCAATTACGCCTCATTATTCTTTCTTTAGAAGCTTTGTCATGACATTAGAGCTTATTATCCTTCCTGGCTTCCCTTCAATACCCCGTAATTCGACTTCCTTTCCTTCTGAAAAAAATTTCAAGAAAGTTCTTGAAAATTAAAAGCTACCGTCCCCAAAGATTGTAACCATTGTACTCCTAGTACAACATCAGCACCTCCCATAGGAATGGAAAGCATTGGACTATTCAATACATATTCCCCCATGGTTAGCTTGATATTATGGCATTTTCCAAAGCAATTTATAGTTCCTCCATTTGCAACCATCACTTGACATTCTGGTGCTGGGTATAGGAAAAAATTCAATTCCTTGGCTACCTTACAATGAATAAAATTATGGGTACTACCTGAATCAATCAACACTATTACCTTTTTCTTCTTGATATGTCCTTCTATCTTGAGAGTTTGAGTGGTAATTCCTGCCAATGCATTACATGATATGGTCGGACTCATTTCTTCCTCTTCTTGGGTTGGTTCCTGGTGTATATCCTCTTCTTGTTCATTTTCTTCTTCCTCTTCACAATCTATGTAAAATAATTTCTTCTCTGCACACTTATGACCTTTAGTGTATTTGCTATCACAACTGTAGCAAAGCCCTTTTGCTCTTTTTTCTTCCAATTGTTGTGGTGTCAACCTTGTAGGTTGTGGAAATCTAAGAGTAGCAACACTTCCCTCTTTATAGAAGTGAGTGGTAGGCTTCCTTGTCGCCATAATTTTACATTCAATTTTTCTTGCCAACCTAAATACCTTCTCCAATGAATCAGGTTCCAAAATGCGAACTTCATGTTGGATGTTATCCTTTAAAGTACGTATGAAGAGATCAATCCTATGTTACTTTGGAATATCAATTACCCTTATATTCAATATTTGGAAGTCCTCAATGTGCTGCCCCATTAAACGCTTTTGTTTGAGATTTATCAATTGGCTAAATAAGGTGTTGCTCTTTGTATCCTCATAATGTTGTATCATTTCCTCCGTAAAAATTGACCAAGTGACAATGTTTTTACAGGAGCAAAACCATCGATACCATACAAATGTATTTTATTCTAAATGTAAAGTTGCAATTCATAGCTTTTGTGTGTTTTTCACATTATGGAGATCAAAATATTGCTCCATCTGTAGTATCCATGTTACAGGATCCTTTCCATCAAACTTCCTCATATCCATTTTTGGAATATGGTGGTTCTTCCCGCCAACATTATATTTTATGAAATCGCGATTAACATTTATTTTGTTCTCATCATGAGTTTCCTCTACTATTTTTTCACCATTAGGAAACATTTCTTGTATCAACTTTGTCAAACCTTCCATGTCTACTTTTAGATCATTCTTCATGTTTTCCATTTTCTCATTGATCTTAGCTTCCATGTCATCCATCTTGGATTCCATGCCAACTTCCATGTCATCTATCTTAGATTCCATGCCATTCTTCAAACCATCCATCTTAGATTCCACGCCTTTCTTCAAACCATCCATCTTATTTTCTATGCCTTTCTTCAAAACTTCCATGTCATTTTTTGTTGCTCTTTGCGAGAGCGAAGTTTGTTGCACTTGCTCCTGTAATTTTGATATGTCATGTTTCCATTCTTCGTCTTCATGAGTCATAGTAGAGCTTTCTAAAGGCTTAATTGGTGTTGAATTATTTTTAGGGGCCATTTTAGAATCCAATACTGATATCTATTCTACAATATTCCCTTGGAATCAATTCTACTTGATTCTTCAAACAAGACTTATGCAATTCGGAAAAGAAAAAATACACACCTTTTACTTGCTTTTGAGGAGCTCGATATTGAAATTGAATTATCTCTATAATTGCAGATCCTCAAGATTTGAAATTCAGCCTTGTAGTAGCCCTATGAACCTTCTTTCAAATTCCACAGGTCTGCTTTGATTTGGATTCTTCAAGGAAAATTTATGTCCAATGTCCCACAATGACCCAATTTTGGACTGGTTCAGTAGAGTAAACTTGTACTACTTGCCATGTGTCATGGTTTCCTCCTTTGGCTATGAAATTGATAGAACAAAAACTACAGTCTGTGTAATTGCAGCCGCTTTTTACATCATTCCAATCCGATGCTCATAGAGAGAACTATGAATATTTTCCCACGATCACCTCTTCGAGATGAAATTTAGAAGCCTCAAAAAGCCCTAAATTCTACAGACCATATCTCTGAAAAGATTGTGAACCAATATCTGAAATTTTGTGATGATGTTCCTCGGAATTTCGGCTTCACACTCTAAAAATTTTAGCTTTTGAACCTTCGTGTAAAAAAAATTATTACGAAAATACCACGATGACCTTTTTAGGTTAAATTCAGGAGCCTACAAAAGGACCTAACTTGCACCGATCATATCTCCGAAAATATCGTGAACCAATCTCTGAAACTTTGCGACAATGTTCCTCAGGATTTTGGCTTCGGACTCTAAAAATTTCAATTTTTAACCTTCTTATAAAAAAATTTATAGCGAAAATGCCACGATGACCTCTTTGGAGTAGTGAAACCCTAGAATCTCAAAGCCTCTGATACCAAATGTTGTGAAACCAGCTCCAAAAAGAGAAGAAAAGAGATATCAACTCATTATAAATAAACCACTTCGAGGGGGCAACCTCCAATACATTAGATGAATGAAAAATTCTTGGATTATTCAAATTACAAAACCTCCTTTCTATATATAGTAGTCCATGGGGCCACAATGTAATCCTAACTGACCTAACAATAATAGTTTAAGGGCACAATAATAACAATATGGGGGCTACAAGGGTACAATAATAACAATAAGGGGGTTACACTAACAACAATAAGGGACTATACTAGTAATATAGGTACTTAACACTTATCATATATTGTCTTGCATGAAGACAACTCTTTAGAACAACTTGCTCATGAAATTTCTCTAATTTATTCATCTTTGAATTTATTATCGAAAGAATCTTTCGACATGAGAAATTTAGTTGGTTAAGTTGAAAAATCTGGTAAAATCAATGATGGAGACAATTTCCATCGAGTGTAAAGTGGCCTTATTGAAGCCAGTGGCAACAACTATCCTCAAACCATGCATGATCTAGTTCGAATTTCAAAATGTGATTTTACAATCCTAGAAATTTATGGGACTTGTGTTACACTGAAAATTGTCATCCTGACATTATGCTATGTGTATGAGCTCATTATCACTCATACTTCCTCCTTTGCAAGTCTAACATATCAGTTCTTCATGTCAAGCCTTGAAAATAAGAGAAAAGTTCTTAAAAATCTCCTTAACTCTGGTATCGCACTTTCTCTGTATCTTGCCTGCGGTCCCGCACCTAATGTTCATGACTCCTGCGTACCTGAACACACTTTTTCTATTTTATGGGTGCGGACCCCTGTAAAATATTAAAAAGGCACAAGTAAACTCAAAAATCTCATTTTCAATAAATTCTATAAGCCTCTAGAAAGAATCTTGCGGTGGCAGAACCACTCTTTTGAGGTTCATGTATCCCTTACCTTATGGAGCTAACCCCTTAATGTGAGGAGCTTATCCCTTTGAAGGAGGATTCTATCCCTTCATAGTTGGAACTGAAACCTCCTCTTTTCCACTATAAAAAGAGACATTGGGTAGCCTCAAGGGGAGTTCAAGCTTTAGAATTATTTGAGGTTAAGTGTTGTTGGGATTCAGACTCATTTAACTGAGATTTTTGTGAGGAGAGATTACATACCTCTATCTGTCTCGGTTGGAGGAGTGCAAGACTTTTCAGAGTAGAGGAGATTCCTGCTTCGGACCCCGGGAAGACCTGTTCAACATCAAGGCTAAGGTTGTAAGGTTTTCCTTCTTTCAAAGTTAATACAAATGAATTCATTTTTCTCAATAAGCTGTTAGTTAACTGTTTATTTCATGGATTCCTTGATCACCATGATAAGCATGATTTATGATGTTTACTATACAGGTGCTATTTAATGTTTTCTTATTTGTGACTGTAGGTTTATGAAGATAACTCCATCAAGTGCACGAGGGACAACTACTTCGAACGAGCATTTGAACTATGGTAAGTTTTAAACACCTTTATAGTATTTTTCATAAATCATATATGTTTAGAGAAAGATAGGTTTATTTGGTTTTTTTTTGCTAGATTACCTTTTGGTACTAGGGAGATCGATCTTGTCTACAAGATTGATTAATCCGCCCAACAAATTGGCGACTCCGCTGGGGAAAGAACTTGTTGTTTTTGGTTCTCTTTTATTTTGATTTGAGGAAAAGTTTTTCCTGGTTTTTGATTGATGGATATCTGCCTGGGTAGCTTAGGTTTTCTCTGTTTTTGAAAATTTTGAAATCTTTACGTTTTTCTTGAACTTTTCTGGGGACCGCACTTTGTTCTTTTGCACAGTGCGGGTAGTTTCGCACTTTCCTTGAGTAAACAGTGCGGGACCACACCTGTTACTTCTCGGAGCCTGCGGACCCTGTTAAAATTCTAGAAAAACTCGAGATTTATTTTTCCAGTTTATCTTTAATTTGTTTTAGAGTTTTTAGTATCTTCCCATATTGATGTAGTTTCTGTCAAAAGCCTTTTGTGAATGAGTTCCAGCAGTATTTATGTTTTTGATGATTTTCTAGAAGTTTTTCAAGTTGGATTGCCTTTCGTTTGGTCTATGTAGTGACTTAAAGCATTGGAAGTTTTAAATACCTCTGATTACATTAGTATTTTTTCCTTCTTGCTGAGTCTGACCTGATTGTGAAATCCATCCTTTATTGAGAAATAGATCTATTTGTTTCTTTGCAAATCTTCGAAAAAAACTTTGTTATAGGTTTTCAATTTCATTTTTATAAAAAAAAAACATATCTGAATGTTTTTTTATTTGTTTATTATTCTGGACAAATAGATCCCTAGTTTACTGAACAACTAAGTAAAACATTCTTCAAAAAATATTAAAGCTTTTATTCAATTAGATTTTTAAATTCTGTAGATCTCAAGATTAGTTTTTGTAGTTTTGAGTGATTTTAAAATTTGTAGATTTCTTTTGAAGGAAAGTTGTTTTTGTAGTTTCAAGTTTTTGAAAGTGAAAGGATTTTATTGTGAGCTTTGATAATTTGTCTCGTTTTGAGTTATTGTTGAAAAAACAAAAATATTTTCTTCCAATTATTCTTACGTTCAAAGAAAGAATTGTCTCTTAAAAGAATTGCATTCTCAAACTCTTTCTTTAGTTAGAATTTCATTGAAAGAAAACGAATTGATTATCATTTTTAGGTGCATTTTTAGTGTTTTTGGAAGTCGAGTCTTCACACCATCAAAGTTTCATTTCCGTACCTATTGACTTAAAGAACAGCTCATAAAAGTAATGCTTAATTAAAATTCATCTAGTAATCTTTTTATTTCTAGGGCTCGTATCACCAACATAGCTTAGGCTAGTATCTTGGAGTAGGGAGTAATTAACTCTCCAAGATAGTAAAAACAAAAAAGTAGATAAATCTTGCGGTAGGAAATAAAGCCAATTGTAATTAGTACAATCTGGGAAGCTTCTCTTAAAGGAGTTAATCACAAGATCATATCCGAACCTTTGAGACAATCAATTCTGTTTCATTGGGAAAGATAGAAGATTTTGCACGCATTACAAACAGTAAACCTCAGATTAACCATTGTCGAGGAGCCTGGGGTCACTTGTCGGTAAACCTCGGATTGACCATGTCGAGGAACCTTCAAGGGGATTGAGCTTTGTTACTCTGCCATTGTGTATGGGATCGGATCATAGATTGTTCCCCTAGTTGTATTTGCTACTGTTGGTAACCTTAGTGTCCATAAGATTATTTCCTAAGGTGACGGTGAAGGAAAGATCTCACTGTACCTGGAGCAGACGTCGACTAGACTCACTTGGACTCTCTAGGGGGTTCTCTTCACACGAGATGGTTTTGTGAAGAAACTTGTGCCGGTTTGTTTCATTAAGCAGGTTGTCAGGGTAACTTTTCCAACCGCCATTTCTGTATTAAATTTCTACTAAGTTGGATTTCATCACCAACTAGTGTTTTTAGTACGGGAAGTTACTGTTTGTGTGTGGTTTGAACTCTTAGATTTTTAGGCGTGTGATTCAGCTGTTTGTTTCTTTAGATACTTTAGGTGTTTTCCATTGAAATTTTCTTTGTTTGCGTGTGATTGGTTAATATTTAATCGTGGCAGAATTACCGAGACAATCCCAGAGACTTCAGGGGAAGCCCCCTGAATATACACCAAGTCAGCTTGAAGGGCTGCGTGCTCTAGTATCATCTAGTAGCGGTAGAATTAGATCAACGGAAATTGGAACTTCATCTATAGTTGTTCATCCTGATCATCAAACACCCACGACAGAACACATTCAAGAACCGATTTCAGTTTCTGAAGTTACTAGTAGTATTTCTCCTTCCAGTGAACTAGCTGACGAACCTGAAATTTTTGAGCCTAAAACTGAACCTTCTATTTTTGAAACATCCTCGGGATTTATTACACCAACTTCTAGCGATCTTGGTTCACCTAGGGTAAGAAATATTGTTACTGAAGATCTTCCATCTGGCCTCATTGCTATTGAAGAACTTACTAGTCCAGACGAAGAATTATCTCTTCCCGAATCCCCTTATTCTTTGAATCTTAGGGAGCGTGAATCGATTTTCTACATCCCTATTCGAACTAACGCTTGGTATCTATCTTTGACAATCTTTTTAGAAAACCCAGGTCTTGCTTTTTCTCCACCTCGAATTCCATTTCATCCTATGCCCAGAGGTTACTATCCTTCATCCATTATGGCAGGAGAGTCATCTATGTTTTCCCAGACACCGGAAGAATTTTTACACGGTGGTCCTTCTGTTCCTTCAGGATATCAGGCTCTATCTGGTACTTTCTCTGGAGCAGCTCCTCGACCAATTGAACAAGTAGTATCATCTGGTCTTAATGGAATTAAAACTGAAACGTCGAACGCAGAGAAAATATTTATGATGTCTGGTAATATTTTGAATCCTCAACCTCATGGCAGTCAGTTACCGCCTAGGGGCCAACCTCAAGGTAAATTTTTCCCAAGACAAACTGTGGAATCATATTATTTTGGAGGAAAACCTCAAGGACAGTACATACCTCAAGGTTATCAACCTTCAGGAGAGTACATACCCCAAGGTCAACCCCAAACTCAATATGCTCCTCAGGGTCCTTATCAACGCCAGCTTCAATATGCGCCTCAGGGTTATCAACCTCAAGGTCAGTACCCAATTCAAGGTTTCCAACCGCCTTCTAGTCAATCATCTGTATAAGGAACCAGAAATTTACCACTTACTTATCAACCCTACGTTCAACTAGGCTATGGTCCTTATATTCAACCTTCTACGAGACAATACCTAGAAATGAATATGGTGTGGGATCCGTCCCAATTTCAACAGCCTATGCAAACTAATGTGTAATTTTCTTCTCAACCTGGACAACCTTTGGTTTCTGGTCCAACCCAGCAACCTGTCCAGCCTACTATTCAAACTCCTGCACCTGGTTTTGTTCAGCAATCTGGGCCTAGTACACCTCAGACTCCGCCTCAAACTGCTGCAACGTCTGTTCAACCTATAACACCTGTTTCTGGAGTATCTGTAGCTCTGAGTTCTTCTATCCCCGCAACCGTGCAAATCCCTCAAGTCTCTGTACCCCAGTCAGGACCTTCAATTCAGACTTCGGTTCAGATGCCTGCGGGACAAGTTGGTACAAGTACATTTGTCACAAGTCAACCGCAATTCACATATCAACCGTACCAGGGATAGCCTCAATTCGGTCCCGTTTCACAAAACCTAGCTTATCAGTATCAACCGTACCCTGGCTATACTTATCAACAACCTCAACAACCCCAGTTTTGTCTAGTTAATCCTGGTTACTCAGGAGGTTACACAATTCCTAATGCAAATCCGATTCCCAGTTATCTTGGGTATCCTCCTCCCCTAACCGTCAGTTACTATTCGCGACCCTAACCATCAGTTACCATTTATTGCAACTTTGGATTTACCTGATTTGACACGCCTTACGAATGATACAATTTTCTATTATCCGTACTGGCCGCCAATGTCGCATAAGTTTCCCATTGATATACCAAAATTCGAGGGTAAGTCAGGAGATGATCCATCAAATCACGTTATGACTTATCACCTCTGGTGTGCGTCTAATTCAATAATTGATGATTCAATTCGCTTGCGTATTTTCCAAATAACTCTTATTGGTCTTGCCACCAAATGGTACATTGAGTTACCACGAGGCTCTTTTAATAATTTTAGTCAGTTAGTAACTGCCTTCTTAACTCATTTTTAGTTGCCTATCAGATACGAAAATGGTACGGAACTATTAACTTCACTAAAGCAATCCACGTCCACATATATTTCTAATCATATTCATGAATGGCAACGTAGAAGGCGTTTGGTGAAAGTTTACATTCCGAATCAAATTTTGGTGGAATGGTTTGTTAAATCATTGTTACCCAAAATCACTGAAGACGTAGCTAAGGCCAGAGTTGTTACTGAAGAGAAAGGAATTTCTCAAGCTCAGTACCTTGACCTCGTCTATACGCAGTCAGGTACTTTACATGAAAAAATCCCTGATCTTCCAAAACAAGGTCAAATAACTGCAACTCCTTCAGGGTCTCATGTCGCTGATGGTATGATTGCTACAGTCAATACTAAAAGCAAGAAGAATTCTTCTCCTATTATAACTTTACCTGATTCCCCGAAAGGAGAGTCTTCCCCTGAAATTTCTGCCGATATTCATGTCGTAGAGACATCTACGACCAAATCTAAATATGGAAGTAAAAATAAAGGGAAGAATAAAAACAAAAAGAATTCAAAAGAGAAAACTGATAAAAACAAATCCAATGATGAAAAACGCAAACCTCGCTATCCTTGTTACATTTGTGATGAGGATCATTTTACTAAGGAATGCCCACATCGAGCAGAGGTTTCAAAATTCATTAAAGGTTCACAACAAATTGATGTCTTGAAGGATCCTTTTCCCACTCAAGATAGTAAGATGATTGGTTCTACCTCGAATGCCTCAGAAGAACCTATTCTGATGATGTCTCATGTCAGGATTGCGACGCGATCGCAAGATTATGGTACTAAGAATCATGTTGATGGTAAAGAAGCAAAATCTTCTAGCGCAAACACATCAACTACACCTCCTCCTGTTTATGGTCCGCTACAGATTGAGAAACCCAATCCAGACTTAATAATCAAACTGCCTGCTAAAGGTGTTCTTTGTAAATCAACTTTCAATCCACATGTGAGAGCTGCTCAGAATTACAACATTGTTGAGGACTTAGCTATTTCCCCTTCAGCAATGTTGGCTTTGGAAGTGCTGCAATCATGCCCAACATAGCATAAATTACTTTTGTATGCCATAGGAGTTGTCGATATTCAAGACTCGAACCTAATAGTCTTTGATTTATAGAATAGTACACCTCGCCTACCTCATCAAATGGCTTTCAAAATTCTAGTATTAGTGAAAAATAGACCGATCTTTCAGACTGTGATTGATGAGGGAGCTTCAACGTGTATTATGTCGATCCAGTGTTGGAAATCACTAGGTTCTCCTACACTTAATCAATATCCGACAATTCTAAAGGCTTTTGATGGTTGAGGTTTCCACCCTTTTGGTATTTTTCAGGATTTACCCATAGGGGTCGAAGGTAAAACCATAAATCTAGATGTGGAAGTGGTTGATGCCCCTCTAGATTACAACCTTATTTTGGGTCGTAGTTGGTCTTATGCTATGACTGCTGTTGTTTCTTCGGTCTTTCGGCTTATAAAATTTCCACATCAAGGAAGGATCGTTACAATAGATCAGTTAACTTATTTTTCTTCCGGTCCAGCCTCTACAGAAACAATCCAGCACGTCGGTAAAGCGGTTATCCCTTACAAGGATTTTGGAGTAGGTTTGATTAAAGATTCTGGTTTACTAGGAACTTTTTCCTTTCCTCCTCCTAACGTATCGCCTTCTATCGCAACTATTCATATGATTTCATCAAATACTGTTATGTTTAATGATCCTTGGATCATACCTTCCGACTCCGACTTAGATTCATTTGATGGCATGATGCCTTTGAGTCCATTTGAAATTGCATATCAGGCTGTACAGTCACTTTCCGACCCTTCTTCAACCGAAACTGATACAATGAATGGGATCCATGAGGAATCACTTTCTATATCTAGTTCAGCCACAACGACATTTCCCGATCTTTTTCATACTGATGAGAAGATTCGTGAACTTTTGTATGTTTATGATTTACCATGGGAAGATCTACATCACCGATCTTCATTTTTACCTGAGCTGGATCATTTTGAAGATGATTTCGCTTCAATTTTTACTACTGAATATGTCAAAGAACCGTAGAATCCATTACAAAATACTGATTCTGAGTTAAATTTGGAAAATATCTCTCGAACGATTCCAATTGACATTTCAGTAAATCCAGGAATAATTGAAAACATTCATATAGGTGCTTGTTGTACGAAAGATGAAATTCAAACTTATAAAGCCCTATTTCAAGAATTCTGTGATGTATTTGCCTGGTCATATGAAGAAATGTCAGGAATCAATCCGTCAATTGTCGTACATGAAATCAAGACTTACCTAGATGCCAAACCTGTCTGTCAACGTTTACGTCAAATACATCCAAGAAAAGTTGCTGCTATCAAAGCCGAAGTTGAAAAATTACTTCCCTGAACCTTTCAGTCGAGGAAGGGAGATGTCCGATGGAAGGAGGTAGTTTGGATGGATGGATGGGAAGCTTGCTAACTGGGAGAGGAACCGAGAGCTGGTCGAGAGATGGATATTACATATGTAATAACATAATGATTCGGCCCCCCACCCAATAAGTAACTCAAGGTTGCCCTATGCATCCTATTACTATTAAAGCTGAGAGGTTGGACTTTGGGAGATCAGCCTTTTGTATTCTTCAGGATTTCTGAAGAGGAAAGGACATAAACCAGGAGAGAGGGTAAGGAATAACTCAAAGAGTTCCCAGTGGAGTCGCCAAAATATGTTGATGCCCATAGTGACCTAGGCAAGCAACACTATGAAAACACCCTTGGTTCATACGGGCTTGTTTCAAATAGGTGACTTAGGGCGGATCGTCGCAATGGTGGATTATGGATTCGTGTGGCCGGTGTTCCGCTTCTTCCATGATGATCAGAGCGGTATACAATTTGCCCGGATGTGGATGATCTTAGGCTATCCGATGATTGGCCTACAGAGGTGCATGCTTATGAATATCCTTGACCGCCAGCGGAGATTGATCGTGCAGGTTTCATTTATCCAATTCCTTTAACCGATTTGGTATCAAATATTGTTCCTGTTAACAAAAAACAAGGAATGATAAGAGTATGTATCAATTATAGGGATATTAATCGAGCTTGTCCTAAAGACAATTATCCAACCCCCTATATCGATCAAATAATTGATGATTGTGCCAGCAGTGAAATGTTCTCCTTTATGGATGGTTTTTCTGGTTACAATCAAATAAACATACTCCCTGCTGATCAGCCAAAAACAACTTTCATTTGCAAATGGGGGACATTTGCTTATTGCAAACTACCTTTTGGATTAAAGAACGATGGGGAAAATTTTCAAAGGGCTGTGTCTTACGCATTTCATGACATTAAGCACATTGTGCAGCCTTATCTCGATGATTTACCTGCTCATTCATCGCGTAGGGCCGACCATCTCACTCATTTACGAGCAATTTTTATGAGATGTAGGCATTATCGAATTCGGCTGAATCCACACAAATATGTTTTATGTGTAGAATCGGGTCGCTTACTGAGATTTTTTGTTTCGAAAGCAGGCATTCACGTTGATCCGTCGAAGGTCGAAACTATTGTTAATCTACCTCCTCCTTCGGCTCTACGCTAACTCCAAAGTTTACAGGGGAAAGCAAACTTTTTACGTCGGTTCATTCCTAACTATGCCGAGCTAACAAATGGTTTTACCCTGTTGTTAAAACAAGATGTTCCATTCTTTTGGGATGAGATCGCTAATCGATCTTTTGATGCACTCAAACACGCGTTGACCCATGCACCGTTATTGCATCCTCCCAATTACAACCAGGACTACGTTTTGTACCTCGCCGCCTCTCATTCCACCATTGGGATGGTTTTAGTTTAGGAAGACAAATTCAACAATGAACATGTGATTTACTATCTTAGTCGAAATCTGCATCCGACTGAGATCAAATACACGCATGTGGAAAAATTGGCCTTTGTAGCTATTCAAGTTGTCCAAAGATTTAGACACTACGTCTTATTACGCAAAACCGCAGTAATTTCTGACTGTAACCCTATGATGTACATTTTAACCAAAAAATTTCTAGGGGGCAAGTATTCCAAATGGATAGTTATCCTACATGAATTTGACTTGGAATTTGAAAAATCCAAGGCAAAGAAATCTTTGGTTTTTGCCGAACTGATGTGTGATTTCCCCTCTACTGATACTGAAATTGTGGTGGAGTAGCCCATTGCAGACGAATCCTTGTTTCTTATCAGTACTCTTGATCCATGGTATGGGGATATCATCATTTATCTCCAAACCCAATCTTTTCGGCATGAAATCTCACGATCTCAACAACGGAAAGTACATTTCCAATCCCAACAATACAATATTATTGGTGATACACTCTATCATCGTGGAGCAGATTCTGTTTTTCAACGCTGTCTTACTCATGAAGAAGCCAAGAAGGTTTTAAATGACTGCCATTGTGGAGCATGTGGCGGTCATATGTCTGGGTATTCCACAGCCCAGAATATATTGCGCACTGGTTATTTTTGGCCGTCATTATTCAAATATTGTATCTATGCAGTCCGGAAATGCCACAATTGTCAAGTCTTTGATCATAAAATGCATGCACCACCCGCTCCTCTTCACCCTATAATTGTTGTCAGTCCTTTCGAAAAGTGGGGTATCGACTTTATTACATGTAACCCTCACTCGGCCAGGGGGCATGCGTATATTATCTTAGCAGTAGATTATTTTACTAAGTGGGCCGAGGCGATGCCTACATTTTCAGCAGACGGCAAGACTACTGCAAATTTCGTATTCAATCATATAATTGCTAGATTCAGTGTTCCTCAAGCCATTATTACAGATCATGGAAGTCATTTTCGAAATATCATGATGACTGAACTGACAGATCAACTTAGCCTGCACCACGATAGTTATACTCCTTATTACCCGCAGGCTAATGGTCTGGTTGAAGCTATCAATAAAGTTTTAGTCACTATGATCAGACGAATTATTGGTATTCATAAGTCAAATTGGCATTCCATGTTAATTTCAGCACTTTGGGCATATCAGACCTCGGTAAAAACATCAATTGGTTTCACTCCTTTCAACTGGTTTACGGTTTGGAAGTTGTGTTGCCGATTGAATGAAAAATTTCGTCATTGAAATTAGCCATAGAATTACTCCCAGCTACATCTAAAGAGGAGAAATGTTTTTTTTACTTGGCTCAGCTAGATGAGAAACGATGAAATGCTGCAACAGCAAGCGAGGCTCATGTCAAATGAATAAAAGCTCAGTATGATAGAAGTGTTACCCCTCGTAATTTTTCAGAAGGAGACCTAGTCTTAGAGTACGATCAAGCCAACAATAAGCTAGGAGCTGGAAAATTCGTGCCCATGTGGCATGGTCCTTTCATTGTTAAGCAAAAGCTAGCAAAAGGGGCCTATGAGCTGATAGATTTTGACAGTGTCCCTTTAGATAAACCCAGAAATGGACTTTATCTGAAGAGATATTATGCTTAAACTTGGTGTGAAGATTTTTCATTAGATTAGATTTCTTTACTGCTAGTGTGTCTTAGATTAGAAAAGCGTGCCAAGTTTTGAGTGTGTTTTTTATCACTATTCCTGCTTATCTGAGTTTTACTCTTGATATTGCAGATGTCAACGTCTCTTCAAACCTACATTGGTTTTGTTGATGGTGCTTGTCGTAGTACACGGAACATTTCTTCCGCAGCTTGGGTTATCTATTCACCCTCTGACGAGTTAGTATCCATGCATGGGGTAAGCCTTGGTCAAACAACGAATAACATTACAGAGTATAGTGCAGTGATTGAGTTATTATCTGAATCCATATCATTTGGAATTTGGAGTTTGATTGTTAGGTTGGATTCTGAACTAGTTGTATTATAGCTTAGCAGGGTTTATGCCATTAGAAATCCAGTGTTACTACGGTTATTTTTAAGAGTTCGTCTCTTGGAATGAGAATTTGATTACATTGAATATCAGCATATTCCAAGACATTTAAATACATTGGAAGATGCAGTTTCTTCTAGTATGATAAATCGACATTTTCAATAATCAAAACAGTAAATTAAACAACATTCATAACATGTACACAGATAGCCAGTAAATAGTGATATATCATAGTATAGAAGTGTTTTCAAAAAATATACATCGTCTTCGATCATAGGTTGGAAGCACCGTATGATCAGCAAAAATGATAATACAAAAGGTCAAAAATATGAGTCTACGACACGATCATCCTATCACTGATGTTGATCACGATAAGAGACCACTGCCCGGGCCACCCTACATAGGAACCTCCTAAAAGGTCATGGGACACCAATCACATATCTCTGTAATCTGAGCAGAATATCATCTATGTCAGTCTCTGGAATGTCTAGAGTCAGGCGCTCTAGGTGATGCTCTAAATCAGATAGAATATCTGCTGATTGGCCCTCTGGGGCTGGTGCTGCAGCAGCTGGATGCCTCCTCTCATAAGGCTAGAGATGGGTTGGTCGCCGTGGGCCCACATCTACATTTAAAAATTTTGGTTATTAGTTTCAAGACGATCAAAATACAAAAAAAAAATGGAACTTAGAAATTGTTGAAAATGATTTTTACCTGATTCATCCCACTGTTCCCCTACTGGGAGAGCCATCTCTCGGTCGCCGCAGAAATTTATCCCGGCATATGGAAAGTCCTCTATAACAAAAATTTGGCATTCTAGCCAACGAAAATATGGAGGAAATCGAAAAATCTTGATGCCCTCAACAGCGTGACAGGTCGTCAATGCAACCCAACGAACCATCCTAAGTTCTCGAGGTTGACCAGCATCAACAGAAATGTTATGCGGAGCTAACATGGGGATCCTCTCTAGAGCAAAGGTGACTATAATGGATCCATATCCAAAGTTATTTAGCGTTCCATTCTTTTCTCTGGTTATTTGGCCTTTTACGTTGGCCAACACAGCTTCACACCAGTTGAAAATGGTGCCTCGAAAACAGTCTACAACAATGCGCATTTGGGAACCGGTAGCCACATGCAACGCAACACTCCCACGCAGTCTATTAACAGTAAATGCAATAAATTTTAGCTTGGGACGGATGATAGTTTATATGTCAATCTGTTTGTCCCAGGGGTCTGCCTGATCATCACAGAACTCTTGTCGAACACTAGCGACAGTATAGCCACCTGGCCTAGTCCCAAACAGAGAAATTTGTTCGCCCCTCTTGGACAAACCAGTCAAAAAATAGATATCCTCCAACTCAATTTTGAGCCGGTGGCCGCCAATAATGAAACACTGGTCCTGTACATTCCACCTATTCACTAGCCACGTTAGGAGGTCTACCTGTGCCCTCATGCCCTGAATGGCCCAGAATTTATACAAACTACATGCTCTTATTGCCTGCATTGTAGGCAAATGATTCATTGCGGCATCATCTACGTCTTCATGCTCGCGTTCTCTCCAAATAAGCATCTTGTAATCCCTACAATGCATAAAAAGACATATTAGAACAAGATTTTTTGAAAATTTTTAGGCGGGAATTGAGAAAATTTAGTTTAAAATTTCATTGCACGGGGTCTGCACCTGAAGTTCATACATAGTGCATAGATACACATGGGCACTGTGGAACAGGTGTGGACCCAAGACTTTTTCCCATACAGGAACATGTCGGGGTCCGCAGGGCCCGCGTGTTGCACCTGCAGACCCCCGCGGGCGATTTTTTCAACATATTTTTGCTTAAAAAATGAAATCTAAAGCCTAAAAACAAAATATAAACGGATGAAATGCAAGATAAGGAGGTTGTAGATTACCTGGAGCTGACGGTTCTCAATTTCGTTGGACGGATTTTCCATAATCTTTGCAAGAAATTTTTTACCCAAAAGCTTTTACTTTTCAATCTGAACTCAAATGGTAAAAATGAAGTTAGAAAAGCCCCTTTTATAAGTTTTTTCGAATAAATGAATTTTTAATTTGTTTATTTTTCACTTTAAAAAGGTTATTTTTGAAAGCATTTTTATTTATCTTTAAAAAGTAGGTGTAATGTTTCGAGTTTTTGTGCAAAAATTGGATTTTTCAGGAAAATTGATCGTTTTCAACAAAGAGCATACTTTTATCACTTTTTCGGACTCTTTCAAAAATTTATGAAAAAGAGAAAACTTGGAGTCCTCTTTTAAGCTCTTTTTAGATTCTCAAAAATTGAAAATATTGTCGAGCACTTGATTATTCGAACTCATTAAAATAAATGAATGATCGTCCTTTCAGTATAAGTTTACCCCTTTTACGGACTGAAATGGACTATTTACGAAAAAGGTATACGTTGACTAATTACGGTCAATAGAGTTCTCTCTCGCATTATTTTATCCTTTTTCGGGCTCGAGAGACTAAATTTACGAAAAAGTACACCCATAGTGTTTTCTTAAGTTTTTCTTCTGACTCCCTAAATTTGAAAAACACCAAGTTTCTCCTATACTGGACTCGTTAAAATTTAATAGTAAAGGACCTGTTCAATTTCAAACAGGAACGAATCACTCCTTCTTAGGGTTCGAATCTTAAACTAAGTTGGACTCATATGAAGGATGAGCTTATAAACAAGAAAATGTTATCCTCCTCAAGCTTGTCAAAAAATAAGAAGGTACTTTCCAGAAATGGTGGGGGCAAAGAGAGAAAAATGGAATTGTTTGTTGTATTTTTATTTTTCAAAAAGCCAGTTAACCACTCTTGAACACGACACTTTTTGTTCACCTGGGTTGGGAAATCCTTTGCCTAACAATTAATCAAACCACATTGAAATTCTTCAACTGGTTTCTGGGTATTAGCTTTGGGTCAATTGTCACCAAGCCATTTGCAGTGTCATTATGTGTTCAAGAGGATAGTTCAAATAAACCATTCATCTACAAAATATCTGTCATCCATTTTGATCATCCCTGAGTCAGTCCTTGCTAATATATTTCTTCAAAACTTGATCTACGATTTCATGTTGTGGGCTTGCCTACGACGGATCACTTTCTATCGACGACAGTTCATTATCTAGAAAGTTGATCTAGAAATAGTCAGTACCTTGAAATCTTCATGCCTCAATGGTAGGTTTCTCGCCTTCGGCGATAGGTTGCATCATTGACCTTCGATCGAATGATTCTGTGACATGTTTGACTTCAGCTCATTCATTCACATTTCATGGATTGTACTGAGTACTTTAAGAGCCATTGACATTACTGGTGGTTACTCTCACACTTGTTAAAAATTTACATATTGACTAGTAATCAAATGGTTTCTACCATGTTCGACTTCGACAAATTCATTCACATGGATAGAATCGTACTGGTTCGAGAAGCGGAAATCAAGACCCTGGATCTAGTTTCCACCATCCAGGCTGCGAGGAATTTTTGTTATTCATTTATATAGTGGACTATTCATAAACAAATGGTTGTGTCCATACTGTGTCTACACATGTCTATACTGTTGATGTATTCAAAATCATTCCTGTATCAGAACAGTTTGAATCAGTTTCTAGTTAGTTTTGATCTGATTATGGGAATGCCTACCTCAGGGATGATATGTACACATATATATTTTGCATTGAATTTTTTTACAGGTTCCGACTAGGGTGTCCACAGGATGATCCTTTAAATGATAAAGTACTGCACTCTTCATATATGAAAGACTTCAGCTTCATCTATTCCAGACTTTTCACTTTAGGGGGCAATCTGTTGCACTGAAAATTGTTATCCTGACATTTTGCTATGTGTATGAGCTCATTATCACTCATACTTCCTCCTTTGCAAGTATAACACATCAGTTCTTCATGTCAAGCCTTGAAAATAAGATAAAAGTTCTTAAAAATCTCCTTAACTCTGGTATCTCATTTTCTATGTATCTTGCGTGCGGTCCCGCACCTAATGTTCATGACTCCTGTGTACCTTAACGCAATTTTTCTGTGTTATGGGTGCGGACCCCTTTAAAATATTTAAAAAGGTGCAAGTAAACTCAAAAAGCTCATTTTTCAGTAAATTCTAGAAGCCTCTAGAAAGAATCTTGCGGTGGCGAAACTGCTCTTTTGAGGTTCATGTATCCCTTACCTTATGGAGATAACCCCTTGATGTGAGGAGCTTATCCCTTTGAAGGAGGATTCTATCCCTTCATACTTGGAACTGAAACCTCCTCTTTTCCATTATAAAAAGAGGCATTGGGTAGCCTCAAGGGGAGTTCAAGCTTTAGAATTATTTGAGGTTAAGTGCTATTGGGATTCAGACTCATTTAACTGAGATTTTTGTGAGGAGAGATTACATACCTCTATTTGTCTCGGTTGGAGGAGTGCAAGACTTGTCAGAGTAGAGGATATTCTTACTTCGGACCCCGGGAAGACCTGTTCAACATCAAGGCTAAGGTTGTAAGGTTTTCCTTCTTTCAAAGTTAATACAAATGAATTCATTTTTCTCAATAAGCTATTAGTTAACTGTATATTTCATGGATTCCCTGATCACCATGATAAGCATGATTTATGATGTTTACTATACAGGTGTTATTTAATGTTTGCTTGTTTGTGACTACAGGTTTATGAAGATAACTCCTTCAAGTGCACGAGGGACAACTACTTCGAACGAGCATTTGACCTACGGTAAGTTTTAAACACCTTTATAGTATTTTTTGTAAATCGTATATGTTTAGAGAAAGATAGGTTTATTTGGTTGTTTGTTGCTAGATTACCTTTTGGTACTAGGGAGATCGATCTTGTCTGCAAGATTGATTAATCCGCCCAAAAACTTGCCAGGGAGTCGAGGCACTTCAAATTTCGTTGATGGTTATGTCAGGATCTTGTGAATCTGGTAAGCCCCCCGAACTAAGTCAAATATCATTTCTCTCGCATATTCCTTTGCATGTTTTCACTCGATGTAAATCTCTTTCTCAAATATTTTTGGTATTTCAGATGTAATATTTCAAAATTTTGAGATTTTACTTCTGATCGGATTCAATAATCTTCTCCATTTTATTCATCTTCATGAAAATCTCTCACATCAAACTCGATATTGGAATGTGTATCTCTCATATATTCATGGAAATGTGAAGTTTTTCATTCCAAGGACTATCTTTGGCCGAAGAAATCATGCCTCTCCAATTCATCCCTTAATAATAAGATCCTGGTTCTTCTTACAGATGTTATATTTCAAGTCTTTCCCTTAAGTCTTTCCTGACTGGTCTCATGTATTTGTTGTGTTGGAAACCCTTCTTAATTATTTTCATGATTACAATGCTTACAAATTTTGTCACCAGTTATAGGAAAATGGTTGGCCACATCTGGCTTGTGAGTAACTTGATTCGATTGTTGAGAGCATTGACAAAGTTGTCCAACTTATTTATCTTTGTTAATCACAAAATGGGAATTTTATGTTTTAATCATCCCATCTGATCATTATTTTATGTTTTATGACAGTCATTCAGTTTATCATTCTTCCATAAACACATCCAATGACAATTGTTCTGAATCCTTTTATCTTCATCACTCAACATCTCACTATTCAGATACTTTTTGAGCATGTAAGGCACTTAGGCCTTCACTGATGGTTATGTCAGGTCTTCACTATCTCGACGTGACTACTAAATCTGATCAGATCTATTTTCCCCAACACAATTCCCATCATAATCTTGCACCTCTAATTGAAAATTAATATTTTAAAATATTTCAGGGTTTTCAAGAGGGTCATCATCAATTTTACGATTCAATCATTGAATGGTTGGAACAGTCTTACCCGGCGAAGTCCATCGCAAATAAAAGGTTTCGATTTTTCCTCATGCCCGTTAAGGAGTTTGGTGTGGATGGAGACACAACCGCAGGAAACTAGAGGTTGGTTGAATAATGTTATCAAAGAGGTAATAACATAAAATGGTTAGAAGTGTTGGTTATGGCCTATCATTCTGCTGATAGGAAAGACCTTCAAATTTTTGTGCAATCTATTCAAATTCTGATATTTTTTGTCGCACATTACCTTATATCTATTTTAATTGTTTGCATATTTTTCGATGTAGGTTGGGAATGATTACAATGGCTACTTTGGAAATTCATTATACATGACCCCAACCTTCTAGTTGGTTAGGTTAGGAGTAGGTCCAGTTGCATTGCAGTTTACTAGCACATCCATCTTGCATTTTTTTACCTATAGTTTTTCTTGTGTTTTCTAGTTTTTGTTTCACATCATGTTTTTCTTTGATCATTTTCTGTCTTGTCTTCATATTTTCTTTCCTTTTTGTGTGTTGTATTTCCTTTTTTTTATTAGATCATGTATGAATATGCTATGTTGGCCAGAAAGGGAATGTGGCTGAAGTCTAAGGGAGTCTTGTGACATTTCAACGTTTGTTTAGCCTTTGGTCAATCTTCCTGGTGTTGGTTATATCTTTTGGCCAGTGAAGTTCAAACAAAAAATATGATCCATCCGTAAGGAGAGTTTTGGTCAAACCATGAACTCATGTACATTCGAGAAACCTTGTGCATGTATTTGGTTCTTTATATTTTAATGTTTTCATGCTTATTGAATTAGTAGAAAAGGAGAAGGGGAAAATTGAAATGAGAAAAACTAAATCAGAGGCCTCTATATGTTTCTATGAAGGAATAACCTCTCATGCTCTCAATAAGTCGGGATCCTGCTTTCGCCCAAAATGAATAAGTTCCAATGCACAATCCTCTTTAAATATATAAATAAATGTGAAATAAGAGAAATGATTCCTATGCAGAGAGGTGAAGCAAGCGACTTTGTCGGGGTACTGTTCAGGATCACTGGAAACAGAGCAATTTTGTGCTCCTGTAGTGATTCTTTTGAGGTACTGTTCAGGCCTACTGGAAGCAGAGCAACACCAGAGATGAAAAAATATACTCTGAAAATATTGAATTCGTGAGCTTAACCACACTTCCAAACTCGAAACATTGTGATAATGTTGAATTTTCTGTTGAGTTAAACCGAGAGGGCATGGTGAGGACTATGTATATTCTCGGGCTAAGTGGGGAAACTAAAGTAATGTTCATGTTGAATCAATACACCCCATAGAACCAAGGCCCTACACGAAAGAAGTTAACCAAAAAAAAGAAGCTGGAGATTCTATTAGTGTGTCGCCAAGTGTTGTAGCTGCTACAACTCCCTCCAAATTTTGTTCCTTTACCAAATTTTGGAGCCTTCCTTGGTCTTGTTCATTATCGTCGCAAAATTTGAAAGTCATTTTTATTTTTTTTCTTAGAATGTTTTGTTTCCTTTCGCAAGCTGGGAAAATTGTCTTCTTTAGGCATGTTGATTGTCGCTTTGTGTGTATGAACCTATTTTGGTGGTTATAGAAGGTATTCTTTGTGCAAATGAGTTGTTCTAACCTTCAAAGTATCCATCGCACTCATTTCCAAAGTTTTGAGCATTGTCACACAAGTGTTTTCATGGTCGTCATAAATGGTACCTTTGGTGTCGCACTTGTCAAACCAATTATAAAGATGTCACATGGAGGGATATTATTTGTTTTTATGTCATGGATGATATATCATGATTGAGTCGTCAAATTATTCTAAGTATGTGATAACATTTGAAGTTTCATCACCATTCACACTGACCTCACTAGTCCTACACTTAACAATTTTCAGGGGAAAAAAAAAAAAAAAATCCATACCAAGAAACCTAGCTTCCCCCAGCCTTCTTCGAGTTGTGAACTACATAGTCTCATTCCTTTAGTTGTGACCTTTCTTTCTTATTATTGCATAGTGTGTGGTTTGTGCCTCCCAAGACTGTTGCACTACGCAGTTTTTGTGACCAAACCTTAACCCTGACCTCTGGAATTACGCAGGCATGACCCCCATCCTCAATTGAACTACGCATTTCGCAACCAAAAGCCTCAATATCATTCCTTTATCCCTTTAACTATGCATATTCATAGTAGCCCAACCTCCCTTAACTCCCAGAACTGCGCAGTAAGTTGTCCCAGTGTCGATGCTCTCATCTTGTCCCACTGGCTCCAAAAACTATGTAGTATTTTTCCTCATCCCCACATGAACTATGCACTACGTAGTATCAAGTACTCACCTTACCTTCCTTAAATGTGTAACTGCGCAGTCACTAAGCCCCTATTCCCATCCTGCCACTTATTCTGAACTTAGCTTATGGATCAGAATGCATCATCATAGGCTAGGGGTTTTCGGATTGATGTCGTCTCATCATGAGAGAATTGTAGGAATAGGTACCCTATCATGTCATTGAAAGATGATGGAGAAGGATAATAATGATGGAAGCTTTCTCAAATACACTCTTGTGGCTAAACTTACAAGCTAATCTATTAGGAGAAAGTGAAGGGACACTATTTTGTGACCACTATCCAAGACTTGAGATCATTGAAGTCTCCTTATCACTAAGGCATGCAGAGGTGAAAATGAAATCTTCTTCACGAAGACACTCAACTCTTAGCAGTAGTAGTGGCTTGACATGTCCACATCATCAAGCAGTCCATGTCAACAGTTTCATGTCATGTCATGTAATGAGTGGTCATCTGTCACATCACTATTATGGATCATGTATATTCTATTCAAAATGTATTGCAAATTGGAAGTCTAAAGGACACACATGGAATGTAAAGAGTCATGTAAGTTGAAAAGCCATAGGAATTCAAACAGTCATGAGGGTAGTCAAAGAGTCACCTTTGGTTATTTATACACCCTCATTGTATGGGAAAATTATTTTTCGCCTTGGCACCACCAAGGAAGCATTAGAGACATAAGTTATTTATCTTGTGGAGCAAGGAGTGGCTCCAACAATCCACTATTGGAGCTAGCAATGTTTACAGGACATATGTGTCTTGGAAATTTTACTTAATAACAGAATCCTTATGAGGCCAGCATGTTATTCATGCATGGACTACGATTGTTTGTAAGACTATTATGTGTATGCTTGTATTTCATGTTTTCTTTCACATATGCTTATATAGTTGAACTATTTAATTTATTTTAGTGCTTATCTTATTGGGAATGTTTTTTAATTGTTGTTATTGTTGTCCCATCCTTGTGGACTATTCTACAGTATATTAGGCAGACCTTTCTCATTCATTGGATGTAATGACTGTCACACCCATTTTGGACTATTCCTCTAGATTTTAGATGGATCTTGTTGTTTGTATGTGTCTCTTCTTAGGTAGTAATATTACCTCTCTCTTAGAGTCCCGCCTTTTCCTCCCCCCCCACCCCCCCATCCCCCCGCCCCCGCAGTAGAAGGACTTTGAAACACATATGATTGAATACTCACGAGGAACACCCCCCTTGATTTTTGAAGGTGCATGTGCATTCCTCTCTCTGGCTAACAGTTAGATTCAAGGAAAAACTATAAGAATACATGGCAACCGGGTCGATATTCCAGATGGGGCTCCTGCTCCAAATGATGTGAGGTCTAATTTGGACTTCACATTAGGGATACCCCATTGGTTGATGGATTTTCAACACCGTCAACAAGGACCTTGTTATTTTTCTTGGTAGAAAAGTTATGACATGGACCGATGTTTACAAGACCAAACAAATTCCACATGAGTCTTTTGAACTATTTATGTGATCCCAAGTGTCCTAGCAAGCATATCAATCACTATAATTTACCATCAAGCCCTACCTCAAGGATATTGAGTTGATCAACATAATAAAACAAATAATTTCTCCATACCCTATATATGGGATGTGCTCTCTAATAATAAATTAGTAGATATTGTAGCATGATCTCCAATTCAAGTGACTACATACAAATATTTGGTTGAATTTTCTCTTTGAGAATGGAGATTGAAATACCCAACTTTCAAAGTAGATGATTATGTTGTAGTCTACCTTTTTCTCAATTATCTTCCTTCAATTTATGAGGAAAAATAAAATAAGGATATGATGACAGTAAGGGAACCACCTTTCCCTAAAGAGGCCATTCCAACACCTCTCACTACATTATGAGAAGGAAAAATAAAAACATATGAGCACCCTAGAAATGGAGAGGTAAATAGTTCTAGATTAGGTCGTTTAAGTGTTGTGAAAAATAATGTGAATTATATTATAAAAAATAGATCATAAACCATTTTAGAAGTAATCGAAATAAATGGTGAAGCAAATCACTCTACCCGTAACATTACACAAAGTGATTGTTTCTCGAGGAGAATTGTTAATTATGAAAGTAGTCATTGATGTAGACTTGATCTAAATAAGGTATGGCAACTAGATGATCACTCTTATTTGAATCAACATCCTTTTCATAAATAAGTCAATTCATTGTCCCACAATAAGGAGTGTTTGGTTAAAATTGTTCATGTTCATATCTCTAAGAAGCTTGCTTGCCCACTAAATATGCTAGTTGGATATATGCATTTGGATATTGAATTGTTTTGAAATTTGAATGTAGCGGAACCCTTATGGGGATTAGGATTGGCCATCACTTTATTATCTAGGATCTCTTGATTTTGTCCACAACTTGTTGATCTTGTCTAATTATGTATAAGGAAACTTGCTTTGTATGATTAACATATTTCTATTAAATAAGGGAAATATGCTTAAATTGATAAGTATTTTTTCCTTGTGAAATTGGTACATTTTTTGGTATGAACCATAGTTATTTTTGCAATCATGCTCACTGGTTGCTTAAGTAAGAGGCCAGTAGAGTTCATAGGAATCTCATCACAATCTACAATGTAGTGAATTATTCAATGAAAAAATTTAGTTTTTAAAATATATCAACCTTGGTTGGTGGTCTATTCATCCTAAACCATCCAAGAGAATTGCAACAATCCTTAACCATCCAAGATTATTGTCCTACTTGCCTTAGCTAGCCGCCAAAATCATATAATATTCTTCTTTATAAATGGTGTAGCTATGCCCAAAGGTTCTAATAGCTACCAATCATAATTTATATGAAGTCAAGATACAACCACAAGAGCGAAGAAAGAGAAGGAAATTACACAACTTTCTAATATTCTAGCTATTATTGAGAAGAAGAGTGTTGCAATTGATAAGATGAAAAATATTAGGGATCATAAGTCATTTGAGGAATGTTTTTCAACTAAAAGAACAAGAACATAGGTTGAAGGAAAAAAAAATATTGGAGACGACAACAAGCAATTTGAGAAAAGATAAATAGAATAGAAAGAGAAGAAAGAGATTAGTAAACAGACAACTTGAGAATTATGTGCCACATTATACAAATGAGCTTATAATAAATGATCAATTTTTCTCATATTTATTCTAAAATAAAATAAAAAAATACATTAAAAAACTTAAATTTAATATATCAATTATTATTTATTCAATTATAAAGACTTAAATATAACATTTCCAATTTCACAATTCTATTTTCACACTTTGCACATCACATTTTATAGCAATTGCTAATCATTATTCCACTTTTTTCAATCAATTTGAACTACCATGTGTGGAATTGTAGTCTAAAAAACCCATAGAATAATCCAAAAATTCCGGTAAGGCTATGAAAAATTCAGGCAAAGATTTTTGAAAATATGGATTAGAGTCGTTAAACTTCAGTATTTTAGATGTCCTTAGGGTTTTTGATGGTGTTGAATCCATTTCCACCATAAAAAATGCAATTCAAACACTCCAACTACCTGATTTTTTGAAATTTTTGAATGCATATAGCAGTAACTCATGACTTCACAAGGACTTCACAAGGACCGAGGCATCGAGAGACCACGGAAAGATCTAGATCCCAAACTTCAACGTGATGTCTATCCCTCTAGCTTGGTCATGAAGAGCCATAGACAACCCTACCCTCGCCCTATTCTCATCTATGACCTCCCAAGAGAAATCACAAGTTCTTAACCATTGAGCCCACTCACCAATAATCTTGATACCAAAATGCCGATATTACAAAAAGCAATCAGAAACTTGGGCATACACATTGCTTATAACGACCTTACCCGTACACATGGCTTTTAACGACCTTCCCGGAGAATTAAATCTTTTGTGGCGAACAGCACAACAGTAAATGCTCACGAAATCAATACAACACTCAGTCGTGGACGTGGCCAGCTGGTCCTTCGTATACTGGTGATGCTTTGTCCAATTTCATCATGGGTCTCCGTTTGGGTGATTTCCATTTATATTGTGATTTTTATGGGTATTCATATTTGTGGAGTTATATTTCTATTAATTCAGTGAGGTAATATAGGTTAATCGTTAAATTTAACCAATACCATCTCAATGCATTAATACCATCTCAGTGAGGTTAATATACGTTAATCGTTATTTCCATCTCCTTCCTTTTGCCATGATAAATGCTGTACCGTTAGTACTCTCCATCGCACGGCAACTGTATACTTGTAAAAATTTTGGAACGCTCTTTCTCTTGCACACTGACTTGAACAACAGAATCGACCCATTAAGACTTCTGGATCTTCAATTTCGGCATCTGCATTGTATGGGTACAATATTATTGCTGATAGCATCCTTTCATTCGTGGAAGTTAGGAAGTCCCTGCAGTCTTTTTATTCGATGACTCATACAGAGCGAAGATGAGATTTTCCTCCAAGTGGTTAAGATTTCATGGGCCATATTCTCACAGAACGTTTATCAACTGCAAAATTCGTACCTGAGTATTTCCGTGAGATTTTTATACTTAGCTATATATCCGTCGATTTCATTAATGTGACCATCCAGAGTTGGTAAATTGTCATTTTCTCTGCCAATAGTTTGAAATATGCGAAATGTTTGCACTCAAAGCGTAGTCACCAAAATAATTTGGTGGAAAGTAAATTCCAAATTGAAACTATCTTAAAGATTTCATGTAACATTCGGAGAAGAAAATTTATTCAAGCCATGAAAATTTATTTAACTGCTCCTAAATAAAAGGAAGCTTCTCACTTCTGGTTGCCACGTAAAATAATGCGTCAACGAGTGTGGTTACAAATAAAGTGAAAACAGTGAATAGGTTGGAATATAAATAGTAATAGTAATAGTAATTGCATCTAGAGGTGCAAAAGCTGATAGGAGTGGGAAGAATGTGGGCGCAAAAGTTGATAGGAGTGGGAGGAATATGAAATATGTTAGCATTGTAATTTTTCAACAAAAAAAAATTAAGATCTGGTCATTATTGTAAGTTGTATTTTTTTATTTTCTTTTGTATGTTAATCTATGATGGAGAGCTCTCTAGCGTTAAAATGTATGAGTTTTTATCACTTTTTAACGAAATCCAAAAAAGAATTATGAATCCAATAGTTTGTTTATGTTATAGAGTCATTAGGGTAAAGTCTCTTTTAAATAAGTCTTTTAACTGCTTTCAGTGGTTAAGGTTATGAGTTTAACCTGAAAAGTCTTATTCATTCAGCATGATTTTTCTATCCAATGTTAAAGGTAGAATGTTACAGTCATTAGTTGTGTTAGAAATAACACACTAATAGCTACCCTTTCCTAGAGAGGCAGTTATCCTCTTCAAAAGTTCTGCTTTTACAAGTAACACATGAATAGCTAGCTTTTTCAAGAAGGTAGCAATTACCTACAAAATTCGTGAAGGAGAGGAAGAAGCATTATACAAGTGAAACAAACATTGTTATTCGAAGTTCTGCTTTTACAAGTAACACATGAATAGCTCACTTTTTCAAGAAGGTAGCAATTACCTGCAAAATTCGTAAAGGAGAGGAAGAAGCATTATACAAGTGAAACAAACATTGTTATTCGAATATTGAAGACCAGTTAAAACAAGAGATGTTGCTTGCCTAAAAGGTGGTTATTTTTCATTAGAGGATACATTAAAAGGAGGGTTATTTGTTTGCTAAGGTTAAGCAAATATATTGCTACTCATTAAAGGATAAATATATTAAAGTGCATTACAAGTAGCAATCATTAAATAATTTGATGGATTTCAATGAAATGAGTTGGAAAAGGTTTAAATCATTCTTGTTTTCGTGTCATTCCCTCTCACCGAGTTTTAGGGTTCTATCCCCCAGTTCAAAACAATTTATTAAGAAGTGCCAACAAGTAAGGATTCGTGGAGGGTAGTTGTTCTTCATTTAACAAGTGTATATTGGTGGTTAGGTTAACTGTTAGCACGATGGGCAAGGTAGTTAACGTGAACCATTTCAAGCCAATAACACCCATTTTTTTACCATCGTGCTAAGTATGAGTTCAAAGAAACAAGTTGGTACCAGTTTTTAAGGAAATTTTCAGGTGAAAATGTGTAGTGGCTTAAGTATTTGCTCAGACATTTGATGGAGAAAAGGTCAGGATTGGGTCACAGACCTTCAAGATCACCAAAACCATCATTGCAAGGCCAACTCAAACTTCAGCTACAGGTGAGTCCTGGCACAAGAATAACAAAACTTTGCTTAAAGCTGATTCGAATATATATTTAAAGCATAAGCATGAGCATATTGGTTGGACTCCTACCATTCATATTTCATATTTTAAACCTGAGTGGCATCATGTTATTACCACTGTACAACGTTACATAAGTTGTGATGGTGGGTTTTCAACTTTCCATAAATAATAGATGAGGTTTCTAGCCCATATCTTTGGCTCAGACCTATGAATCTACCATTTTTCCTTCACAGATCTCTATTATCAATGTCTCAAAAGATACAGAAAACCCCAGGCTATTCTCTTCATAGTATATATCACAGATTTTTGATTAAAATGCTGGTAGTTTATCACCTGAAAAAGAAAATAACTACATGGGAGAAGTTTTTAGCAGGTGGGGGATTTAGGAGTATTCATTCAAGGAAAAAAGTAGGAAGGCATGGAAAGCTAAAAACTCGGGAACACCAATCAAACCCTACCCCTACATTAACTCCTTCACAAGCTGATCCATCTTCAATATCATCTAAAGAAGGCTAGAGTTCAAACCACTACTACACCAATAATCACTCCTACACCAATAGTATAGCCAGCCAAGGAGGTCTACACTAGCAGTTCATCCAAGGAGCCACGGACCTTGAGGTCTTTCATGTAGGAGTATAGAAACAAACTCACACAAAAGGATACCCTGCTTGACAAAAACATTGTTTTTAAGAGCAAAGAGGAGGCATTTTCCTCTTCAAAGGGTAAACGCAGGAGAAGACTCATTATGACAGAGGGACCTTCAGTGGAAGTCAACCTTGAAACCTTGACATCAAGCCTTGTTCTAGAGGCTAGACAGGAAACTCAACAAAAAAATGCCAGTTTAGCATCAAAGGAGCCTACACTTGCAGAAGTATTTTCCTCACTCAAAAAGGGGAAAAGCAAATTTTCAGAGACTATCACAATGGAAGAACCTACCATAGCTCATATTTTCTAATATATTGGTTCTTCAGCCAAGAAGAATAAGAAAAACTATAATTCATTCATATTCGTATTTTGAGGAGGATAGCAGTGACACAACACTCACTGAGTCAGAGTTTGAAGAAGGATAGTCAAGCAGAGTCATACATGGTAGAAAGAGGCCTTTACATATTCCAAACCCATACATTCAAAGACCTCACACCATGCCAAATAAAAATCTCATATTATCAAGTAAACTCATAGCCAACCCTGCTCTCAGGGATGAAATCATAAACATTGATGAAAGCCCAGAGAATGAACCAAGGAAGAAAAAGATTCAACAGAACAAACAAGCACAGAAGAGAAGGTCAAATAAAAGGGTAACTAAGGCTGAAGCTATTAGGATCTTTGCTTCTATATTATATCTCTGATGAATGAATATACAGAACCTTGAAAATATAAAGAAACATTTCATTTTTTGGCTTATACACAGTATTTTTGGATATAGTTACCCCTTTCAGAAAAAGTAGCTATTATTTTCGGATTTTGTATATGGAGGAGGAAAGGCTTCTTTTTGCTTTTGTTCTCAAAATAATGACAGTAAAAGATGATAAAGTGAATGTAGCCTTAGTGGTGATGAGATTTTTCCAAGTTTCATCTAATCAAGGTATCTTCCACTTGGTTATTCCTTTCAGTTAGCTACTCCTACACTTTTGCAAATAAGGGTACATGTGCTCTTTTTAGTTGGTAGATTGCACTTTTTGTGGAGGTAGTTTTTCCAAGAAACGAGGAGCACTCAGCCACTTCGCGCTCCATGCTCCCATGTTTTGTCTTCATTTCTATTTCAGTTTTCGTTTTATGTTTTGTATAAGCTCTACGATATGTAGAGGATTGTAATAAAGTCTCAAAAAACAGAATTGCACTTTGTATGGAGGCTTTTTACAAACCAATTTTTTGGTATATATACTATGAAATGCAAGGAGAAAAGGGTTTGTTGGTTGTACCTTTCATTGCATACTTTTTTGTACCTTTTTGAATATATAATATATCCAGAAGTACTCTTGGAGACTCACAATTTGTACGGTGTGTGTATTTTTCATCTTCTCATGTGTTTCAATCATTTCCTGTTTCATTCTATATTGTGATTTACACAGTTATGCTTCATGTTACTATCAGTGCTCTAAACCTTCATGAAATATTAGTTTGTTTTTGTAAGTATTTCTATCAATCATTCCAGATTTAGTATTAACTGAAGATAGTTCATAACCATTCCTTGAGGTTGAATTTAAGCCTATTTCATATTCTTGTAAGTCTTTCGAGCTAGCATACATGAATGATCTGATTTTGTCTGTCCTGGTGTTTCAAGCATTCCTGATTGATTTAGCTATGTTAGTTGGAAACATTCTGTGTTATGGGATCCTTTTAAATGTACAATGAATCTCTTGTAAGTCTTTCAAAGCTTTCTTTCAATATATATTTCAGAACTAGAATTTATGTCATTATTTCCTCTTAACAGTGGACCTTTTTTTACAAAACCACTGTTCATTTTCCATTATCCTCACCATCAAACTACAAACCTAACTTTGCTACCATATTATATATCAGTGCCTTCATATGTGTGAGATATTCTTGTTCGTTCCAAAACCATTTTGAGTGTGTGTAATGTCCTTGAGCTTAAGATGTGTCTAGTCAGGCGCTTGTCACAATCCAAGTGTTGATTCCAGCAATAACATATTTTTGTGTGTCTGTCGAGAGTCGATGATTCTGAATTAAGTATTCTCCCAAAGTTTTTTTACGAATGCCTACTACTATTTTTGAAAGGTGAATAAAGACTAATCATTATTTTTTATTGTAATTGGTTCACCTGGTGACTCCAAAAAGAGGACGAGGGGTTTCAAGGTTGCCTACCACAAGAAGAATAAATCAGAGATCACCTCCTGTGAGTTTCTGACCCAGAGAAGATTATAAAGGATGCAAGAGGGAAACAAAAATCAGCTGAGGCTACATCACATTCAGTGAAAAAGTTGTATTCAAAGTACATTCCAAAAGAAAAGGTACCATCCTTTTTCTCACAACCTGAAGAAATTTCAGTTTCAAATCAATCTCCTAAAATATTTCAAGTTGAACTGCTTCCATAAAAGGCAAAGTAGATGATGTTAGCCTATATTCAGCTGAAAGTATCTCTCAATCATCACTTAGTAAATTAGAAACAAGTATTATTCCAGTGAAAGACAATAAATCAGAGGTTTTAGGTGTCAATGAAGAAAACCAAAAAACAGAAACGTTTTTGCTGACAAAATTGGAATTAGAACAAGTATTGGAAATTGCACCCTTTCTAGATATGACTATTTTAACTAAAGAATACATTAAAACAATTCTGAGTTTTCTTCAAACTCATCCTGAATATGAGTCCTCTTTCAACCCTTAACAAGAGTACTTTCCTTTATCTCAAAACCTAGTTATTGGCTCATCTTCTTCTCATCAAGGAGGAGGTAACCTTCCTGAAAATTTGACCTTTAATCTCTCTGACTTTTTAGCTTAGCAGAAAAAACTTGAAGCTGCCCCAATCCTTCAAGAATCAACATCTGAAAGTGATTCTCTTGGAGAGGTTGTAATAAAACCTATTGTTGTCCATTTCTTTGAAAATCCATTGTTTTAAACTCCACAAATTGAAATTTCTAGAATTCAAACTTCTGCATCAACAATTTTTCCATTATTTGTACCTCAGCAAGTCATGGGTCATCTTGGCGCTACAAGGATGCAACAAATTGTTGCTACAAGATATGCACCAATCGCCCTTCCTAAACCTTTGCATCCTCTTCCTCAAGGGGATTATCTGAAATATTTTCCCAAATACACAAGGGAGGGAGAAGGAGTATTTGCTGAAGAATACCTAGTTGCTTTTTATAGTTATGCTGATAATCAAAACATTGAACATGAATATGTCTAGTCTAGAATCTTTGTTCAAAGCTTAGATGGAGAAGCTCGAAGGTGGTTCAAAAATTTTCCACCAAATTCAATAACAAGAATAGATGCTTTGGAGGAAGTGTTTTTAAAATAATGGGGTGACCGAAAGGATTACCTGTATTACTTCATAGATTTTGGGGCTTTAAATAACAAGACTGATGAGTCATTGTCAGTTTTTAAAAAGAGAATCCATACAGGTGAGATAGTTTATAGAAGAGAGGAATAACCTGTTATTGAGTTTTGTAATCACCCAGGAATAACCTGTTATTGAGTCATTGGCAGACTTTACAAAGAGATTCAATAAATTCTATCAAAAGATTCTTGTAGAGGTCAAACACCCTGAAACCACAGCCATGATAACCTTTTCAAATACCTTAGACTCCAATTTTTCACTATGGTTGAGAGATTAGAAGTCGTAAACATTGTTGGGTATGCACGAGGTTGCTATTCGAGTGCAGTTCAATCTTATGGCCTCAAACAAGCTGAAAATTGAAGAGGGGAAGGGGGCAAAGGATAAAAATCTTCCTCCTCTAAAACTTTCATAGCTGAAGAGAAGCTTGATCAGATGTCTAATTTGACTAAACATATTTCTTCCAAAATGACAAAACTAGAGTTAGAAAACATGTCTGCTCCTAGGCCCATTCAAAATGAAGGAAACACAAATCAGGCTCCTTTTAGAAAACCATTTCAGCCTAAAAAAATTTTACAACACCCAAGAAGAAATCCTTGATGATCAAAATGTTCAACCTCCACCGAATAATTTTGCTGAAGAAAATCAACAAGAACAAGAAGAGGACAATGAATATATAATCTTATTGGGGATACATCACAGTCAACTTGTTTGACTTTGCAAGAGTATGAAGATCACTCTAGGATAAATCTATTTTTAGATGATGAAGAGGCTCATATTCATGTTCAAAATGAGAAAAGGCAACCTAAAATTCAGATAATAAATTATCCTTTGAGGTCAAAAGGGGTTGTCCAACAACCTCGACAAAAACAAGATGTTCAAAAGTTGATGCCAAAGAAAAAGCAAACGTTAATGATGTTACTCCATCACCTAACCTTGCTCCAATCATTAAAACTACTGCAGAAAATAAAGATTTGACTCCACTCGATTTAAGTTTCAAGTCAGAATTGAATAAAATCAAGATTCTGATCCCACTCCTAGAATTGTTGAAAAATCCAGCCTACAGAGAGTCATTTAAAATTCTGCTACAACCATCTCTTTCTCCTAATTTTGTCAACCTTGAAGATGAACATCCTACTATATTTTTAGGCAGCCATGTTTAAGATCAAAATGATGATAATTCTCCACCTTTTTATCTTACACTCAACATTCATAACAAATTGCTACACAACTACTTATTAGATTATGGGGCCTTCCACAATCTAATGCCTAAGAAAGTGATGAATGAATTAGGACTGGAAATCACTAAAAAATACCATGACCTCTACACTTTTGACTCTAAAAGGGTCAAGTGTTTAGGAGTGATCAAAGACTTATTAATCTCTTTTACCCAGCTTCCCATGAAAATTATAGTGATGGACATAGTGGTTGTTGATATACCATCAAGATTTGGAATGCTTCTTTCCAGATCTAAGTCCAAAAATTTGGGAGGCACTCTTCAAATGGATATGACATATGCCACTATCCCAGTCTTTGGAGGAGAATTTAGGAGGTTTTATAGAGAATCATAGATGGATTTTATTATAAGTGATTAGAAAAAATCCCTCAAATCATCCTATATATGCAAAGGAAAAGGATTTAGGATCATCTATTTTACAATTTGCTGCTGATGACAATAATTTTCAGCCTGAAATCAGTAAAAAACAACAGCTACTCATCTCAAAAGAGCAGGATTCAGAAGTAGGACAGATATGGAAATTATATTTTGATGGAGCCTCATCAAGACAGGGATCAGGGGCTGGTATCGTTCTTATTTATCCCACTCATTACGCAGTGAATTTATCATATAAATTACAATTTTTCACTACTAATAACACTACTAAATATTAAGCACTCATTCTGGGAATGAAGGCACAAAATATTTGGGAGCAGAGCAGTTGATTGTTTTTGGTGATTCAGAGTTGGTGGTACAACAAGTGAGATAATTATCAAGTAAAAAATTCAAAATTGAAGAATTATAGAAATGAATTATGGGATTTTATTGAACATTATTTTTCTGCGTTCAATTTGAATTTTGTTTCCAAAGAAGAGAATGAAATGGTGGATTCATTGGTCATTGCTGCTAGTAATTTTAAGGTCTCTCCTGATGTCAAATCAACCTATGATATTCAGATTAAAACATGCCTTCCATTCCTGACAATATCAAATACTAGAAAGTGTTTGAAGATGCTAAATAAATTTAGAAATTCTTGGAATGTGTGGAGGAGTTTTCAGACATTCAAATTGATAATGAACAAGATATAGCTGAAAGTCATAACAACAAGTCATTCAAAAAGACTTTAGCTCGAAAATACATTATTGATCTAAAAACAACCTTCATTCCTAAAGGCTTGGTTCCTTTAGAGAGGTTGTTTGACAATAATGATGTATTTTTAAAGCCCGATAGCAAGACAGATAGAGAAAGTATAGTTGATTGCAACATTGGTACTAAAAATAATCCTAGATATGTTAAAGTTTCTAAATTTCTTCCTCAAGAAACTAGAACTAAATATGTCAAGTTGTTGAAGCAGTATGCAGACATTTTTTCTTGGTCTTACAGTGATTTGAAGGCATATTATAGAAGCATAATGGAGCATAAAATCCCTCTTAAATCAGAAGCAAAACCTGTGGCACAGGAGATACGGCATATCAATCCTATGATGCTCCCTATTATTGAAAAAGAAATCTGAAAAATGTGGGAAGCCAAGATAATTTTTCCTTTAAGATTTTCTAATTAGGTAGCTAATATTGTCTCGGTTCGAAAGAAGAATGAAAAAATTATAATTTTTATTGATTTTCACAATTTAACCAGTGTTCGTCGAAGGATAACTATCATTTACCCAAAATGGACCATATTTTGCAGAAGGTTGTAGGCTCAAAGAGATTTTCAATGATAGATGACTTTTCAGGACACAATAAATTTCAGTTGACAAAAAAAAGAGGGAGAAAACAACCTTTACTACACCCTGGAGAACTTTTATACACAATAAGATGCCTTTCGATTTAATGAATGCAGGTGCAACATTTCAACAGGCAATAGACATTGCCTTTGCAGGATAAAGGGATAGATTTGTTGTCATTTATTTGGATGACATAACATTGTTTTCAAAATTTGATCATGGCCATTTGAAACATTTGCAGCAAGTGTTTGATAAGTACAGAAAGTTTGGTTTGTCTTTAAACTCAAACAAATCATGCTTTGTTGTTCAAGAAGGAAAGTTGTTGGGGAATATAGTAACAGAAAATGGTATTTGCATTGACCTAGGGAGAGTTGAAGCAATTCAGAAAATTGGTTTACCTATAAATATGAAAGAGTTGCAGTCATTTTTAAGTAAGATTAATTTTCTGAGGTGTTTTGTTCCAAACTTTACAGAATTAATTTAGCATATAAATTTCTTGTTGAAGATAGATGCAGAGTTCATGTGGCAAGATGAAGCAAAAAAACTTTCTTAGCACTCAAATCTGCCTTAACTGAGGCCCCAGTGTTAATCAACCTTGATTTTGAGAATAATTTTATGAATTTTCATATTCTTCTGAGGAAACTATTGCATCAGTTTTACTTCAAAAGAACAGGAAAGGCTTAGAGCAGCCCATTTATTTTTTCAGCCGTGCATTAAGGGATGTTGAGTTAAAGTACAACTTTGTTGAAAAACAAGCATATGCACTAGCAAAGGCTTTGAAGTCTTTTTGATTTTATGTTCTACATTCTAAAATCATTTCTTTTGTGTCAAATATTGTTGTCAAAGATGTATTATTGCAGCCAGACACAGATGGCAGGAGGGGAAGATGGTTGACAAAGCTTTTGGAATTTGACATTGAAATCAGACCTACTAAGTTGATAAAGGGATAAGGTTTAACCCGCTTGATGGCAGATTCAAATTGAAATTCTCTAAATCTGAACATGGAGATAACTGAAGAAACATATAAAGAAGGTACAAATTATTATCCTGAAATCTTTTATTCCAATTCATACAAAGGATATAGTGTATTTTTTGTTAAATTTTAGTTGTCCTCAGGAAATGGAAAAATCAAAGAGAAGGGATTTTAAATTTAAGGTTGTTAAATACTGCATAATGGAGAATCATCTTTATTCGAAAGATATTGTAGGAGTTTTATTTATATGTCCAGATAAAGTTGAGTCACAAAAAGTTATAGCAAAGATACGTGCAGGGGTATGTGGTGGAAATTTGTATTGGAAAGCTATCACAAATAAAATTTTAAGAGCTGGTTATTATTGGCCAACTCTTTTCTCAGATTTTTTTGCTAAATTCAGAGCTTGCACTAAGTGTCAAAAGTTTGCTGGTAAGCAAAAGCTACTCCCACTACCTCGCATTCCCATTTTAGTAGATATTCCTTTCCAGTAGTGGGGGCTAGATTTCATTGGTGAGATTCACCCGCCATCATCAGGACAAAACTGATGGATTCTTATAGCCACAGACTACTTCACCAAGTGGATTGAGTCCATTCCAACTAGAAACACCACTAACACAGTAATACTTAAATTTCTGTTGGAAAATATTATGTCTAGATTTGGATGCCCTCAAAAGTTGGTGACTCACAATGCAATGGATTTTAAATATTCCAAGATGAAAAAATTTTGTCAGAACTATAATATTGATTTGACTCATTCTAAACCTTATTAATCCCAAGGTAATGGGTTAGCTGAGTCATAAAATAAAATTCTAGTAAGAATTATAAAAAATATGATGACAGAAAACAAAAGAAATTGGGATACTCATCTAGTTCATGCTCTTTGGGCAGAAAGGGTGAGTAGTAAAATATCAATTGGAGTTTCTCCCTTTCAACTTGTTTATGGTGTCAATGTTATGATGCCATTACATTTGGCCCTTCTTGTCATGAATTTTTTACAAGATGAAACTTATAATTTAAATCCCATTCAAAGAAGGATGTTGCAACTGATAGAAGCTCATCAAATTTGGGAATCAGGACAACGCTGATGGATTCTTACAGCCACAGACTACTTCACCAAGTGGATTGAGTCCATTCCAACCAGAAATGCCACTGACACAGTAATACTTAAATTTCTGTTGGAAAATATTATGTCTAGATTTGGATGCCCTCAAAATTTGGTGACTCACAATGCAATGGCTTTTAAATATTCCAAGATGAAAAAAAAATTTCAGAACTATAATATTGATTTGACTCATTCTAAACCTTATTAATCCTGAGGTAATGGGTTAGCTGAGTCATAAAATAAAATTCTAGGAAGAATTATAAAAAATATGATGACAAAAAACAAAAGAAATTGGGATACTCAACTAGTTCATGCTCTTTGGGCAAATAGGGTGAGTAGTAAAATATCAATTGGAGTTTATCCCTTTCAACTTTTTTATGGTGTCAATGCTATGATGCCATTACATTTGGCCCTTCTTGTCATGAAGTTTTTACAAGATGAAACTTATAATTTAAATCCCATTCAGAGAAGGATGTTGCAACTGATAGAAGCTCATCAAATTCGGGAATCCTTGATGGATAAAACATGGAGGTACAAAGCCAAAGTAAAAAATTGTCTTTGAAAAAAGAGAAAAAAACAGGTATTCCAAGAAGATGATTTGGTATCACGCTGGGATGCAAGAAGAGAAGACCATGGGAAGCATGGTAATTTTGATAACTTGTGGTTTGGGCCATTTAAAGTTGCTCAAGTTCTAGAAAATAATAAATTTCTATAGAAAAATTTAGATGATGATCAGTTAACTAGAGGTCCAGTTGTTACGAGAAAAGCTACCCTAAGGCCTAGGTTGAAAGACCTAACAGGGCAGAGGGCATGTATCCACAAACAACACTCTAAATATGAGTTTTAATGGTCGAACTAGAAAGGGAGGATAAACTAACTTACCCGAAAGTCCTTTGTTTGATGTCGATCCCACAGGGTGAAAACCCTCTACCCCTCCTCGTGCTCCAGAACCTGCAAATCAATCAAAATAGAGCACAAAAACTAGTTGCATAGCATATATATCCTAAATATCAGTACGTTAGCATCTATAATCTCATAAATATGGCATCAAATAAACAATATTATTCAACATGTATAAGAGACATATAACACATGAACATCGGGAACATGATGGTACTTCTTGTATTGATAACATGTACAGAAAATAGTGGAGAATTCACCTGAAATCTGCCAAGGCCTCTGAGAGAAATTGTCCTCTAGATCCGTCCAACCCTAGCCTCACAAAACTCCCTTCATAAAGGGTGCACAAAGGACGTCACATATAAGGGAAGTGATCATCACAAGGAAACAAGGGTTTCCTTGAGCTGGGAAGTGCAAGAGGCACAAGGAAATATAGACTTGATCAGGGATCTATCAGGCTATAATATCAATAGAATTTTCTCTCTCCTCCCTTAGGCCATTCCCTTGAGGTGTATTTATACTTCCTCAAATTATTTTTTTCAGTTGGGGAACAGTTATGCCACAGGATGGGGTAGTGAAGTTACAGGAAAAATCGTCAACCCAACCTCTTTAATAGGGAATATATGTATTTTTTAATATTAAAATAGCATACGCATGTCAACAATGTACGGACCCGCGTCTGCATGTAAAAAAATCTGGGCAAAGTCGCGTATGGATTTTAAAATATTGTTTTTTGAGAAATGTGATCAAGTCTGAATGGAAGGGCTTCTCAAGGCCAATGCATAAGTTATCAAGTACATAGAGGTGGTAGATGATGCAATAACACTATTCAATGGTCATTATCTCAAAAATTTCTTTGTTTTTTGAGTCAGTGAGTCTCTCCACTGTAAATATCCAGAGTGTTGTTTCAATAAGACTCCATGCCCAATGGTAGTTATGTTTGTAAATACAGTCAGTTTCATTTCTGTTATAAAATTCAGTTTCTATCATTAGCTTCTAAAACTTAAAAGTCCTGAAAGTTTAAGGAACTGAACTTACAGCCCTTGAAGTCTCATAAGGAGGACTTCAACCCCAATAGGATCCACTATTAGCACTGCAATTTTCAAAAAAAAAAAATAAGGACTAGTCATCATTGTAAGTTGTGCCTCTAATCCTCTCTTGTCTCCTAACCTATGCTGGATAGCCCTGGAGGGTTAAAATGTATGATTTTTTATCACTTTTTAACAAAATCAAAAAAATAATTCTTAGTCCAATAGTTTTTTTATGTTATAGAGTCATGAGGGTGAAGTCTCTTTAAATAAGTCTTTTAACTGCTTTCAGTGGTTAAGGTCATGAGTTTAACTTGAAAAGTCTTATTCATTCACCATGATTTTCCTATCCGAGCTTAAAGGAAGAATTCTACAGTCATCAGTTATGTTAGAAATAACACTGGAATAGCTACACTTTCCTAGAGAGGCAGTTATCCCCTTCAAAATTTATGGTTTTACAAGTAACACAAGAATAGCTATCTTTTTCAAAAAGATAGCAATTACCTACAAAATTGGTACAAGGAGACAAAGGAATAATTATTCAAGTGAAACAAACACTGTTATTTGAATATTGAAGACCTGTTAAAACAAGAGATGTTTCTCACCTAAAAGGTGGTTATTTTTCATTGGAGGATACATTAAAAGGATGGTTATTTGTTTTATAAGGTTAATAAAATATATTGCTACTCATTAAAGGATAAATATATTAAAGTGCAGTACGAGGAGGAATTATTAAAAAATGTTATAGATTTCAGTGAAATGAGTTGGCAACATGTTTAAATCATTTTTGTTTTCGTGCCATTCCCTCTCATCGAGTTTTAGGCCATGCAAAGCTCTGCCTCTGTTCACTCTTGTGACAACTACAACAAAATGTTCATATCCCCCAGTTCAAAAAAAAAATTTAATAAGTGTCCGCATGTAGGGCTTCGTGGAGGGTAGTTGTTCTTCATTTTACAGTTGTACATTGGTGGTTAGTTTAATTGTTAGCAAGATGGGAAAGGGCGGTAACGTGAACCGTTCAGAGCCTGCTAACACCCATTTTTTTGACCATTGTGCTAAGTCAAAGTTCAAAGCAGTAGGTTGGTACCAGTTTAAGGAAAATTTCAAGTGAAAATGTGGTAGTGGCTCAAGCATTTGCTGAGACATTTGCTGGAGAAAAGGTCAAGATTGGGTCTCATACCTTCAAGATCACTAAAACTGTCATTGCAAGGGAAACTCAAACTTCAGCTACAGGTGAGTCCTAGCACAAGAATTGTAGAAATTTTAATTCAATTATGTATTTCCAGATTCTCCTGATCTAACAATCATATGCCACTGTTAAATACAGAATCCTTCTACTTAAATCTTTGCGGAAATTTAATCGCCAATTGCAAACACATGAAGAAAGATCAATCACACACAACACATATGTTTTTTAATGAGAAAGCATAAAGCTAAAAACCCCACTATCATATATTATGTATATATCATGGATCATGAAACAATCTCAGTACAATATACAATCGTCTCACACCGTCATACAAAAATTAGCATAAACATGCACCAATTTACTACCTCCTGATAGCCTGCCTCCATTGCGCAATCCCTGATGGGTAAGAACCTCTGAATGATTAATTCTAGCCTGCCTTGACTACGCAATACTCATACGCATCTCCAATGTGTGTGTGGTTGCATGAGTGCACCCACTAATGTCACAACTAATAGTCAAACTGTCCCTTTCACCTATCTCTCAACTAGATCTCCATTGGATCTGACATGCATGTAGTTAACAGTAGTAAATATTCAGCTGCATGTGAGATCACTCCATGTGAATTAATATAATATTTAATTCACTGATCTCTCACTAGTGTATCTTTAGTTACAACTAGTTACAACTAAGTTTAAGTCACTTCTGTTGGTCGCTAGCATGTCCCACCAACCAACCTTTGAACTTGAAATTCCTCCAGTTAACTGGTTTGCCACATCAGTTAACTGAAATCAAGTGCTTCAAGAGAATAGATTATTATTTATTGTCTAATTATTGTTAAGGTCTAACAATAATCAACATGCATTCCACGAAACACTTTCGCAAATTAATTCCAAAAATATATGCCCATCCATCCATATAATTTGGTCAATGATCTATAAATAGATTACTGCTAAAAATAGACTTTGATCCAAATTCTGAAAATAGACATATCACCTAAAAATAACCTGTGGGCCCCACCTAGGGTAGGTGCTTAATTTTCACTAGGATCATCATCTTGTTGAATCTCAACACTCCCTCTCAACAAGAAAGGGATTATCCTTCACCTCGATCATGTCTTTATGGTATTCGAATTTTCTCCTGGTGAGCGCCTTCGTCAGAATATATGCATCCCGATCCTCTGTAGGAATGTACTGAAGAAACATGATCTTTCACTGCACACAATCTCTCATATGATGATGCCAGATATATATATGCTTAGATCTATCATGAAACATAGGATTAATCGAGATTTTAATGCAACTCTGATTATCACAATGAATCACTGTAGGATCTAAATGAGAACCGAACAAACTGACCAGGATCTTTCTCATCCAGATAGCCTCACATGCAGCTTGACATGCTGCCATCTATTCCTCTTCTGCTGAACTAAGTGCCACGGATCTCTGCTTCCTACTATACCAAAAAACAGTTGTAGATCCGATACTAAAGACCCCTCCTGATGTGCTCTTTATATCCGTTGGGCTGCCTTCCCAATCTGCATCCGTGAAGCCGTGCAACTTCACCTCATCCATCTATCTGTACCATAAGCCATACTCAGATGTGCCCCTGAGATATCTCAGGACATGCTTACCTGCCTTCCAAAAGAGCTTAGTAGGCTTAATCATCGCTTGACTAAGCTAGTTCAATGCATAGCATATGTTCGGTCTTGTATTAACTAAATACATGAGCGAACCCACCAACTGTCAATAGACAGTAGCATTAACTACCTCTCCTTATGTAGCGTCCTCTTTCCTCCAATTTCCTGGACGAGGAGTATCCATGGGTTTGTAGCCCTTCATGTGAAACTTACCGAGTATCTTCCTTTCATACTTTCCTTGAGACACAAACAGTTCACCTTCTCGCTACCATATTTCCAATCCAAGGAAATAGTGAAGGAGACCCATATCCTTCATCTTGAACTCCTTTGCAAGGTCCTCCTTGCATGAGTGTATCTGCTGCTCATCACCAGTCAGTATTAAATCATCAACATAAAAAACAATGATTAAAATCTTAAGCTCCACCACAATCTGGTCTAGGTTTGCATCTACCTCACTCTTGGTGAATCCAAGTCCAGTGAAATAGCTGTCAATCTGAGTGTACCAACCACGGGGTATTTGCTTCATCCCATACAGCGCTTTTTTGAGTCTGTACACATGCGACTCGGTGCTGAAGATCTCAAATCCTTTAGGCTGCTAAATGTACACTTCTTCCTCAATGATACCATTAAGGAACACAGTCTTCACATCCATCTGATGAATGTGCCAACCCATCTGTGCTGAGAGAGCAAGGAAGGTCCTTATGGAAAAATACCATGTGATAGGTGCAAAGGTTTCTTCATAATCGACCCCCTCGATCTCTGAGAAGCCGCGGGCCACAAAACTTACCTTATAATTATCAACACTTCATCAGTAGCTTGTTTTACCTTGTAGATCCATCTTGAACCTACCACTGATTTATCAACTAGCCTTGGAACAATTTCCCAAGTACTGTTTCTGACAATGGAGTCATACTCCTCCACCATTGCATATACCCATGTGGGATCCTGCACTGCTTCTTGAAAGGAAGATGGCTCATTCACGATACATTTTCTCATGAGAGCCATGTATCCAATGAATCAGTCAGGAGACTATCTCTGTTCGCGCTGTGAAGTAGGGACTCCTACATTCAGTGACGCATCAATCTTCAACCTCTCAGCTTTTTTGGTATGCCTTTTTCCAGTTCTGATGTTTGGCTCTGCGTGAGTGGACTCCTCCACTCCATGAACCTCCTCCTGTGGTTGATCCACATCTAGAGACTCATATTTGGGAACAAGCAGTTCCTCCTTTGAATGAAATTCTAGAACCCTCTCAAGCGACAACTTCATGGCTTTCTCGTCATTGAAGTTTATATCCCATCACACCATAGTCATTCGACTGTTTGGAAAATACACACGATAATTATGGGGTGTTTCTATGTAACCCACAAATATCCTAACTTCAGTAATCGGCTCCAGCTTCTTCCTGGAATTCTTGGTCACATGCACATAAATAGATGAGTGAAAAATCTTAAAGTGATAAACATCTATTTTCTTACCAGTAAAAGCTTCTTCAGGTGTACTCATTCCAAGTACTCTATAAGGACAACGGTTTTGCACATAAACTGCAGTGTTTCATACTTCCGCCCACAAGTGCATTGGTAGGCCCTGATCATGCAGCATAGCTTGTGCAGCACCCACGATCATTATGTTCTTCCTCTCTGCGACCCTATTTTGTTGTGGGTTATGAGGCGCTATGAGTTCTCTTTGGATTCCTTCTTTGCTACAGAATTATTTGAATTCGTTCAAGATATATTCACCACCATTATTGCTCCGTGTTGACGGGAAAATATGTCCGGCCAACAGTAGGGGATCTCCCCGGTAGAAAGTCCCAATTAGACTTTGAACCGTTTGGAGTAGGGATCCCGTCCGGGGTGTGGGTCCGGCTACCACTTAAATGACTATCTCTTCGGTTTTGAGCAACCTGGTTGAAACTGCAAACATACACTCATTCACACGATACAGAATACATGACTAATGTATAAAACCAATATATGACACTGTGCGTAGCAAGGTAATAGACAGAATGCGTACACTCAGGAAGTGTCGTTAGCAACACATCTATGAGGTATGCATGCAGGATAATCTGACCGCCAAAGAAACAGTTCTTTGTGGCAAGAATATCCCTTAACTCTCCGAAGGATATAACGAAATGCTAATAAAACAGTTCATTAACATTCATCATGAAGTAAATAATAAACTTGAGCATCATCAACACAATCACAGATAGCTATGGTGCACGAATGATACTATTAATAACACAGATTCATTAATCAGAAGATATTCCGAAACTGTACGCAGAATACACACAATGTTGTCACAGCTAAACACATCATCCAATCAAAGGGGTTTTAACATGTATTGTATTTCATATATCAAGAGTATGCTTCTTCAGTTACAATGCAATAATGCCTTTCATTCCAAAAAAGAGCAGCCCTTTACAATGTTCCCCACAGGGGTATTTATAGATTCAACAGACGCACTTATGGCCTTCCGACGGTTCAGCTTCCCGACGGTTCAACTTCCCTTTTGCCACACTTGCGACCTGCGACCTGGTCGCAAGTGCGACCTGCGACCTGGTCGCAAGTGCGACCTGCGACCTGGTCGCAAGTTCGACCTGCGACCTGGTCGCAGGTGCGACCTGCGACCCGGCGGTTGAACTATGGAGGTGGTCGCGCAATTGAGGTTTCTGGAACGTCGACTTTCTTGCCCTTGAGGAAATCTCGCCAAGTCTGGTAATCTGCTGTTATAGGAGCGACAAGAGGGCTTTCCTCTTTTATTCGATGCATACATTCTAGGGCATTCGGCACCAGAGTCTCCTTCTTCTGAGAGATCAGCATTGAGAGAGAAGCAAGCTTGGTGTAGATTTGCACTGGAGTGACAATCAACCGATTCAGGTTCTCTTGTGATGCCTCGAATTCTGGTGCGGCAGCAGCTTGTCTTACGGGCTGCAGAAAAGACTGAATTTCCTGCTCTACCTGCTCCCAGTCTTTAGTTTCATTTAGTGCCCCTAATGACGGAATGTGATGAAGAGCATTCATGGAGTCAATACCACTGATCAGGTGATTATATGCAGACATCACTTTGTCCAGATCTTTAGCCAGCTTGTCTTTGGACTGCATATTCATCCGAATTTGTACTTTGGCTTCTTGCGTATGACTCCAATCCTTCCTAGGCACATGTTCGGGAGCTTGCTGATACTGCGCTGTCCAGTTCATCATTTTGTCCAAAGCTGTCGAGGCTTCCCTGAGCTGTTCGTGTTTCTGCCTGGTTTCCTCTCGTGCCTCTGCTAATGGGGCCACTGTTTGTTTCAGGATGAGCATTTCCTGGTATACTTGTCTCATTGTCATCTCCAACACATCACACTCTTTCCCGACCGCCAGTGGGACCTCATTCACTTGGGCGGGCCTACCTTGAAGCTGCAGCATCTCATTTTCTAGCCTTGATTTTTCCTGCTCTGCCGCTTTTAGCCTGTTCTGTAAAGAAATAATTTCCTTGCTCATCCTAGTGACATTTTCCTCTGTGGCTGCGGCAAAAGCGGTGCCTGCTGACGCTATCATAACAGGATTAGTCCTTGTGTCTGGGACTATGTCCTTTCCAGTGGCGACCGTAGAGATGGCGGGATGGCCTTGCGCTAAGGATTTCCTTTTCTCTTGCCGTATCTTGAAAGAGAATTGGTCAAATGTCAATCTGGTCAAGTCGAAGACTTCTTCTTCTTGCTCCCCGGGAAAGTCATCAACATTGAGGGTACTTTTCGCGCCACCTGCAGGGATATCGAGGGGAGATAGATCAATGTCATCTATTAGCTCGTCCTCTTCATCCTGCGTTTGACCCTTTTCTTTCTCCTTTTGCCGGCGCTCTGCTTCCGCCTTGTCGTGTTCTTCTTTCTTCCGGCGTTCTGCCTCTGCCTCTGCTTCCTTTTCCTCTTTTCTCTTTCTCTCTGCCGCGGCTGCTTGTTCTGCCTTTTTCTGACGATCGACTTTGTCGAGTTCTTCTTTCAGTGCCTTTTCTGCCGCCGCCTGTGCCTCCTTTTCCTGTCTTTCCTTCTCCTCCTCCTTTTTCTTTTTTCGCTCTGTCCTGGCCTCTTTCTTACGTTTCTCTTCATCCTCTTTCATCTTCTTTTCCTCTTCCTTCTTGGCTTGGGCTTCTGCTTCCCTTTGCTGATCTGCGGTGTCAGGTCCCGTACCGGTCTGTGTTCTTTTATCTTTGGAGGAAGAAGAGCCTCCAAGCTTCTGGCTTCTTTCTCCTAAGTTCTGATGCTCTTCTTCTTCTCGGTCAGAGTCGATTCCTGGAGCGAGATGCCTGTTTGCGTTATACCAATTTCTTTTCTCGTCCTCAGCCGGGCGCTCGACATGCTGATAACTCCATCTAAAATTGGCCCTTTTACAATGTTCAGGAACTATCCTGACTGGGTCGTAAGTTCGGCAATCCAGATTTCTGAAGTGATAACTTTTCACCTCTTCCCCTTCACGCCCTACTTCTCTGGAGTCCTTGACTGTATAAGCACCAATGGTGAGAGGTAGAGTGGGCCAAGGTTTCTTCTTCCCTTTGGAAAGGACGTTAGAGAAGCCCGAGGTCATCTGGAAACATACCTCCTGCATGAGCACCTTATCGGTAATAAACTTAGGCAGAGCATGTGGTGCTTTAAACGAGCCAAATACTCGGATGATTGTGAATTCAGCGAATGGGAACCAGTGTGCCACCTGAGCTAGTGTCTCCATTGCTCGCCAAGACATGCAGGGGGTGTCTTGACCGAATAGTTTCCCGTAGAGGGCGGGAATGAATTAATGAGAGATTTGCTCGATGTCTGACTTGTACCTGGATTCCTAGAATACCTTGGTCTGCAAATGTATTGCCTGGGTCTGTTTGGAGTCCCAGTTATGTGGCCATCCCTCAACATGCAGCTGGGCACAGACAGCATCTAAAAGATACGAAGCCATATAGAATTCTGATGGCGCTCCCTCATCTGGGGCTAAAGCTGAAGCCAAATTTGTGTGCATGGAGCCCATTAATATACCAGCCCAATTGAAACGAGTGCCGTGTACTGTTACGTCTTCCATAATGGTTGCCCATGTTCCGTTGAAGGTGGTGGCGTCCGAACGCCCGTATATTCTGCACAGCATGGCGGCCACTAACTTATACACCTTCCTCAGACTGACCACCGGGTACTCCTGGTCCTTTTTTATCTTAAATTTGTCTGGTTCTGCCCACCATTTTCTGATTGTATCAACCATCGACACTTCATTTGCAGCAAACCATCTTGGGGTGAAGTTCACCTCTAGATTGGGTAGCGAGTAGTAGACCTGTGCTTTTGAACTCTCCAATGTTGCGAAAGCTTTTCCTGCACTATCTCGGATTGCGAAGTTCTTCGGATCCGTCTTCTGTATGATCCAGTCCAACATCTCTGGGCACGGAAAGATGGCGGGATGTGACCCTGCTAGGTGAAATTTGGACTTCTTGACTTTCAGGTATACTTCACGGTCCGGGAGATCTTCTGGGAACTCCTCTTCTGGTATGGCGAACTCGCGGTATACTTCATACCACCTAAGGCTATCCTCCTTTGCGAAGGTGCAAAGGGTGTCTCTGTATATTGGTGGCGGAGATGTTTGTATGTCTGTGTCTGACTCTTCCTCCACCACCTGCCTACTTCTCCTTCGGGATACCCGGGGTGCCATATTGCTAGAGTCGGAGAGGACCGGTACCGTGTCTGTTCTAAATTCACCTGTTGCATTCAAGACAGAATCCCAGGATAAGAAATACATGATGATAATGGCTAAATAAAGTCTATACATGCAAAGTTTAATTGACTGTTCTCTGGGAGTCGCTGGGTCGCTGATCCACAAAAAGGACTCACACGCGACCTCGCGACCTTGCGACTAGGTCGCAGGGTCGCAGAGTCGCTGAGAGGGCGTTTTGCGACCTTGCGACCTTGCGACCTGGTCGCTAGGTCGCAGGTCGCACTTGAGCCTGCCGGGGGGGTTTTGCGCGCGCGCGACTTTGCGGCTAATCTTTCCCTAACGGGAAAAGTATGCGGCTTGAAAGGGCCTAAACTGACAATAAGGCATAGCCATGAGGAATTAGGCAAGAGACGGGTGACCTTGGGGTTTGTGGGAAACAAAACAACGGTGAAACTCAAAAGAAAACCCTACATCCTTTCCAGCAAATAAATAAGACCGTGGGGAGGCTTAATAATGGCAAGAAATGCTTAAGAGGGAAACATAGGGAGGAAAAGGCAACTTACCCGGAAGAAAACGCGCCAGTCGACCTGTCAGAGTAATTCCACGGTTTTCGCTGAGAGCTACAAATGCGACCTAGCGACTCGACCTTATATAAAAAGGTCGCACGTGCGAATACTTAATGAGGTCGCAAGTTGTAAGTTTGCGACCTTGCGACCTCGCGACCTTAAGGTCGCTGGGTCGCAAAGGTCGCTGAGTCGCTAATTTCTTTAAAACTTCATTTTGCGACTTTGCGACCTTGCGACCTTAAGGTCGCTAGGTCGCAAGGTCGCAAATTGATTGACTTCCAACTTTTGCGACCTGGCGACCTATGCGACCTTAGGGTCGCAGAGTCGCATAGGTCGCATGGGTCGCAAATAATGGATCCGCGACTTAGCGACTTGCTCTTAAAACTTTACTTGGCTTTTTTTCCTTCTTTAGTTTCAAAGGGGGCTCCAAAAATTTTGAAGTGTGTGTTATGATTTTATGTATTTTTGGAGGGTGTTGTAGGAGCTACAACAAATGGCGATTCACTGGATGAATTCAGAGTCTCTGCTGATGAAGGGTCGATGAGGGAGGAGGGAGGGGTCTAATACTAGCTTGTTCTTTTACCTCAGAGTTTACACCTTCCTTCCTTTGCCACCCCGCATAGTTGCCTGGCCTTTTGGCTTATTGGGTGCGGATCAACTGAATTTTAATTCCTCACGCTCCAGGATCGAGAGAGTCGGGGAAACCTTGGACAACTGCAGGGTCTGGTACAATTATGTCGTCCTCATGGTGTTGCTCCGCTGCCAGCGAACCTCTCGGCTCCGGCGGAGTCACTGCCTAAGGAGTCGTGAACGTTGCTCCGCTGCCAGTGAGCCTGGTCAGTACCCCGGCGGAGTCGTTACAACACCTCTCTGCGCAGGAAGCCTTTCTCAATCCTTTACCCTTTATTTGTGTGCGATTGCACTTATTCGAGAATGTGCCTGTGGCACTTATTTAGATGGGCATATTTTGCCTGGGCGGATGAGGGATCCCGACTTATTTTGCTTGCAGAGAGGTTGCTCCCGGTCTCATATGAGGACTTGGGTTTTTCCCGGATGACCTGCAATTCTTTTGAGTTAGCCCTGTTCCCTCACGATCCGGTTGCTGCTATGCAAGACCTTTTCTGCCTGCACCCTTTTAAGCCGCTAGGTGGTTCCTTATGCTTGAAGACTTTAGTAAGACCGTGTGTTATCCTTAGGTGCCCATTACAAGCGAGTTCCGACTGCCCCGTGTTTTGCAGGAAAGGCCTTTCATCAGCATAGAACCTCTTCAAGGAGTGAGTCGGTTGTGGGCAGCTTAGACAAGGTTTTCTTTGAAGAGTTAGAGAAAGAGTTTTTTTTTTTTTCTTTTAGAACAAAAGAAGTTTAAGTAAAATAGTGTTTGAGGTCATGCCCATTTACCGGGAGGACCTCGATTCTTCCTTCCAGAGTCTGCAAATGGAAAGTATGGGAACCCACCTTTTCTTTAATCTGAAAGGGACCTATCCATAGTGCTTGAAATTTGGCATGTTTTCCTTTTTCTTCGTGTGCTTTATCCCACTTTAGGACAAGATCTCCTACTTCAAATTTTTTATCTCCTGCAGACTTTTTATCGAACCATTTCTTGATCCGACTCTGGTGGATGGCGAATTTCTCCCGGGTTTTCTGCCTTTCCTCTTCTAGTTTCAACAGGGTGTCAATGCGGGTTTGCAAGGCGGGGCAGGGGGTACCGTGGCACTCTTGAGACAACTGTAGAGCGGGAAGAGACAAATTGGGTGGGAGGACAACTTCTTTCCCGTACACGAGAAAATATGGTGAGGTGCCTATTGAGGACTTAGGGGTGACACGATCGGCCCAAAGCGCATTTTGGAGAGCATTATGCCAGTTGCGTTGGTGAGACAGTAAGGTTTTTTTAATGATGCGAATGAAATTTTTATTGGTTGATTCTGCTAGACCATTTCCTTGGGGATAGTATTTTGCAGAGTGTTTAAGGACGATGCCATTTTCTAAAGCAAAATCATATAATTTAAAAGATGAGAAATATGTTGCATTATCAAAAACCAAGGATGTCGGAACGCCAAACCTGGTAATGATGGAATGAATGACAAATTGCATTACCTCCTGGTCGTTGACTTGACGTAATGGTACTGCTTCAACCCACCTGGTGAAGTAATCAGTGGCTGTTAGGATGTACCGGTGTTGCTTAGAAGAGTGGGGTAGGATCTCGCCAATGACGTCTAGACCCCATTGTTGGAATGGTTCTTCTACTGCTACTGACAACAAAGGAGCAGCCGGACGCGTTTCTCGGCTTGCGAATTTCTGGCATTGAATGCATTTCCGAACATATGCGTGGGCATCTCTGAAAAGGGTTGGCCAATAATAACCTGCACGCATAATTTTATGGGCAGTGGTATCCCCGGCGAAATGACCTCCTGTTGGTCCATCGTGTAGCTCAGTTAAGACTTTCTGAGCTTCATCATGTTCTAGGCAGCGTAACATGACTCCATTGGAATGTTTCTTGAAAAGCTTCCCTTGGATTAACTGGTAAGACGCGGCTTTGAGTCTGATTGCACGTTTCTGCCGGGCATCTAGATTTGAGTCTAATACACCGTGTGCCAAATATCCCGAGATATCCGAGTACCAAGACGGGTTCCTTTCCTGAGGCATGACGTCAGTTTGGTACATATCAATTTCTTGCTCCCAATTATCTTCTTCACTCTTTTGGGAACCTGCGGCTTCTGCAGCCATTTGGCATAAACCTTGCCCTTTAACTGTACGTACCGGCTTAAACTCTAAGTCGTACTCTTGCATACACGCAACCCAGTTCCCTCTTCTCTCGCCCAACTCTTGCTGCATGAACAGTGAGCGAACAGCTGGGTGAGGAACGTAAACTGTGACATGGTTTTTCAAGATGTATGGTCTGAAATGTTTGACTGCTTTATATACCGCATAGGCCTGTTTCTCGATTTCGGGATAATTTAATTCAGCTCCCTGCAGACCAGTGCTCATGAATGAAATGGGACGCTCGTCATTATTTCTGTCCTTTTGTGTGAGTACGGCTGCCAAGGATGAATCCGAAGCGAACGTATACAAGCTGAAATCTCTGTCGAAATCTGGGCTCTGGAGGGAAGGCGCTTCGGCTATCGCTTTCTTGATCTGGTCGAACGCTTCCTTTTCGGGTTGATTCCATTTGAAGGTAGCATTTTTCTTTATCATTCCCTGCAGTGGCTTCACTATCTGGGCGAAATCTGATATGAACTTACGTACAAAATTGATCTTTCCCAAAAAAGACTGCATTGCTTTCTTACTGCTGGGGGGAGAAATCTGAGCAATGGCTTTCGCACGTTCTGGATCAACGACAATGCCTTGCTTAGTTATGATGTGACCCAGTAGATTTCCCTCTGCTACGGCAAAAACACTCTTCTTTGGGTTGAGCGAGATACCGTATTTTCTGCACCTTTCGAAGATCTGTCTGAGGTGACGCAAATGATCCCCCCGGCGTTTAGAGAACACCGTAACATCATCCAAGTAGACTACCACACTTTGGCCTATCAGACCCCTGAATGCTATATCCATAGCTCTTTGGAACGTTGCTCCTGCGTTGATTAATCCAAAAGGCATGCGCCTGTAAGCGAAAGTTCCCCACTTAGTCCGAAAGGTAGTCTTTAACCTATCTGGTTCAGCTACTAGTACTTGATTGTAGCCAGAGAATCCGTCCAACAAGGAGAACATTTCTGAGCCGGACACCGCTTGTAGTATCTGCTCCATAGGGGGCACTGGGTAATTATCTTTACTCGAGGCCCGGTTTAAGTTTCGGAAATCTACACATAAGCGAATTTCACCTGACTTCTTCCGTACCGGAACCAAATTTGATACCCATGTGGAATGGCGAACTTTGAAGATAATGCGGGCATCCAAAAGTTTTTTGAGTTCTTTCAGAATCAATGGCTCCATCGTAGGATGTACTTTCCTAAGCTTTTGTTGGAATGGTTTTACATTTTCTTTAATGGGTATCACATGTTGTATGATTCGAGTATCGTATGTGCGTAAGTCCTCATATGTCCAAGCGAATACGTCACGATACTTGCGAAATAGCTGAGTGAAATCTTGAGCCTCTTGGGGGGTGCAGTCTTTCCCCAGGTTGACAAATTTAGGATTATCTTCTGATCCCAAGTTCACTTGTCGATGAGCCAAGATAGAGCTCTGTACTTTGGCATTTGGGGGCCCACGGAAACGATTTTGCAGATCGAAAAGCTTCTCAAGTGATACCACCCCTTTAGGCATGGGGTTTCCTTTGACTTGCTCGTACTCCTTTTGCATAGCTTGGTCGTGCTCATCTTCATCTATAGCAGCGTCTTTGAATATCTCTGAGTTGCACATAAATTCTAGCACCTGTTGATCATCATCAAAAACACGCAGATTAGTGATATTGTCTGGCACGGAGGGTTTGTACATAACTTCAATAGAAAAACCGTCCCTCAAAGGGGTAAACCTGGCGGCAGCATTAGCTAGAGTATCCGCCGCTGCGTTATGCATTCTTAGAACAGATTTAATTCTAAAAGCGTCAAAAGCGGAAATTAATCGCCATACCTCTTGCTGATACGCCTTCAAATGTGGAGACAAACAGTGAATAGTATTGCGTACCTGCCGAGTGATAATCTCGGAGTCTCCAATGACCCATAAGCATTTTACCTTCAAATCCAGCGCCTTTTTAAGCCCAAGGATCAAAGCTTCATACTCGGCAGTGTTGTTAGTGCATTGGAACTCAAGTCGACAAGAGACTAAGAACTTTTTCTTATGCGGATCAAGCAAAACGCAGCCAGCGCCAGAACCATCGAGGTTCTTGGAACCGTCGTAATACAAGGTCCATATGTCGCTTTCCGGGTCCCTGGGGGTAATGGATTGCGGAGGAATTTTGGCTTGGTGTGAGACAGTTTGGGCTTGTTCCTCTGCGACGAGCGTCATTTCAGAAAGGACCTCGGGGCCTACTGAAGACTGAGGAGGGCGATAGCATCCAAAAATGGACTCCAGGAAACACATCCCAAGTTCCTCTTGGGCAAAGCTGATGGGTTCATTTGTGGCATCCAAATCAGTTACAGTGTGTTTCATATACGGTTCACTTTCGACTCTGATTTGGTTGTTTCTCCCCTTGTAAGGCAGCCATAAATGGGACCAATCCGTGGCAAAGTATCCTTGCAGCTTACTAGACCAATCCCTGCTTAGCAGTACACCATAGGCTTCAGGGATGTCCACAACCACAATATCAATACATTGGTGGACCCTAGAGTCGGATGAGAGGCGGATGATGACATTGTTTAATTCTCCGACGGCTGGTACTTGTGATCTGTCAAGTTGAATGATTTTTGCGTCAGTTTTCTCTGGGAGAATGTTGAGTTTCTTGCACACAGACAGAGGCATGACATTTGTGGATGCACCGGAATCAACGAGACAATTCTGAACGTTGAAGTTAAACATCTCAAAAGACAAAAGGAAGGGAGGGGTGGATCCTCTCGAATTCGCGTTGACAGCGTTGACTATAGACTGGATATCTGGACTGGTTTGTGCAGACGTGTTGCTGACATTCTTCGTATTTTGGTTGTTGGCAAAAGCTTTTAGAATAAGTTCCTTTTGATTCGTGATGCGGGCCAACTCGTAGAGTGAGATATTAGCTCTGGTCTTTTTCATGTCCTCCACTATGTTGTAGCTAGTATCGGTTTGGGGACTAGGTTCGGTGGTGGTTTTCGAGGGTTCCACCGGGAGCTTGGTCTTTTGACTTGCTTTGCTATTACTATTTATGGGCTTTTCTGGCGTAGCTTGTCCTTCATTTCCAGGAGGAAGAATTTTCCTCAGGAAAGCCCTTTTCTTGTCCTCATATGATTGTTTGGGGACAGTTCCTTTGCTTCTAAGACTATAATTTCGAGTGGGCTGAACCTTGGGACTGCCTGCCATGTTGATATCAATGGGAGCAAGACTCTCTCCCCCGCGGATTACATCAAAAGTTAAGACAGAGGCTCCTGATTCCCCATCTAGGAGCGAATCTTCATCTCGATCAGAAACCTCACCCTTTTTCAGGTTTCCTGGAGTTTGGTCATCCAAAAGTTGGTTAACCACCGCGGTCATGCTGCCAATCCATTGCGGGCATGTTTTCTCCGAATGGGCAGCTTGGTGAAAAGAGCAAAAATTGTCTTTCCCTATCTCCTCCACGTTGAGAGCGGCACTGGTGTTTGACGGAGGTCTGCTGGTGTTGGGATTACTTTTCTTGAAGAAGGGTTTTGGAGGTTTATTTGTAGTTGAGGTTTCAACGCCCTTTCTCTTTAAGTCAGAGACCTCATTCGTTAGTAGTTTAAGGGTCTTGGCCATACTCTCGAAATCAAAAGTTTCTCTCTCTCTATTAGGGGTGGAAGACTGACCTTTTTTAGTAGTTGGTTTGTGATCATCCTTTCCTTCATGGTCCATGACTCCTATCGACAACATGTCCTTCTCTACCGCGAGAGCAGCAGCGTAATTTGCTGTAAGAGTAGCGCGGGCCTCACGTTTGACGAAAACGGCAATATCCCTAGGGAGAGCTTTAGTATAGTAGTCGATGGTGATAGAATCGTCCAATGCTAAGTTTGGAGGAATTTTTTGCAATATTGTGGCGAAGCGTTGGTTAAAGTCTTTAACTTTCTCTTTTCTATGACACTTGATGGTGCTTAGTTCTGTGAGGAGCATAGAGGGTGTTTTATCTTCTGCAAACTTTTGCAGGAATACACGATGGAACTGGTCCCATGAAGTAATAGAAGCACTGGGTAGGGAACGGTACCAAGTGGCTGAAAGGTTTACAAGAGTGTGTGGGAACAGTCTACATGCGACATCATCAGACTGAACTCTCATGATCTGTAGAGACAGATAGAAACTACTAATATGATCTTCTGCTGATGTGCCTTTTTCAGGATCGAATTTAGGAAGATGTTTCTCTGGGTGTCTAGGCATATCATGAAGGGGACCTAAAAGAGCCAATGGGGATTGAGCCATCCAGGATAGAGGCTGCACCCTCCTGGGGTGCTGAGGATATCGAGTTTCTGCCTCGGACTCACTTCCCGTTCCTGATACTGATGTTCCTTCATGATGGCGAGAGTGTTCATCTCGGTGTCTTTCACGGTTATTCATGTTTCTAAAATACTCCCAGTTGTGGGGAGGGGGCCTATTTTGGTTTTGGTGGTGATGATGGTTGGGTTGGTGTCTCCGGCCACGGATTATATCTCCTCTACCTCCACGTCCGTGACCCCTGTTGACCCCACCCTCATTTCTTCGAGGCCTATTTCCTTCCCCTACATTTCTTTGGGCTGTGTTACCTTCTCTTTCATTTCTTCGACCCCCTCCTCTTTCTTCCAGCGGGGAATACACTTGGTTATTGTTCCACTGATGTAGGTCAGGCTGAGGTTCGGGGAAAGGTTCAGTATCAGGGAAACCTTCACTATCTTGGAGAATGGGGTCATTCTCTTGGACAGCCCGCCCGAGGTCTTCAATCATGGAGTTCACAAGTTCAGGTATGGTGCGGACAAGCACACCATTACGGGTAATGTTCTCAGCAGGAGTCCTAGTGTGAGCTAGAAACTCCATGATAGGGGCATACCGTAAATCCCTGATGAGATTACGGGCAACTGGGCGTAAGGATCTTAACTGTTCGTTAGTGATTTCAAAGTACCGAGCCTCCTCCGCTGGAATATCCTCGAAGGGGGGAAGAGGCGGTTCGTTATTTATGACCTCCCGGTGGGGAGTTTGTGATGGAATATCGGTCGTATGCTGGGAGGATGCCATGGCCCTCCTTCTAGCGCCAAATCTGTTGACGGGAAAAAATGTCCGGCCAACAGTAGGGGATCTCCCCGGTAGAAAGTCCCAATTAGACTTTGAACCGTTTGGAGTAGGGATCCCGTCCGGGGTGTGGGTCCGGCTACCACTTAAATGACTATCTCTTCGGTTTTGAGCAACCTGGTTGAAACTGCAAACATACACTCATTCACACGATACAGAATACATGACTAATGTATAAAACCAATATATGACACTGTGCGTAGCAAGGTAATAGACAGAATGCGTACACTCAGGAAGTGTCGTTAGCAACACATCTATGAGGTATGCATGCAGGATAATCTGACCGCCAAAGAAACAGTTCTTTGTGGCAAGAATATCCCTTAACTTTCCGAAGGATATAACGAAATGCTAATAAAACAGTTCATTAACATTCATCATGAAGTAAATAATAAACTTGAGCATCATCAACACAATCACAGATAGCTATGGTGCATGAATGATACTTTAAATAACACAGGTTCATTAATCAGAAGATATTATGAAACTGTACGCATAATACACACAATGTTGTCACAGCTAAACACATCATCCAATCAAAGGGGTTTTAACATGTATTGTATTTCATATATCAAGAGTATGCTTCTTCAGTTACAATGCAATAATGCCTTTCAGTCCAAAAAAGAGCAGCCCTTTACAATGTTCCCCACAAGGGTATTTATAGATTCAAAAGACGCACTTATGGCCTTCCGACGGTTCAGCTTCCCGACGGTTCAGCTTCCCTGCGACCTTTGCCACACTTGCGACCTGCGACCTGAAAATTGCGACCTGCGACCTGGTCGCAGGTGCGACCTGCGACCCAGCGGTTGAACTATGGAGGTGGTCGCGCAATTGAGGTTTCTGGAACGTCGACTTTCTTGCCCTTGAGGAAATCTCGCCAAGTCTGGTAATCTGCTGTTATAGGAGCGACAAGAGGGCTTTCCTCTTTTATTTGATGCATACATTCTAGGGCATTCGGCACCAGAGTCTCCTTCTTCTGAGAGATCAGCATTGAGAGGGAAGCAAGCTTGGTATAGATTTGCACTGGAGTGACAAGCAACCGATTCAGGTTCTCTTGTGATGCTTCGAATTCTGGTGCGGCAGCAGCTTGTCTTACGGGTTGCAGAAAAGACTGAATTTCATGCTCTACCTGCTCCCAGTCTTTAGTCTCATTCAGTGCCCCTAATGATGGAATGTGATGAAGAGCATTCATGGAGTCAATGCCGCTGATCAGGTGATTATATGCAGACATTACTTTGTCCAAATATTTGGCTAACTTGTCTTTGGACTGCATATTCATCCGAATTTGCACTTTGGCTTTTTGTGTATGACTCCAATCCTTCCTAGGCACATGTTTGGGAGCTTGCGGATACTGCGCTGTCCAGTTCATCATTTTGTCCAAAGCTGTCGAGGCTTCCCTGAGCTGTTCGTGTTTCTGCCTGGTTTCCTCTCGTGCCTCTGCTAACGGGGACACTGTTTGTTTCAGGATGAGCATTTCCTGGTATACTTGCTTCATTGTCATCTCCAACACATCACACTCTTTCTTGACCGCCAGTGGGACCTCATTCACTTGGGCGGGCCTACCTTGAAGCTGCAGCATCTCATTTTCTAGCCTTGATTTTTCCTGCTCTGCCGCTTTTAGCCTGTTCTGTAAAGAGATAATTTCCCTGCTCATCCTAGTGACATTTTCCTCTGTGGCCGCGGCAAAAGCGGTGCCTCCTGACGCTATCATAACAGGATTAGTCCTTGTGTCTGGGACTATGTCTTTTCCGGTGGCGACCGTAGAGATGGCGGGATGGCCTTGCGCTAAGGATTTCCTTTTCTCTTGCCGTATCTTGAAAGAGAATTGGTCAAAAGTCAATCGGGTCAAATCGAAGACTTCTTCTTCTTGCTCCCCGGGAAATTCATCAACATTGAGGGTACTTCTCGCGCCACCTGCAGGGATATCCAGGGGAGATAAGTCAATGTCATCTATTAGCTCGTCCTCTTCATCCTGCGTTTGACCCTTTTCTTTCTCCTTTTGTCGGCGCTCTGCCTCCGCCTTGTCGTGTTCTTCTTTCTTCCGGCGCTCTGCCTCTGCCTCTGCTTCCCTTTCCTCTTTTCTCTTTCTCTCTGCCGCGGCGGCTTGTTCTGCCTTTTTCTGACGATCGACTTTGTCGAGTTCTTCTTTCAGTGCCTTTTCTGCCGCCGCCTGTGCCTCCTTTTCCTGTCTTTCCTTCTCCTCCTCCTTTTTCTTTTTTTTGCTCTATCCTGGTGTCTTTCTTACGTTTCTCTTCATCTTCCTTCTTCTTCTTCTCCTCTTCCAGTTTGGCTTGGGCTTCTGCTTCCCTTTGCTGATCTGTGGTGTCAGGCCCCGTACTAGTCTGTGCTTTCTTATCTTTGGAGGAGGAAGAGCCTCCTAAATTCTGGTGATCCTCTCCTTCTTTGTCAGAGTCGATCCCTGGAGCTAGATGCCTTTCTGCATTGTACCAGTTTCTTTTTTCGTCCTCTGCTGGGCGCTCGACGTGCTGATAACTCCATCTAAAATTGGCCCTTTTACAATGCTCAGGAACTATCCTGACTGGGTCATAAGTCCGGCAATCCAGATTTCTGAAGTGATAAATTTTTACCTCTTCCCCTTCACGCGCTACTTCTCTGGATTATTTGACTGTATAGGCACCAATGGTGAGAGGTAGAGCGGGCCAAGGTTTCTTCTTCCCTTTGGAAAGGACGTTAGAGAAACCCGAGGTCATCTGGAAACATACCTCCTGCATGAGCACCTTATCGGTAATAAACTTGGGCAGAGCATGTGGTGCTTTAAATGAGCCAAATACTCGGATGATTGTGAATTTAGAGAATGGAAACCATTGTGCCACCTGACCCAGTGTCTGCATTGCTCGCCAAGACATACATGGGGTGTCTTGACCGAATAGTTTCCCGTAGAGGGCGGGAATGAATATATGAGAGATTTGCTCGATGTCTGACTTGTACCTGGATTCCCAGAATACCTTGGTCTGCAAATGTATTGCCTGGGTTTGGTCGGAGTCCCAGTTATGCGGCCATCCTTCGACATGCAGCTAGGCACAGACAGCATCTAGCAGATACGAAGCCATATAGAATTTCGATGGCGCTCCCTCATCTGGGGCTAAAGCTGAAGCCAAATTTGTGTGCATGGAGCCCATTAATATACCGGCCCAATTGAACCGAGTGCCATATACTGTCACGTGTTCCATGATGGTTGCCCATGTTCCGTTGAAGGTGGTGGCGTCCGAGCGCCCGTAAATTCTGCACAACATGGCGGCCCACTAACTTATATACCTTCCTCGGAGCGGCCACGGGTACTCCTGGTCCTTTTTTATTTTAATTTATGCGGTTACGCCACCATTTTCGATTGTATCAACCATCGGCACTTCATTTGCAGAAAACCATCTTGGGGTGAAGTTCACCTACCGGTTTGGGGAACGAGTAGTAGATCTGTGTTTTTGAGCTCTCCGGTGTTGCGAAAGCTTTTCCTGCACTATCTCGGATTGTGAAGTTCTTCGGATCCGTCTTACGCGCGATCCGGTCTAACATCTGCAGGCACGGAAAGATGAGCGGGATGTGACCATGCTAAGTGCAATTTGGACTTCTTGACTTTCGGTATACGTCTAGGTCAAGGAGGTCTTACGGAAACTCATCCTGCGGCATGGCGAACTCGCGGTATACTTCATACCACCTAGGGGTTGTCCTCCTTTGCGAAGGTGCAAAGGGTGTCTGTATATTGGTGGAGAGGTATGTACGTATGCGACTCTTCCTCCACTACTGCCTACTTCTCCTTCGGGATACCCGGGGTGCCATATTGCTGGGTGGGAGGGACCGAGTGCGTATGCACTCACAGATTCACTGTGCATTCAAGACGGAGATCCGGGGATAAGAAAGACATGATGATAATGGCTAAATAGAGTCTACACATGCAAAGATAAATTGAGCATTCACGGGAGTCGGCCCAGGTCGCTGATCCTGAGGCCCGACACGCGACCTCGCGACCTTGCGACACGGTCGCTGGAGTCGCAGCGAGTCGCACTTGCGCTGCCGGAGGGACACCCCCGCCGCGCGGCGCGACCCGCGGCCAATCTTTCCCTAACGGGGAAAATATCTCGTTTGAAAGGCTGCGCCGGCCCGAGACCGTGAAGGGCGACCGAAGACGGACGATGCCAGGTTGCAGGCTCGTGGCGGTGAAACCAAAGACGACCTGTCTCCGGACAGCTCAGTTGGGTGTGGAGATAATAATGGCAAGGAATGCTTAAGAGGGAAACATAGGGGAGGAAAAAGGCAACTTGCCGGAAGAAAAACGCGCCACTCGACTGTCGAGCAATTCCACGGTTTCGAGAGTCACAAATGCGACCTAGCGACCCGACCTTATATAAAAAAGGTTGCACGTGCGGATATGACAGAATTCGCAAGTAGTAAGTTGTGACCTTGCGACCTTGCGACCTCCCAAGTCATTTGGTCGCAAGGTCGATGAGTAGAAGCTAATTTCTTTAAAACTTCATTTTGCGACTTTGCGACTAAGGCCTTGAGGTGGCTGTTCGCAAGGTAAAAGTTATCGGGTATGACTCTTAGGCTGGGCGACACTGTAAGACATAGGTGTGAGGATAGTATCCAGTGCCGTGATCACTAAATAATGAATCAGCAAGATTTTTAAACTTTACTTGGCTTTCCTTTTTAGTTTTCAGGGGGCTCCAAAAGAAAATTTTGAAATGTGTGTTATGATTTTATGTATTTTTTGGAGGATGTTGCCGAGAACTACAACAAATGGCGATTCTTTGGATGGTCAAGTGCGGTGGACAGTAGGGAGAGGTTGTTGGTCTTCTCAGTTTTCCTTCTTTGCCACCCGCATAGTCGCCTGCCCTTTTGGCTTGTTGGAGTGCAGATCAACCGAATTTTAATTCCTCACGCTTACGGGATCGAGAGGGTCGGGGGATTTGGACAGCACGAGTCCGAGTACAATTATTTCGTCCTCATGGTGTTGCTCCATTGCCCGAACCTCTGGCTCGGTCAGCATGCTAAGGAATCGTGAATGTTGCTCATTTGCCCGTGAGAGCACAGTCGGTACCCAGCCCAAGATCGTTACAACACCTCTACCCCACCAACGCGGGGAAGCCTTTCTCAATCCTTTACCCTTTATTTGTGCGATTACTTGTTGAAAATGCCGTGTGTGCCATTTGATAGACTCTTCCCTTGGCGGAATGAAGTCCAGAGCTGCCCCTTTGCGAGAGGGTTGCTCCTGGTCTCATATGAGGACTCGGATTTTCCCCGGATGACTGCAATTCTTTTGAGTTAATACTGTTCATCACGATGGGATTCTTGCTATCACGAGACAGCACCTGCACACTTTCCCTTGCAAGCGCTAGGTGGTTCCTTATGCTTGAAGACTCTAGTAAGGCGTATACATTACATCTTTGAGTGCCATCTGTGATTTCGACGCCGTGTTTGGCGGAAAGACCTTTCATCGGCATAGAACCTCTTCAAAAGTGAGCTCGGTTACGGAAGCGACTTAGACAAGGTTTTCTTTGAAGAGTTGGAGAAAGAGTTTTTTTTTTTTTTTTTTTTTTTTTAGGGGGTTTTAAGTAAAGTAGTGTTTGAGAGTCATACCCCTTTACGGGAGGACCTCGACTTTTCCTTCCGGTACGCAATCGGAAAGTATGGGAACCTACCTTTTCTTTAACACGAAGGACATATCCATAATTCACTTGAAATTTGGCATGTTTTCGCCTACTCTTCGTGTGCCCTTATCCCACTTTAGGACAAGATCTCCTACTTCAAATTTTTATCTCCCTATGAACTTTTGTAATTATTTCTTGATAAAATACAGTAGATGGCAGGATTCTCAAGTTCTGCCTTATCTTCCATTGGGGTATCAATACAGGATTTGAAAGCAGGCAGAGGACCATGGTGCCTCATAAAATAACATAGAAGCAGAAGGACTAAATTGGTGGAAGGCCTTCTTCTTATGTAAAGGTCTGCGTGGTGCCTGTTGATGAAGAACAGGACATTGATGAACGAAATCGCGTTTTGGAGAGCATTATGCCGATTTCGTTGGTAGAGAGCAGAGGGGTCTTTGATGATGCGGATCAGATTTTTGTTGTTGATTCTGCTAGACCATTTCCTTGGGGATAGTACTTTGCGAGTGTTTCCCAGAACAATGCCATTTTCTAATACAAAATCATGTAATTTAAAAGATGAAAAAATGCGTTGCATTATCAAACACAAAAGTTAGGCATCAAACACAGTAATGATGGGTGAGTGACAAGTGCATTACCTCGTCGTTAACTTGGCGTAATGGTACCGCTTCAGCCACGGTGGAAATAATCGGTGGCCGTCGGAATGTACCATACGGCCCAGCAGAAGAGTGGGGTAAAATTTCACCAATGACGTCAAACCCCATTGTTGAAAAGGTTCTTCTCTTGCTACGACAACAAAAAGGAGCAACCGGACGCGCTTCTCGGCTTACAAATTTACGGCATTGAATGCATTTGAACATATGCGTGGGCATCTCTGAAAAGGGTTGGCCAATAATAACACCACGCATAATTTTGTAGGCAGTGTTATCCCAAATGGCTCTGTTTTAAAATTATAGTGGCTGGATAAGACTTTATGGCTTTCTCCATATTCTCGGCGGCGTGTCTTATTATCATGAATGTTTGTGAAAACCCTTGGATTAACCGGTAGGACGCGGCTTTGAGTCTGATTTGCACGTTTACGCCGGGCATCTGGTTGAGTCTACAGTATTGCCAAATATCCGAGATATCCGAGTACCAAGACGGGTTCCTTTCACGAGGCATGACGTCGGTTTTGGGCCTGTCCGTCTTGCTCTGAATGTCTTCTTCACTCTTTGGGAACCTGCGGCCTCTGCAGCCATTTGGCATAGACCACAATCGCACTAGCGTACGTCGGGCTTGAAGCTCTAAGTCGGCCTCTTTGCATACACGCAACAGTTCCTCTTCTCTCGCCCAACTCTTCTTTGCATGAATAGTGAGCGAACGGTGGATGGGGAACGTAAGCGCGGCATGGTTTTCAAGATGTACGGTACGAAATGTTTGACCGCTTTGTATACCCGCATAAACTGTTTCTCGATTTCGGGATAATTTAATTCAGCTCACTGAGACCGATTGCTCTTGAACGAAATGGGACGCTCGTCATTATTTCTGTCCTTTTGTGTGAGTACGGGCGCCGGGGATGAGTACGAAGCAAACGTGTACGAGCCCGAAATCTCTGCCGAAATGTTTAGACTCCTGGAGGGAAGGCGCTTCGGCTATAGCTTTCTTGATACGGTCGAAAGCTTCCTTTTCGGGTTGATTCCATTTGAAGGTGGCATTTTCTTTATCATTCCTGCGGTGGTTTCACTATACGGCGAAATGCGATATGAACTTACGTACAAAATTTATCTTTCCCGAAACATTGCTTTCTTCTTGCTGGAAATCGAGCAATGGCTTTCGCACGTTAGGGATCAACGACAATGCCTGTTTAGTTATGATGTGACCTAGTAGATTTCCCTACCGCTACGGCAAAAACGCTTTTCTTTGGGTTGAGCGAGGGCCACCGTATTTTACGCATCTTTCGAAGATGCATGCGAGGTGACGCAAATGATCTCCTCGGCGTTTAGAGAATACGCCAACATCATCCAAGTAGACTACCACACTTTGGCCTATCGAGGGCCCACAGATACTATATCCATAGCTCTTTGGAATATTGCTCATAACGTTGATTAATCCAAAGGCATGCGCACAGCAAGCGAAAGTTCCCCACTTAGTCCGAAAGGTAGTCTCCAACCTATTTGGTTCGTACAGTCACCTTGTTAGCAACCGGAGAATCCGTCCAATAGAGAGAACATCTCGGCCGGGACCTTTTCATCAATATTTGCTCCATAGGGGGAAGCTGGGTAATTGTCTTTACTCGAGGCCCGGTTTAGGTTAGGAAATCTACACATAGGTGAATTTCACTGACTTCTTCCACGTCACAGGAACCAAATTGGACACCCATGTGGAGTGGCGAACTTTGAAGATAATGCGGGCATCCAAGTTTCTTGAGGTTCTTTTAGAATCGGTGGTTCCATTGTAGGGTGTACTTTCCTAAGCTTTGTTGGAGAGAGAGAGAGAGAGAGAGAGAGAGAGGGAGAGTTTCGAAGTTTTCTTTGATCGGTATCACGTGTTGTATGATTCGAGTATCGTATGTACGTAATTCCTCATATGTCCGGACGAACACGTCGCGATACTTGCGAAAAGCGAGTGAAATCACGGAGCCTCTTCGGGGGTGCGGTCCTTCAGGGTTGACGAATTTAGGATTATCCCTGCGATCCCAAATTCACTTGTCGATGAGCTAAAATAGGCTACTGTACTTTTGCATTTGGGGGCCCACGGAAACGGTTTTGCGGATCGAAAAGCTTTTCCAGTGATACCACCCCTTTAGGCATGGGGTTCCCCTTGACTTGCTCGTACTCCTTTTGCATAGCTTGGTCGTGCTCATCCTCTCTATATGAGCGTCTTTGAATATCTACCGAGTTGCACATAAATTCCGGCCACTGTTGATCATCATCAAAAACACGCAAATTAGTGATATTGTCGGGCACGGATGGTTTGTCTTACATAACTTCTATAGAAAACCCGTCCCTCGAGGGGGTAAATGCGGCGACGACGTGTGGAAATGTCTGTAGGCGCCGTATGCATTCTTAGAACGAGACTTAATTCCAAAAGCGTCAAACGATTAATCGCCATACCTCTTACTAATACGCCTTCAAATGTTGAGACAAACGAGTGAATAGTGTTGCGTACCTGCTTAGAGGTGATAATCTCGGAGTCTCCGATGACCGTAAGCATTTTACCTTCAAATCCGAGCGCCTTTTTAAGCCCAAGGATCAAAGCTTCGTACTCGGCAGTGTTGTTAGTGCATTGGAACTCGAGTCGACAAGAGACTAGGAAATTTTTTCTTATGCGGATCAAGAAAAACGCAGCCGGCGCGAACCATCGGTTGCGGTAGTCGTAATACAATGTCCATATATCATTTCGGGTCCTTGGGGGTGGTGGTTTGCGGAGGAATTTCGGCTTGGTGTGATACATTTTGGGCTTGTTCCTCGACGAAGTCATTTCGAGAAAGGACCTCGGGGCCCTCTTGCGGTGGGGAGGTCGGTAACATCCAAAAATGGAATCTAGAAAACACAAGTTCCTCTGAGCGAAGGTGATGGGTTCATTTGTGGCATCACGTCGGTTACGGTGTGTTTCATGTATGGTTCACTTTCGCTCGGTTGGTTGTTTCTCCCTTTGTAAGGTAACCATAAGTGAGACCAATACATGGCGAAGTATCCTTGCAATTTGCTAGACAGTCTCTGCTAAAGCGATTACCTTAGGCTTCGGGATGTCAGCAACCACAATATCAATACATTGATGAACCCTAGAGTCGGATGAGCGGATGATGACATTGTTTAGTTCTCCGGCTAGCGGCGCATGATCTGTCCGGTTGAATGATTTTTGCGTCGGTTTTCTGCAGGAGGATGTTGAGGTTTCTTGCATATAGATAGAGCATGACATTCGTGGATGCACCCGAGTCAACGAAACAGTGTGAACGTTGAAATTAAACATCTCAAAAGATAAGAGAAATGGAGGGGTGGATCCTCTCGAATTAGTGTTGACGACGTTCACTATAGATTGGATATACGGGTGGTTTGTGCAGACGTGTTGCTGACGTTCTTCGTATTTTGGTTGTTGGCGAAAGCTTTAGGATAAGTTCCTTTTGGTTCGTGATGCGGGCCAACTCGTGGCGAGATATTAGCCTGGTCTTTTTCATGTCCTCCACTGTCGTGTAGCTAGTATCGGTTTGGGGTAGGTTGGTGGCGGTTTCGGGGTTCCACGGAAGCTTGGTCTTTTGACTTGCTTTGCTATTACTATTCATGGGCTTTTCTAGTGTAGCTTGTCCTTCATTTCGGGGAGGAAAATTTTCCTCGAGAAGCACACTGCTTATCCTCATATGATTGTTCGAGAACGGAAGCCTTTGCTTCTAAGGCGTAGTTTCGAGTGGGGTGAGCCTTGGAATTTGCCTGCCATGTTGATATCAATGGGAGCAAAACTCTCTCCCCCGCGGATTACATCGAAAGTTAAGATAGAGGCTCTGATTCCCCATCTAGGGAGTGAAACCTCATCTCGATCGAAGCTTCATCCTGCGCGGGCTTCTGATTTGATCATCCAAAAGTTGGTTATGCTAACGGTCATCTTGCCAATCCATTGCGGGCACGTTTGCCCAAGGTACGTGACTTGGTGAAAAGGCAAGAATTGTCTTTCCTTATCTCCTCCACGTTGAGAGCGGCAACTTTGGTGTTTGACGGAGGCTGCTTGGTGTTGGGATTGCTTTTCTTGAAAAAGGGTTTCGGAGGTTTATTTGTAGTTGAGGTTTCACGCCTTTTCTCTTTAAGTCGGGGCCTCATTAGAATTTAATAGTTTGAGGTCTTGGCCATACTTTCGAAATCGAAAGTTTCTCTCTCTCTATTTGGGATGGAGAGTAAAGCCCTTTTAGTGGTTGATTTGTGATCATCCTTTCCGTCATAGTCCATGACTCCTGTTGACAACAATGCCTTTTTCTCACAGCGAGAGCAGCGACAATTGTCGCATGGTAGCGCGGGCCTCACGTTGACGAAAACGACCCGTATGTTCTGGGGGCTTCCGACGTAGTAGTCGATGGTGGTAGAATGGTCAACGCTAAGTTTGGAGGAAATTTTTGCAATAATGTGGTTGCGAAGCATTGGTTAAAGTCTTTAACTTTCTCTTTTCTCTATGACATGGTGGTGCTTGGCTGTGAGGGTATGGGGTGTTTATCTTCTTGCAAACTTTTGAAGGAACACACGTGAGAGCTGAGTCATGAAGTAATAGACGCCTTGGGCGAGGTGAGTACAGTGGTGCACAGCTTCACAAGGTGTGGTGGGCGTGACCTTCTTAACACTCATCGGGCCCGAACTCTCCATGATTCCAGAGGCAGGTAAAAACTACTAATATGGATATGCCCTTGTGTGCCTTTCTCACGGATCGAACATAGGAAGATGCTTCTGGGTGTCTCGGCCTGTCATGGAGAGGACCTAAGAGGGCCACGAGGAAGTTAGGAAGCCATCCAGGCCGAGGCCCCGCACCCTCTGGGCGATGGTGTCGAGGTTTACGCGGACTCACTTCCGAGTCACGACACCGATGTTCCTTCATGATGACGAGTGTTCATCTTGAGTGTCTCCCAGTTCTTCACGTTTCTGACTCCGGTTTGAGGGGGGGTCTATTTTGGTTTGGTGGTGATTATGGTTGGCGTGGTGTCTCAGGTCGCGAATGATATTTCCTCTACACCCGACCTTCGACCTGATGAGCTCCCACCTTTGTTCTTCGAGGCCTGTTTCCTTCTCTTGCATTCCTTCGGTGTGTTACTTTCTCTCTCGTTTCTTCTTTCCCCCTTCTCCTTCTCGTGGGGAATACACTTGGTTGTTGGTCAACGTTAAGTCGGTACCGGTTCGGGGGAAAGGTTCGTGTCGGGGGGGAAACTATTATCGTGGGTAACGGGGTCATTTTACGGACAGCCCGTGCAGGTCCTCAATCATGGTGTACAAGTTCGAGTATGGTGCGGACCGACGCCATTGCGAGTGATGTTGTCGGCGGGGTCCTAGTGTGGGCTGGGAATTCATGATAGACATCACAGTAAATCCTGATGAGATTACGGAGCAGGCGGGCGTAAGGCTGCGAAAGCTATTCGTTAGTGATTTCAAAGTATCGGGCTTCCACCGTTGGAATATCTTCTAAGGGGGGAAGGGCGACTTAGATTGTTATGACCTCCCGGCGTGAGTTTGGGATGGAATGTACGATGTGTCTTTCGGGAGGATGCCATGGCCCTCCTTCTAGCGCCAAATGCGGCCCGAGCGGGAAAATATGTCGACCAACGGTAGGGGATCTCCCCGGTAGAAAATCCCAATTAGACTTTGAACCGTTTGGAGTAGGGATCAAAGTACGGGGTGTGGGTCAAGCTGCCACTTAAATGACTATCTCTCCGGCTTCGAGCAGCACGATTGAAGCGCAAACATACACTCATTCACACGATACGATACATGGCCGGTCTTATAAAATAATAATATAAAACCTTTAATAGTAGCAAGGTAATAGGCAAGAATGCATACACTCGGGGGGTATGGTTAGCAACACATGTTTATGGGGTATGCATGCGGGATAATACGACGCGAAAAAGCAGGTTCTTTGTGTGAGAATATCCCTTAACTTTTCACGAAGGATATAACGAAAATGCTAATAAAACGAGTTCATTAACATTCATCATGAAGTAAATAATGAACTTGAGCATCATCAACACAATCAGATAGCTATGGTGCATGAATGATATATTAAATAACACGATTCATTAATCGGAAAGATATTTTTTAGCGCACGCAGAATACACACAATGTTGTCACGGCTAAACACATCATCCAATCAAGGGTTTTAACATGTATTGTATTTCATATATCAAGAGTATGCTTCTTCGATTTACAATTCAATAATGCCTTTCGGTCCCAAAAAAGGCAGCCCTTTACAATGTTCCCCACGGGGGTATTTATAGATTGACGACCGCACTTATGACGCCAGAAGCGGTTCGACTTCCCGACGGTTCGACTTCTGGTTGCCAAAATTGCGACCACTGCGGCCTTTGTTCGCAAGTGCGACCTGGGCACAGTCGCAAGTGCGACCTACGACACAGTGGCAAGTGCGACTTGCGACACAGTCGTGAAGTCTGTTCTAACCCGGTTGAACTATGGACGATCGCGCAATTGAGGTTTGGAACGTCGATCTTCTTGCCCTTGAGGAAATCTGCTTAGGTACGGTATTGTCTATTTGTTATAGGAGCGACAAGAGGGCTTTCCTCTTTTATTCGATGCATACATTCCTGAGGTCGGCACCCCGAGTCTCCTTCTTACGAGAGATCGACGGCTGAGAGAGCGAAGCTTGGTGTAGATTTGCACGGGAGTGACAAGCAACCGATTCGAGGTTCTCTTGTGATGCCTCGGGTACGGTGTGTGAGAAGCTTGTCTTACGGGGCTGAGAAAGAGGCGGAATTTCTGCTCTACCTGCTCCCGGTCTTTAGTTTCATTTAGTGCCCCTAATGATGGAATGTGATGAAGAGCATTCATGGAGTCAATGCGGGCGATCGGTGATTATGTACGACATTACTTTGTCCAAATCTTTGGCTAACTTGTCTTTAATTTGCATATTCATTCGAATTTGCACTTTGGCTTCTTGTGTCTGGCTCCAATCCTTCTAGGCACATGTTCGGGAGCTTGCGGATACGCATTTGTCAGGTTCATCATTTTGTCCAAAGTTTGCCGAGGCTTCCACAGTACATTCGTGTTTCCGCACAGTTTCCTCTCGTGCCTCTGCTAATGGGGACATTGTTTGTTTCGGGATGAGCATTTCTGGGTATACTTGCTTCATTGTCATCTCCAACACATCCCCACACTCTTTCACGGCGCAGGTGGGACCTCATTCACTTGGGCGGGCTACCACAATTGCGGCATCTCATTTTCTAGCCTTGATTTTTTCTGTCTCTTGCCTTTGCTTTGTTCGTAAAGAGATAATTTCCCTGGCTCATCCTAGTGACATTTTCTCTGTGGCCGCGGCAAAGCGGTGCTGTTGACGCTATCATAACGGGATTAGTCCTTGTGTACGGGACTATGTCTTTTCCGGTGGCGACCGTAGAGATGGCGGGATGGCCTTGTATTGGTTTCCTTTTCTCTTGTAGTATCTTGAAAGAGAATTGGTCAAATGTCAATCGGGTCAAATCGAAGACTTCTTCTTCTTGCTCCCGGAAAGTCATCAACATTGAGGGTACGCTATCGCGCCACTGCGGGGATATCCCGGGAGATAAGTCAATGTCATCTATTAGCTCGTCCTCTTCGTCCTACGTTTGACCCTTTTCTTTCTCCTTTTGTCGGCGCTACGCACTCCGCCTTGTCGTGTTCTTCTTTCTTCGGCGCTCTACCTCGCCCTCTGCTTCCTTTTTCCTCTTTTCTCTTTCTCTCTGTGGCGGCGGCTTGTTCTGCCTTTTCGACGATCGACTTTGTCGAGTTCTTCTTCCGATTACCTTTTAACGCTGCCACTTTTATTGCCTCCTTTCTGTCTTTCCTTCTCCTCCTCCTTTTTCTTTTTCCGCTCTGTCTGGCGTCTTTCTTACGTTTCTCTTCATCTTCCTTCTTCTTCTTCTCCTCTTCCGAGTTTGGCTTGGAGAGCACGCTTCCTTTTGCGTGTGGTGTCGGGCCCGTGCGGTACATTGCTTTCTTATCTTTGGAGGAAGAAGAGCCTCCTTAAATAAAGTGATCCTCTCCTTCTTTGTCGGAAGTCGATCCACGGAGCTAGATGCCTTTACGCATTGTACAGTTTCTTTTTTTCGTCCTCGCACGGGCGCTCGCGTCTTGATAACTCCATCTAAAATTGGCCCTTTTACAATGCTCGGGAACTTCAATACCGTGGGTCATCGTCCGTGATCCAGTTTCTGAAGTGATAACTTTTTACCTCTTCCCCTTCACGCGCTACTTCTCTGGGGTCTTTGGTGGCCATAGGCACCAATGGTGAGAGGTAGAGCGGGCAAGGTTTCTTCTTCCCTTTGGAAAGAACGTTAGAGAAACCCGAGGTCATGCGGAAACATACCTCTTGCGCAGGCACCTTATCGGTAATAAACTTGGGCGAGCATGTGGTGCTTTAAACGGGCAAATACTCGGATGATTGTGGTCGAGAGAATGGAAACCGATTGTGTGCCACACGACCCCGGTGTCTCCATTGCTCGCCAAGACATACATGGGGTGTCTTGACCGAATAGTTTCCCGTAGAGGCGGGAATGAATATATGTAGAGATTTGTCGATGTCGACTTGTACACGGACTCCCAGTACCTTGATGCTGTAGTATTGCTTGGGTTTGTTCGGGGTCCCGGTTATGCGGCCATCCTTCGACATCGTTTGAGCACGAACGGCATCTCGCCAGATATGAAGCCATATAGAATTCTGATGGCGCTCCCTCATGCAGGGCTAAAAGGCGAAGCCAAATTTGTGTGCATGGAGCCCGATATGCTCTGGCTTCAGCAATTGAACCAAGTGCCATATCTTGTCACGTGTTCCATGATGGTTGCCTGTGTGTTAAGATTTGAAGGTGGTGGCGTCAGAAGCGCCGTAAATTACGCACAACATGGCGGCCACTAACTTATATACCTACCTTCCTCGGAGCGGCACGGGTACTCCTGGTCCTTTTTATTTTGAATTTATACGGTTACCCTTACCATTTTACGATTGTATCAACCATCGGCACTTCATTTGCGGAGAAAACCATCTTGGGGTGAAGTTCACCTGCGGATTTTGGGGAACGAGTAGTAGATACGTGTTTTTGAGCTCTCCGGTGTTGCGAAGGCTTTTCTGCACTATCTCGGATTGTGAAGTTCTTCGGATCCGTCTTGTATGATCCGGTCCAACATCTGCGGGCACGGAAAGATGGCGGGATGTGACCACACTAAATTGCAATTTGGACTTCTTGACTTTCGGTATACGTCCGGTCAAGGAGATCTTACGGGAAACTCATCCTGCGGCATGGCGAACTCGCGGTATACTTCATACCACCTAGAAATTTGTCCTCCTTTGCGAAGGTGCAAAGGGTGTCTGTGTATATTGGTGGAGGAGAAGATCCTGTGTCTGTGTGCGACTCTTCCTCCACTACCACCGCCTACTTCTCCTTCGGGATACCGGGGTGCCTGTTACTAGAGTCGGAGAGGACGGTACTATGTCTGCTGCGAATTCACTGTATTGCATTCGAAGGCAGAGTCCCGGGGATAAGAAAGACATGATGATAATGGCTAAATAGAGTCTACACATGCAAAGATAAATTGATGGCTTGGGAGTCGGCCCGGGTCGCTGATCCACAAGGAGCGACACGCGACCTCGCGACCTTGCGACACAGTCGCTAGGTCGCAGTCGCACTGCTGGGAGGGTTTCGCGCGCGCGCGGCCCGCGGCCAATCTTTGCGGGGGAAAAATATGCGGTTTGAAAGGGCCTAAGCGGCCATAAGGCACGGCCATGGGGAAAAAGGTGAGAGACGGGTGACCTTGGGGTTTGTGGGGAAACCGAAACAACGGTGAAACTCAAAGAAAAACCCTACACATCCTTTCCGGCCAGAATAAATAAGACCGTGGGGGGGGCTCCAATAATGGCGAGGAATGCTTAAAGAGGGAAACATAGGGAGGAAAAGGCAACTTGCCGGAAGAAAACGCGCCGATCGACTGTCGAGCAATTCCCACGGTTTTTCGTAGAAGTCACAAATGCGACCTAGCGACCCGACCTTATATAAAAAGGGTAAAAACGCTAATGCGGAACTCACCCAATGAGGTCGCAAGTAGTAAGTTTGCGACCTTGCGACCTTGCGACCTCAAGGTCGGCCAGGTCGCAAGGTCGACGAGTGCGCTAATTTCTTTAAAACTTCATTTTGCGACTTTGCGACCTTGCGACAGCAGGGTCGTAGGTCGCAGAATGCAAAGTTATCGGTGTGACTCTTGCGACTGGCGACCTATGCGACCTTGGGGTCGTAGTCGCATAGGTCGCATGAGTCGCAAATAATGGATGCAGAGCTTGGCGACTTACCTTTTAAGAAACTTGCTTGGCTTTTTCCTTTTTAGTTTCAAGGGGCTACAAAATTTTGAAGTGTGTGTTATGATTTTATGTATTTTTTGGAGGGTGTTGTAGGAGCTACAGCAGTCCCTTAATCAATGTAATGGGTCTAAAGGGAAACCCATGAGTCTCAAACCATGGTTTGAGACCATGGTGTGTGCAACTTATGATAGTATAAATACGTAAAGATTAAGTCGATTAGAGTAAGTTAGAAATCTCATGGTGAACTATTTTTGTTAATATTTTTATCTAAGTACGGGTTCTAAGTATAAAGGCTCCTGGCACGGATGTGTAGCGGAGACCTAAGTACGGATGTGTGCGGACTACGGTGGTTGTGTGCGAAGGATAGATTATATTAAAGGGCCAGATATCTTGAAATTCTTCAGATCTCTTAATAAAGAAGATTTTTTGGCGAACTTTGGGCTGTTATGTGATTTCATGTTTTATTTATACATTATTTGCTTTAATATACGAATATGTTCTATTATTGCATATTTATTTATGATAATGGTTAATTTAATCTACGCGAATGAATTAAGTACATTGTGTGACATGATTGATATCTAATTATTGTGCAAATATATCTATATTGAAGTATTCTACGATAATGTTGCCGAGGTTTTGACACAGCGATGCGTTGATGTACTTTTGTCTGTATATTATCTATTATAAGTCTGTTTAGGGCCACTAAATTAAATTCTTCCTCGGGATGCGGAAACCTTGTTCCGACACCCCCATAGTTCTTCGGGTGATACTTTGATCGCACAAGCGGTCACGCCGAAAAGGGCCGGTAGTTGGAGGGTTTGTTGGATGCCGGTAGCCGAACTGGGTCGGGACCCCACTCAAGACAACAACCCCGCACGATGCCAGCCAATGGGGCCCCCACCCTCAACAAACAACCTTTACTTGTCATTATGCGGGCCAACATGGTTTTTGGGGCACTCGTGTACGTGTTTGTACATCAAACCACATTACATTATTTTGGCAAGTGTAAAAAGATTTTTTAGGAAAAAATATTCCCACCCATATTTTTGTCTTATACACAGGCAATTTCTATTCACCCTTGGTCGAAGCTCATATATTATCCACTTAACCCCATCACACCGGTCGGAACATGTACTTGCACATACTCCGGGGATATGTCCACCTTGGAAAATTTAAAAAAAAAAAAAAAATATATATATATATATATAGATAATAAAATTATATATATATAATAAAAATAAATAAAAAATAAAATTATATATAGATATATATATATATATATATATATATATATATATATATATATATATATATATATATGTATGTATAAATAAAAAATAAAAATTAGTTTGTCGCCACTTGCATCACACGACTTCGACCTCGGCCTATTTTTCCATACCCATTCTTGCTTAGCAATATTTTGTTATCATGCCTTGTTAACCCACCATATTACTGTCTGCTTCACCGGATTTCTTGATTCCCTACATCAACACTTATTGGATGGTTGATGCTTCTTTCATATCAACTTCACCACTCATATTCCAAGAATGAGGTTGTACCGTGGTGTGTTTCCCCTTTAAGGAACATCCAATGGTGGCACAATGGGAAACAACATTTCCCATTGATTTCTTCGGTCCTGGCATTAGAAGCCAACAACAATTTTCATATCGAGGTGGTATCGTGGTTGTGCTTAGTTGCACCTCTACCATTTAGTCAAAAACCCACGCATCACTAAGCACCTCATTCAACGGTTCTTGCTTGTGATGCGAGGGAGGTACCCAAATTCAAAGGCCCGTACACATACATAAGCACCTCTCTCAAAAAGTGCTTCCACCTTGTTGATGCATGGGGGCTCTGATCGATCTATTTGTTCAATGCCCTTGAGGGTGTCGAGCGGTTATCATCACCAACCATCGGCATGTCAACTACTACAATGTGACTTGACAAAACCAATATTTTTGGATTGTATTAGCTAGTCATCATAATGAGCATGGAACATGCCCGCCTCGTATAATCACTTTTTATTTATCAACGATTTTTCTTCGAGGAGCATGGTTATCTGTTCCCCTCTGTCGAGGGGGTTCTCTACTCATTTCCAAGACAAGTTACTCTCTCTCTCTCTCAAAGCGATTTACTCATAATCTCGGTCGAACGAGAAAAACATGAAGTATTTCAACTATATGCTAGCTCCTAACCTCATACATCGGGGGACAACTATTAAAACCAAAAAAAAGCATACACTATAAAAGACACCTAAGGTTGCCTAGTAGAATGTGCAATGAATATTTTCCGAGATGAATACATTATGAAAGTTCTAAAAATTAACTTCTCTTAAGGTTGTTAATGAAAAATGGATCATGCATTAGATAAGAAGGCAAAATGCGTGACAACGTGACTTTTCCTTCGAAAGTCGTGCGGTGAAGGAAAGACACGACTTAAAAATTTGGGACCACTTCCCACACTTGGGGAGGATTCCACATTTCCATTTAAGGACGATTGACACGGAGTTTCCCTAAAGATATGCAACCCTCAATGGAATCATATTTTCCTACTCTTGAGTAACTATCATTCATAAACCAAGGAGAAGATGGATTCAAATATTTCTATATAAACAAGTCATGGGAGAACCAAAATGTAACACCCTCCTCTCACATCACTACCCGATGACCAGACCAATCGGGAGTGTGAACACGTGACCGAGAGGCTACTATGATGTGATTCAACCTCCTAGGTGACCTTGGAAGTGTAATCAATGGAAACACATCAAACATACCCTCACATCGACAACAACACTCCCTCTACATCATGTATCCTGCCCACAGGTACCACTAATTTTTTAACCCCTTGAGCTTTGCACGCATGCACAATCTGCATGCATGCATATGAGAGCTCTGATGCATGCCTAGCACATGCCTTTGTCTAGGGACTATTTCTAGTGTACCTATGCTAGGTTAGTAGGATTTAAGGCACTTTTCGGACGAGTGCAATGACCCTTGCCCAAAACTTGTTAGCAACTTCCGTAATTCATTAAACACATGAGGAAAAGACTAATAAGCAAAAAATAACTTCAAGACTAGGCCTAACCATCCCCAACCTTGATTTTGTCAAACACTTGGCATCAATACAATCTACGGGTGTAAACAATAGATGCGAGCATATGGATCGCATACTTATTTGAGAATCACTAAGAAACATTAATCCCTTACATTGTTAGTTCCCGATGTAAATCATGTTTATGAAATTAGCTCACAAAATAGAAGAAAAGAGAGATCCAATGACTTTGAAATAGGCCACTTCGAGGGGAAACCTCTTTTACATTACATAAATGAATAATTCTTGGATGACACAAATGACAAAACCTCCTTTATATATAGGATTCCATGGGGTCACAAAGAGTTCCTAGTCGAGCTAACAATAATAATTTAAGGGCACAACAATAACAATAGTGGCCTATTGTAGAGCACAATAATAACAAAATTGGGAGTACATGGGTACAAAATACTTGATAAGGGGGCTACACTACCAACAATAAGGGACTACACTAGTAATATAGGTCCCCATCATGCCCCTCTCCTTCAAATAAGTGTCATCCTCGACACTTGAGTAGTTATAGATGCTTACGTATAAAATTATCATCCTCCCATGTGGAATCTTCAATGGGTAAGTTCTTCCACTTGATGAGATACTGCAGAAATTGATCGATTTCATAAATCGTCAAGTTCTTATTTCCATGATTGCTTCGAGTTCCAGCATGATTTTCCTTCCTCATCGAAGTTCTTGCAATATTGTTTGAACCGGAATTTTGTCACATATAACCTTATTTAGCATGAAACATGGAAAACTAGGTGCACTTGGGAAGATGCGAGGAAGCTCCAATTTGTATGCCATAGTACCAATATTTTGCAACACCTTGTAAGGACCATAGTACTTTGGTGATAATTTATTATCATGCTTATATTGCTTGAGGACATTTTTGTATGGTTGTAGCCATAAAAATACCCTAGTCACCTACATCAAAACTTCTCTCAACTGCGATGTTGATACGCATGTTGTTTCATTCGACTCTGTGCCAAATTTAGGTTATCCTTTAAGATTTGGAGAAATTGTTGTTGATGCTCGATGTGATCTTCCTTGCTTGGACCTTAAATTTTCTCTTAAATATGATGTGATGGACGGCGGATGATATCAAAAGTGCCATAAATGGGGTCATTTTGTTGCAATGTGAAAGGAAGTGTTATACCATTCGGCCAGGAGAGTAACTAATTGACCCATTGTGTTTATTTATCATATATAAAGCAATGAAGATATCCTTTGAAACATTTGTTCACTATCTCAATTTTCCCATCGGATTGAGGATGATAAGATGAGCTATGATCTAGTTGAGTACCCAAACAAGAAAATGGGATCTCTATCGCTTCTGATAATCTTTGAGTTTCCATGTAGCTTTTGAATTGTTTCCATAAATGCAATATCAATTGTACTCAATTTAAATCGATAAGATAATGCACAAAAGTGTGCATACTTGGTAAGTCTATCCATTACCACCATGATGACACTCTTTCCTTCGGACTTAGGTAAACCTGTGATAAAATCCATTAGAACCTCCTCCCAACGTTGATTTGGAATGGATAAAGGTTGTAACGGACACGAGTCTTAATTGTATCCAACTTTTATTTCTTTGGCAAAAAAAAAAAAAAAAATCTTCGCCCTGTGGTAAGTTTTTAAAAATCCCAAGTGTCCTCCTAAGGGAGAGGTGTGCAATTCCAAAAGAATATTTTGTTTTAGTTAGGAATTCTTACAAAGATATAAGAGATCTTTGTACCATAAGGAATCATTTTCCCAACTAAGTATTGTATGTACTAGGATGTTGTTGCAACTTTTGAATGAGTGTCCATACTTCTTCGTCATTCTTCCATTCCTCCCTTGCTTCGGTTATCGATCGGGTTGGATAATAGAAATGGCACAAACCAATGCTTCCACATCCTCATCCTTTCTTAAGGGTGCATACGCAACAACATTTAGCTTCCCTTTTTGTAGATGATTTCAAAGTCATAACTTAACATCGTTGTGACACATTTTTGTTGCTCTTCGAAGATAATATTTGTTCCAAAAAGTATTTCAAACTATCATGATCAATTTTAACCTTGAAGTGTCTTCCCATTAAGAGTGAGTCGCCATTTCTTTAGTGCTTGTAGTATTGCCAACATTTCCTTCTCATAAATAGCTTTCGTAAATACTTTCCTTTGATTTTGACGGCTTTCAAAAGCACGTTCACTCCTTCTTGCATTAAAACAACACCAATTCCATTTCATGAGGCATTACATTCCACGATAAAGGTTTTTGTGAATTTCGGGGTAGCTAAGACCGGTGCTTGGCACATTGCCTATTTAAGATGTCCAAAGGCCTTGGTTGCTTCACGATTCAATAAAATGCATCTTTCTTCAAAAATAATGTTGTTATATGTGTTGTTTATTCTCCTAATTCTTAACAAACTTGCAATAATACCTTGTTAACACAAGAAATCCTCACAAATGCTTTTATGGTTGTGGGTATTTTCCATTCCTTAATGGCTTTAATTTTGTTAGGTCTACCTTAACACCCTCTTGAGATACAATATGACCTAGATATTCCACCTCTTATTACTCCAAAGAAACATTTGGAGGTTTTGCATATAATTGTTTCTCCCTCCAATAGTTTGAGCACCACCATCGACATGTTGGGTGCCAGTCCTTCCAATACTGTGTAGATTAGTATATCATCAAAAAATACTAACACAAATATTCTAAGGAAGGGTTTGAAAATGAAATTCATCAACCCTTGAAATGTAGAAGGTGCATTGGTAGAGTCCAAAGACGCAGCCAAAAATTCTTAATGACCCTTATGAGTTTGAGAAATGTTATTTTCGGAATGTCTTAGGTCTTCATTCTAATTTGATGATATCTTGAACGGAGAGATCCAACTTGGTGAAATAAATTGCTCCATTTTGGTTTTCAAGTTCCTATTGTTATTTTTACTAAAGAGTTGCCGGATTATCCACGATCTTACGAAACACTTTTGACGTTTCGAATCCCAACGGGGATTAATGTCATGAAGATGGATCCTGATTGGGATTCGAAACGTCGACAAGTGTTTCGTAAAATCATGGATAATCCGATAAACTCTTCGGTAAATTGCTCCATGTAATTCATCCAATAATTCGTCAATCAGGGAATGGAAATTTATATTTAATAGTGAGATTATTGGGCTCCTATAATCCGGACACATACGCCATTATCCATCCTTCTTGTGCACAAATACTACGGAAGCGGAAAAGACTTTGACTTACCGACCTCTAGCATTTACGTAATCCTACGTTCGATTTCGCTCTTTAGGACATAAGGATATTTGTAAGGCATGATGTTTGGAGGAACACTTCACGGAATCAAATGAATAGCATGATCATGATCATGAATAGGTGGGATTCCTTTGGGAGTTTCAAACACATTGGAATGATTTTCCATGACTTTTTCGAGCTACTTGGAGAAATAGATGATTTTGATGTTGGAACTTCTAGTGAGCATAATTGTGCAATGACGCTCGTTGTTCTTTCTTGAGAATATTTTTCATGACATTAGAGCTTATTATCTTTCATGGCCTCCCTGTGATAACAAGTAATTCAAATTCCTTTCCCTCTAAAAAAAAATTCAAGAAAAGTTCTTGAAAATTAAAAGTTATTGTCCCCAAATATTGTAACCATTTTACTCCTAGTACAATATCAACACCACCCATTGGAATGGAAATAAATGGACTATTCAATACATATTCCCCCATGGTTAGCTTGATATTATGGCACTTTCCGAGGCTTGATTTATAGTTCCTCCATTTGCCACCATCACTTGACACTCTGGCATTGGGTATAGGAAGCAATTCAATTCCTTGGATACCTTGCAATGAATAAAATTATGGGTACTACCCAAATCAATAAACACTATTACATTTTCTTCTTAATATGACCTTCTATCTTGAAAGTTTGAGTGGTAATTCACCGCAATGCATTACAAGATATGGTCAAATTCATTTCTTCTTCCTCCAAGAGTTGGTTCCCGGTGTATATCCTCTTCTTTTGAAGTTTCTTGTTCCTTGTCTTCTATCCTCTTCCCATGATATATGTAAAATAATTTCTTCTCGGCACACTTATGACCTTTAGTGTATTTTCTATCACAACTATAGCAGCCCCTTTTTCTCTTTTTTCTTCGATTGTTGTGGTGTCAACCTTGTAGGTTGCAAAATTCTAGGGTAGCAACACTTCAATCTTTATAGATGTTAGTGGTAAGCTTCCTTGTCGCCATAATTTTACTTTCAATTTCTATTTCCAACCTGAATCGCCTTCTCCAATAGATAAGGGTTCCCAAAATCCAAACCTCATGTTGGATGTTATCCTCGAAGTCTATGAAGACATCAATCATGTATTCCTGCGGAATATATGTTACCCTTATTCAATTTTTGGAAGTCCTAAATGTGCTCCACCTTGAACCCTTTTGTTTGAGATTTATCGATTGGCTAAAGAAGGCTTTGCTCTTTGTATCCTCATAATGTCTTATCATTTCCTCCATAAAAATTGACCAAAGTGACAACACTACCGAGAGAAAAGCCATCGATACCACACAAATGTATTTTGTTCTAAATATAAAGTTTCAATGCGTACCTTTTGTGTGTCTTGTACATTATGGAGATCAAAATATTGTTCCATATATAGTATCCATGTTACAGGATCCTTGCCATCAACTTCTCCTTCGATCTTTGGAATATGGTGGGTCTTTAATCCAACATTGAAGTTTATGATCACGGTTAACATTTATTTTTTTCTCCATCATGAGTTTTCATCTACTACCTTTTCTCCATTAGGAATCATTATTGTATCAACTTTTTCAAGCCTTCCTTCCAAACCCTCCATGTCTTTCTTCAAATATTCCATGTTTCCTTATATACCATCCATCTTCGCTTCCACTGCCATTCTTTAAACCATCCATATTAACTTCCACACCTTTGCCCCAAACCATCATCTTGGCTTCCATGCCTTTCTTCAAACCATCCATATTATCTTCCCGCCTTTCTTCAAACCATCCATCTTAGCTTCCATGTTGCCTTCTATACCATCCATATTAGCTTCCATGCCATCCATTTTAACTACACTCCATCCATATTAGCTTCCCGCCATCCATCTTAGATTCCATGTAATTCATCTTAGCTTCTACTTTTCTTCAAACTATCCATCTTAGTTTCCACGCCTTTCTTCTAACCATCCATCTTAGCTTCCATTTCATTTTTTTACTCTTTGCGAGTGAAATTTGTTGCACTTGTAGTTTTGATATATCATGTTGCATATTCCTCTTCATGAGTCATAGTAGATCCTTCTGAGGACTTAATGGGTGTTGAATTATTTTTTAGGGGCCATTTTAGAACCAAATGCGATATTGATGCTTCAATATGCCCATAAGGAATCCCTTCAAACTAATTTTTCAAACAGACTTATGCAATTTTTTAAAAAAATACACACTTTTCTTGCTTTTTAGGAAACCGATATTGGATCTGATGTATCTCTATGATTTATGATCCCTAAGTTTTATCTTCAGTCCCTTATTATCCCTATAAATCTTCTTTCCAATGCCATAGATGCGACATGGTTGGGTTCTTCAAGTCAAAGTTATGCCAATCTCACAATGTCCTAATTGTGGGTGGTTCGGTAGAGAACTTGTATGACATGCCACATGAAACTATTTCCTCCTTCGCCTGCGAAATTGATACACGAAACTACGGTCCTTGTAAGTTCAACCACTTTTTACATAATTTCAAATCGATGCTCAAAGAGAGTTATGATGATTTTCCCAAGGTCACTTCTTTCATATGAAATTCGAGAGCTTGCAAAAAACTCTCTTCCGAGATCATATCTCCGAAAGTAATGCCCGAACCGAGATCTAAAATTTTAACATTCCTCATGATGTCCTCGCAAATGGGTTTTTTAGCGTACGAACCTTTGTCGAAAAAAAATTTATGATGAAAATTCACGATATTTTGTTTGAAGTAGCGAAACCTTAGAATCCAAAGCTACGATACCAAATTTTATGAAACTGCTCACCAAATAAGAAAGAGATATCAACGACCTGAAAATCATCACTTCGACGGAGACCTCATTTACATTACATAAATGAACAATTCTTGGATGACACAAATGAAAAAACCTCCTTTCTATATATAGGAGTCCATGAGGTCACAATTTAATCCTAGTCGACCTAACAATAATAATGTGAGGGCAAAACAATAACAATAGTGGCTAGTATGAGGCACAATAATAACAAAATGTGGATTACATGGGTACAAATATAACAATAAGGGGGCATACACTAACAACAATAAGGGACTACACTAGTAATATAGGACCTAACTATCTAATGGGTCATAGATACTTTTTGTTTATTCATTTACAAATAAAAGCTTATGATGAAAGTCATACATCATCATTGTCGGAATACATACTCATAACCAGTATAATAACAATAGAAATATTAGGGATACATCAGCCATAGGATCCACATATAAGCCGGTACATTTTCATATCAAATGGAAAGGAAATGAACTTCTCATTAATGAATGTAAAAACTAACCGGGGATGGGACTAGCATGTTCACTTGACTATAGATTAGTGAGCCAATTTTCTCTTCATCCGGTCACCCTTGTGCCATATTCAACGAAGCATAAATATGGGACTCAAACCAAAGAACCAACCGGGGCATCCCGAGCTAAACCACCTCACCTAATCGATAGAAATCGATGTTGCACTTAATCCACATTGAATCACTAGTTAGACACAATAAACATCATAACAAGATTTACCATGATATCCACTTGATAACTAGGCCAAAACAAGCATGGATGCCACCGGATTTCTCCACCTACACCATGAGTAATTTTCGGGTATCTAGTCTCTCGGGATTTACCGCGATCCACCAATTACGATCTAGGATTACTAGGCCTAAAGCTGATACATAATCTCCGGGATTTACCATATCCCAACTTTCTAAGGTTCACAGGCCTCATGTAAAACACCCATCTCACACTTTACCAAAATCCACACCAGATCACTAGGCCCTAAACCGAGGCAACACACTATGCGGATTTACGCAACCCTTAGTCGGTTCGAGGGTTACTGGGCCATGTGTTGTATCATTTCGGTCCATCACTTCACTCGACTTTGAATCCATACGGAAATCCATCTCAACCAAAACTTAGAACTCCACCACACCATTGGTATCGAAATGACAAGGGCTGGGCTAAAAACAATGTAACACCTGGAAAAACCCATGCCATGACATAAAAGAACCACATATAATAACATGCATACGGAAATATGTGAGAAATCACACATGAAAATCAATACTTGTAAAAGAATCCTAGTGTAATTTTCTTGATCCTACTCATACATAACACTCATTCCTTCTTCTTGCCTTCTTTGCCTTACTTGATCCAATTCCAAAGTTCTATAAGAAAACTATATGTGTATAATAGTGAAGAGAGAGAATAGAATGAGAGCCATAAGTGTGAGAAAAATATTTCCAACTAATCCTTAGAATAATTTTTATCAATTCGATATCTATTTTCTTCATTTCTGATATATTTTCCTTCATTTCCTCCTCACATGCAACATGTGGCCTTTCACCTTCCTTTTCTCATAATTTTCCATCGATTTCATAAATAAATGCCAAATAATTCCTCTTGCCTTTCCAAAGCCTTTGTCATTATTTGAAATGGACGCCCACTAGGATGTTTTACCCAACATTCATCTTGGAATAAGTGTCCCATCAATCGTAGTCTTGTGCTTTCCTTTATTAAATCTTACATGGAAATTTCCACCAAGGATCTTACAAAACCCTCCCCTTGGAGGAACATCGTCCTCGGTTTTCAATGACACCTACAAACCGAACGTTGAAAATAAAACATACGCCTATGGAGCTTTATAACATGGCTACGATGTAGTATTTACAATAACCATTGTTGAGAAAACATGACAAGCCTTATCATTTATTGGAGCTTTATAACACGAGTTCATTACGGTGTTTACAATAATATAAACATATAAACTTATGCACATTTTATCAACCGGCGAATAAGGATGCAATGCTCGTATCGATCAACAAGGAATCCGGAGAACCAGGACCTCCACCCTCCAAAAGTAGTACCGGATTCACTTCCTTCCCGGGGAAGTCCGGAATCCACTCCCGAGGTAGTTGCATCCGGTGTCTGGTGCTACAATCTGGCTATTGTGCCCTCGGTGAATGATTCTTGGCTCATTGTTCCGATTGCCTCCCAATGTGCATATGATTCCCATCTAGAAATTCTAATGACCAAAACAAATCCATCCCCGGCCTTCTCTTCTCTACTACCCCACAATCCTGGGAAACCTGGTAACCCCCTTCCGTACAGTCACTCACCTCCCAAGTTCCCCAACATCCCCCTATCCTAGGGTGATCCATCCCTTGGCAAGGTTTCCTTGCATCGGAATATACAAAAACCAAAGCACCTCAAAACCATAATGCGGTCATATCGTATACTTGGAAATCAATGGACACTATTGGGTACCAATTTCCCATAATGGCCTTGCTCTAGAAGTGCTTTACCATCATACTACTACATGTTTCAATTCCTTTTGTTTCTTGCGAATACTTGCAATCAATTTCAACCAACCAACCGGGCATTCTTTTGCTTCATGTGCCAAGCACATAATTTCCATTGGATTCAAAATAAATTGAAATAACTTGGAAATCATACCTCATTGGTAGATCATCAATAAAGTACACTTGCAATCTGTTCACTTCTCATCACCACAAGTCAATAAGTTGTTTGATCAATCTCATCATGTATAAACATGTTACATCCGGTTAGCACAAACGCAACCATCATAAATTAAAATAATGAATTGCATGATATTACCATAAACCATAATCATAAATCACATGTAACCATCATAGTTAAGAATCATAGATCACATGCATAATTAAAACTGAAATAAAATATCGATACTTATCCTTCATTTATATGTGCTTCTTCCTTTGTTCTTTGTAAACACACCGGATCGGTGCACACCAATAGCTTTAGTGCCTTGCTTCTCTTCAATCATGTACACATACACACATTGGCCATCACAACATCTACACCCACATACAATATAGAACACCATATAATACATGCATCCACACCGGCATACGAGCACATATGCCTACACCTGGGTCAATACAATAAAACATAATACATACACCTACACACAATTGTACAATACAACGCAATACATATGCCTACACCGACATACAACACATACGGCCACACTCGGTGTACAAAACAACATAATACATATACATATATGAAATTTTTAACACAACGAATACAAATGTCACAATACCACGACTACACCATGCATACATAGTACGCATACCCACAACATAGCATGTACGACATGCACACAAACACGAATGTATACCGGTACCATATGCACAACATGTGTACAATACTACTAAACAATGTGTACTGGCATCACATATACATGACACCACCTACAACATGTACACAACACCAAATGTACACGCTGCACCACCTATGCAATGTGTACACAATACCACATGTACATAGCACCACATGCATGACATGTACACGACACCATGTACATAGTTCACATACACGACATGTGTACTTTTTGCACACAACACCACATGTACAACATGTACACAGCACCACATGCACGAACACCACATGTACGGTCATGCACCACAAACCATATGTACATAGCACCATATCTACAACACACACACAACACCATGTGCACAGCAGATATACAACATGTACATAGCACCATACGTACACAAAACTGCATATTCAACATACACACAACACCATATGCACAAACCGCATATCCAACATACGCACAATACGATATGTACATCACCGAATATCAACATGTACATGTCACCATCAATGCCCATGGCACATGCAATATGCACACAACCACCATATATACAACATGCATACAACATCATATGTGCACAATACTACATATGTTATATGCACACATTACCATAGTTACAATCACTGAATACACAACATGTGCAACATATACACAATAGTAGTACTGCATATCTATAGACCATACATTGACCCCACAAGAAACCTTGCTTCTACTGTCTTTCCACTATCCATGCTTATCTTAGCATGTCGCTTATCACACTACTTTCACTTCGCTGATGTACCCCTCAACATTACCTGTCCATAACATAAACATAGGCATAAGACAAGCATATAATATCAATCCATGCCCACATGATACTGACCTTGTAGATTTGTCAGAGTTACTCTTCCCACTTGATTCCTCATAAGGCGAAGAACCTCTTCATGCCATTCACCTATATAAGAAATCATTCCTCCAGAAGAATGATCCTTGAAATCCCTGTCATACAATGACATAGATACATAGATACATACATATTTATAATCATTAGCATGAAACAATCATGATCCATGACGACCTTGTCAAACACGACATACATACATACATACATACATGTATACATATATAAAAATCAACATAAAGCAATCATGATCTCGTCAGATAGCGACATACATACATGCATATATACATATATATATACATCAACATAAAAAAATCATGATCTCGTCAGACAATGACATACATACATGCATATATACATATATAGACATTATCATAATCATGATCACAACATATCTACCAGATATCATAAGGTATGGGTTAAGACAACTCTGTTTATTCGTGCACAACATGCACAATGTTGAGAACAAAAATTCCCAACATGGCCAAGGCATCTAACACCTCAAATAAATTCACTTTACCTTACTTTATTACCTTTCTCATGATTGTCCTACCACCATTCATTTACACCAATGGATTCAACCAATGCAACCAGATGTCATAATCTTACCTTTAGTTTCCCTTATACATGCATCGAGCTTCATCCGAGTCTTGCATTACGTGTTGGGTTTCATTCAACTCTCCCCGAGCTCTATTAACTTCCTCTTTCCCTAACCAATTCCCAATAGTCTCAAAACATAAAAGGCAATAACAAAAAACAAAAGAAGAAAACCATGGGAAACCAATAGCAACACGACACCATGAACAAAGTGGCAAGGCCTTGCACCAGACATAAACAAAACCACAAATCAAGCTCAACAAATCACAAAAGACCAAAATAACAAGATTTATAAAAAAACACCATGACTCAATCCCATGGTTACCAATGCCTCCAAAGGAAATCTCAACCTGAGCCTCCTTTAATATTTCATGGAAATATCTTGCCATGTAATCCCCTGCCTCATACTACCATAAACACATAACTGTCAACACATAATTAAATATAACAATATACCAATTATCTTACCTTGTTATGCCAAACACACTGGCTTGCAACTGAACACACACATATATCATCTCTCAAGGGACTCTCATCCCTTGACGAATCCAACCATAACTAGAAACCAACTGATATACCTATCCAATACATGTTCATTACTATAACACATATCCCCATAATGTGAGAAGAAATCAAGGTTAAGAAGTATTTCTGTATGCAAATCACTCATTCGTTTGGAATTAGGGTTTCCAAACATATCCAAAGGAATTCTTACCCAATTCCTTTCTTTTACCATTTACCTTGCTGCAATCAAGTCCTACTACATACTGCCATACACCCATTTGTTAGTTATATAAAAAAACAAACTATTACCTTGTCATGTTAATACTAAGCATGTTTCCCTGCAACTATTCATACATGTCAATCACATGTTCCAATATCAAGAAATCATATCTATTAACTAAAATCAGTCTCTACGAAAACTAAAAACCAACTCATAATCAACTAATAGTCAAGATCATAATACTACAACTATCACCTACTTGCACTCAAGTACATATCAACTATCACAACACATGTGTTAGTACGGCCATCTCAAAACAAGATCATTTATTCATGCAACCTTATAAGCACATACTCATATCATGCAACTAATCCAACATTCAAACAACAAATAGATGACATAATAGACACTAAACACTTAAACACGAAATAGACGACATAATCAAACAATCAAGAACCAGGTAGACAACATAAGCAACTCATACCTTAATGTATCTTAAGGGGAGGCTATCTTGCCTGCACAATAAATCTAGACTAACACAATATAAATTCTCAACATATCGACTCAAACATAAATAAGGTCATGATATTCATAAGAGTAACTAGCTAACATGTTCAAATCATAAACTCATAAACAATTTCCATTCGTGCGTAACAATCACATATTCACAATCCGTCTAGATTAGTATGACATAATATCACAACCTATTAACTCATACCTGAATGTCATAACCCTAACCATTTGCATATGACAATCCAAATTAGCATGATTCATATAACATCAAGATATTAATGCTATAACCCTAATCATCAAGTCAACTAACATATAACAACAACAAGTTAACATATAACATGCTCATCAACAATATATAACATAATCATCGAGCTAAATACAAGTTAGCATATAACATATTCATCAGCAACATATAACATAGTCATCAAGTTAATACCATGCTTTGCTTTAATAACCAATGCATGTACATATGATCACACTAATTAACTAACATCTATCATGTATGTAACCATAGAATCTATAGGATGAAAGGCATACACATAACCATAATTCATATGACTACATTGATCAACTAGCATTTATCACATATGTAACCATAATAATAATAGAATGACAAAATATAAGTAACCTTAATGCTTACAACAACCATGAATCACATAACTACATTCCAAGCATACAAACTTGTATGACGATATGCTCTTACCCCAAAGTCCATTGTTGCAACATCACTTTAATGATATGCATCTCCTGCTCTATCTTAGCCAACACATTAGCATCATAACATACCAACAACATCATTATGACCTAATTGCACATAGTGACCTCATGGAAAAACATAACCATGACAATGCATTAATAATAACATATCGACACTGACATTGATAACAAATGCATATACAAGTGACATTAACTCATGACGACCACATCCAAACACCATCAAATTTCACATGGAGAATCACTGCAACTATGACCAGTGCCATGCATATACGATAAGCACATAGAACATAAGCACGGGAACATATATGAAATCAATCATGAATGCATGACTAACGCACACTGCCCAGGGAGAGCGCAACCACACTTTGATACCACTCTGTAACACCCTCATCCCACGTCTACCCAAGTAACCGACCAACCAGGGTAAACATGTGATGAGAGGCTACTATGATCAGATTCAACCTCCTAGGTGACCTTAAGGAAGTGGAATCGATGAAAACATATCACATAGACATTGTACATCGGCAATATCACCCCCAAGAGTCAACCCAACCATTAAGGCATCCTGCCCCTGGGTCCCATTGAGATTTTGAGCTTCTGAACCGATAGACACATGCACATGCCTACATGCCCGTGTCTGGGAGGCTCTGGATGCATGCATAAGCCCACATTCCAACATCCAGGGACTAAATTACCTAATGTTGTGCCAACGTCCTTGGGATTTGAGCCACTTTTTCAAGCCCAAAACCCAGTTCACTACCCAGAACTTCATGAAAAATTCAGAGATGACTTATAACATCCAAACAATGATATTTTTACAAAAATATACATGAGGACTAAATGGTACCCCTACTAGCCAAGATACACATTTTGTCAAACATGTCACAAACACAGGTATAAACAAAAGAACGGAGCATAGGGGTCTCATACTTATCTGAGAATCGCTAAGAAGCATTGCTCCCTTACATCATTAGCTACATTACCATAGATAAATTGTGCATTCATTTACAAGTAAAAACATGGAGAGATCCATACATCATCACTGTCAAAATACATGCTTATAACCAACATAATAACAACTAAAATCTCAAGGATACAATAACCATAAAATCCACATATAAGCTAGTACCTTTATATATCAATTACCAAAGGAATTAAATTCTCATTAATGAATTTAAAAACCAACCAGAGATGGGACTACCACGTTCCACCCGACCATATATTGGTTGAGCCAAATTTCTCTTCAGCCAATCACCCCCGTGCCATATTCCAAGCATGAATGTGGGACTCAAACCGAAAGAACCAACTAGGGCATCCAGAGGCTAAACCACCTCACCCTCATCAATAGAAACGAAGGTTTACTGTAATCCAGCACGGATCACTAGGCCAATACAATAAACATGTCATAACCGAATTTACCATGATTTCCACCCGATCACTAGGCCAACACAAGCATGAATACCTTCAGATTATCTCCTCCTACGCCGTGATGAATTTTCCTGCCTCTTAGTCTCTCAGGCTTTACTGCAATCCACACCAGATCACTAGGCCCTAAACTAAGACTCACTCTCTAGGATTTACCGTGTATCCCAACCTGGGATTCATAGGCTTGATGGAGATCACCCACCTCTCAAGCTTTACCGCAATCCACACCAGATCACTAAGCCCTAAACTGAGGCAACACACTATCTGACTTTAACAAAACCTACAGACCAGTTCAGGGGTTACTAGGCCATGTGTTATATAATTTTGGAGATCCACCTCACTCAAATTTGAATCCATCCGACAATCCAGCTAAAACGAAACATGAGAACTCCACAACACCATGGCTATCCAGAAATGGCAAGGCTAGGATGAAAAAAATATCACACCTGGAAAAACCCATGCCAAGATAGAAAAGAACCACATGCAATACCATGCATGCCAGATCTAGCAAGGAAATCACACATGCAAATCAATACCTGCAATAATCCTGCTATAGCTACTTGATTCCTGCTCTTCCTTGTTTGCTCGTTCCTTCTTCCTTCCTCCTTTGCCTTTCTTACTCCAACACCAAAGTGATCCAAGAAAACTCTAAGTGTCCAATATTGAGAGAGAGAGAGATAGAGAGAGAGAGAATAATGAGAGAGCTCCAAAATGAACTGAAAACAATTTGAACCAGCAAGAAGCTTTCCAACTGATCCTCAAAAGCCTTTTTATCAATGAGGCCTCTAATTTCTTCATTTTCCATTATTTTCCTTCCTTTTCCTCCTCAAATGCAACCCATAACCTTTCACCTTCCTTTTCTCCTATTTTCCTTTATTTTCACAAATAAACTGCTAATTAATGCCTCATGCATTTCCAAAGCCTTTTCTAATTTCCTTTAGCCATAATAACCAAAATGAACATCCACTAGGATGTTTTTCTCAACATTCAGCTTGGAATAAGTGTCCCATCAACTGTGGTTATTATTTTTAACTTTTATTACATGGAATTTTCACTAGGATGTTACAAATATAAAGATACCCATGTCAGTTATAAATCAACAGACATCATATGATATGGTTAGTCTAAATTGTGGATGCATTTTCATAATTGACTTTATTACTGAAAAATTTGGAGTTTACGTCTTGGATGTGTTTGGTTTGACCATGATTAGCAATTGCATACAAATATCTTCCACTGTAGATTTATTTTACTTCTTCTGATGATCCATTTCATTTAGTTGTTCTAAAGTTTGACCGAACTGAGTATGAAAACCATTATTGTGGTAGGGCCTCATCACATGGAGTATCATTCAAGTTATGATTTCTGCCAATACATTCCATAAGATCCCACTTCAGGATTTTAATATTGTTCCCATTCTCAATAATGGCCTTCTATAAGTGTTTTATTTTCCTTTCACATTGATGAGCATCCCTCTAAATGAAAATAAGATCCACAAAAATGGTTGGTTGATATTTACAAGATGACATACTTTTACAAGATAATGGAATATGAAAAGATAGATAATATAAAGCATGAAATTATCCCATCTCCTTGAGTGATTATATGGTTGATTTAGTATCACCTAATCCTTGCTTTTTGCATTTAGAACTCAATGCGACTATAGTTTATTTCTAGATTTGGAAATATATGTTAACTTCATGGAAAATCATGTACATAATGTGAGAGATCTATCACAATAATACAAGGGTTTGATCCTCTATTCCACCTCATTTTCAATAACACGTTGCATTTGTTTTCCATGTGCCACATGTGCCCTTTTTAGGGTCACAATCATTCCCAACATGCTACATGCCTCCTTTTCTAATTTTTTGCATTCGAAGGTTAGTGTAAACATAAATTTCAAGTCCCTCTCAATTCAAAGTTTTACATTTGTTTATGTATTGTGCAATTGGTTTTGGTTGTTGGAAAACTAGGGAATTGCAAAATTCAAGAGTTACGATATCTAAGAAGTCCAAATACATCATTACAGTGCACATAAATCAACATATAGTGGACAAGATACAATAAACAAAAACTTTCATGCATCACCACTTCTCGATTACACTATGGGATAATCCATGAGATAACCTATATATAGCCAAAACCATAACTAACTTCCTTATAATGAGGAAGATAGTCAATGTTGATCCTATTTAGTGCACCTAGATATCTTTATTTTTAGGGTTGACTTGCATACTAATTGATTGAATCATTCACTTTTGATGGAATCCCAAGTTGACCTTCAATTATCAATTGACTATCTCTAGAGATTCAGAGGTGAGATGAACTTGATCTTGTAAAACCCTCCCACCAACACAACACTTTAAACATTCAAGAGGTGAAATTATCTATACACTCCCCTTTATGATTATTGCTTCCTAAAGCTCAAGAATAATCCACAGTTTCACAAAATTAGCTTATGTTAATGACATTATAAACACAATAATGATTTGATAATTCATCTTGCAATAAACAATAGACACACTTGATTCCTATGCCAACTATCTTAAAAAATGAGCATGAAGCTCCATATGCTTCATCCCATTGTGAGCAATGGGGTTTTTAGTGACTTATATTGTACTTTATTGTCACAATACACTATAGTTGACTCCACAAATAGGAATTCAAGCTAACCCAATAGGTTTCAAATCCATACTGTCTATGCTCATTCACTGTACATCTATATTTAGGCTTGGTGGCTGCAAGAGAGACCACCTTCTAATTTTTAAAATACCATACTATTAGATCCAAGATGAAACACATAGCCACAAATTGAATTTTTAATGTCCCCACCTATAATCCAATCTGCATCATTATATCGCTGACTAACTAATTCATTTTTGTACTACATTACTTTATACCAAGCTGAGAAGTGGCCTTGATATAACACATAATCCTCTTTGCAACCTTTCAGTGCATCTCCTTCAAATCCTGCATGAAAATAAAGAAAACACTAACAATAAAGATCCAAAGATTAGGTCCACTATGGATTAAATAAATGAGGCTACCAACAAGCTACGTGTAGACTATAACATCAAATTTTAGATTGTGACAATCCTTAGTTATCTTCACTTTCGACTCGTAAGGTGTAGCACATCGTTTACAATGTTCCATTTTATTCTTTACAACATATTTCATATTTTATAGTCTTCCATTTTAATTCTCTATAATAGATTCATCATATATTATGTTAAGAGATAAGGATATTATCATCCATTTCCAAATTTTGATGCCCAAAATGAAATGTAACATACCAAGGTTTAACATTTCAACTCTATTTACTAATTGTTTCTTTAGACCCAATATTGAGATCACCATATCTATAGTAATGAATAAATCATCAATATATGGGGAAACAACTTAAAAATCATCAATGATTTACAACTAAAATATGAGAATTGTAATATGATTCACAACATTTGAAACCAAATTGAGGATGAATTGGTTGATATTCTCATACCATTCCCTAAAGGCTTGTTTCAAACCATATACATATTTATTTAGTTGACAAACATGACTGCCATCCTTCTCAAATCTCATTAGTTACTTCATACAAATCTCCTAAGGGAGACCACCATGCAAGAAAGCATTATTGGCATCCATTTGATGTACCTTTGATCTAAAATGAGCTGTGAGTGAAATAATCAACAAATTAGACTTCATGTTTCCAATATTTATTAGGATCATATGCTTCCATTGCATATGACATCAAAGAACCACTATTATATTGTTATGAGATCTAGTTTCCTTGAGTCATTTAAATTTCCCGCATCATCACCAACAACTTCAACCATCTTAGCTGCCCATCTAGTAAGACAATGTCCCTTGCAGAGGGAGTTCCTACATTAGAATAACCATTATCCAAATGACCATGTGGTCCAAGGATTTTGGCCAAATTACTATAGAAGGTTAATTTTATTTTGGTATGTAAGTCAACTATCTAGTGGGAAAAACTCATTGACACATTGGTATATGTAGTATTGTAGTCAATTGATTTAGAATTATTTATGATCTAAAGCAGATCACTATTTAACAATCTAGAAGAGGAGTTTAATAGATCCAATTTTTTCTCATCCAAGACAACATATCTCTTGAAAATAACTTCTTGTTTGATTGAATTAAACAACCCATAGGAATTCGATTGATTAGAGTATCCCAACACGATATGAGCATGGCTCTTTGCCTTTAATTTCTTTCTTTGATCGTCTAAATGTGATTCTGAGCTATGTATCCAAAAATTCCAAGATTTTTCTAGGGTTTCTTCCCATTAATTTATTAAGATGAGTCATATCCCATATAAATTTGGTTGGAATCATGCTCATAAGGCAGTTTTATAGTAAACAACATCTACCCAAAACTAGTTTACAAACCTTTGGCCTTAAGCAAACATTGTGTTGTCTCAACCAAGGTCCAATTATTCCTTCGAGAAACATTGCTTTACCACAGTGTGCAACATATAAATCTCTACCAAAAGATACCATTATGTGATAATTAGCTCTCAAAAGCCTTGATTTTATACACTCTTCTATTGAATGATCTTAAATATTTTAGATGTCAACCACATTGTTTTTGTAAGGTCCCACCTTACCAATCATCAATATAATAGATATGTGAAGGTCCCACTGAAAAAAAGACTCGGAATACAATATATATATATATATATATATATATATATATATTTTTTTTTTCGTATCAATGGTGCTTTCAAATAATATTTAATATTCAATACAAATGGTGTCAACAACAACATTACATCAATATCTTCCCATGGACTATTATGAGGAATCATGTGAGCTAAAAGTTATACTTCAAGGATAAACCATGACCCTTACACCAATGCTATCACAATATTTTAAATTTTATTCCAAACAAAATTGATAAGCATTAAGTCAAATGCTATAATGATTTTTATAACCAATTTTTAAAATCAAGAGCTATTAGCTTTGGCTTTGCAATTCATTTTATAAGTATATGGACTTCATATTAATCCTAGAGCCCGAATAACACTATGCATACAATCTCATTGTAACTTCTGTACAAATAGGCCTATATTATTGGGTTATAATACCACAAATTTCAACTTCACTGGATTGATTTAAAATTTTCAAACTATCCATAGAGCTATGGAAGCAAGCAACATAGAAAACCCCTTCCATCGATAAACCAACGATAAAATTTGCATGGATTATTTTTCTCTAAGTAGGATTGAATTCTCTTGACAATAAATTGAAAACAAACAAAATATTTCTTTTACACTCTTTAATCTACAGATCAATTAAAATACTCCATCCTATCCATTTCCTTGGAAACTATAGAAATGTGAGGCCATAATGATTCAAGCAAAACACAAATATACACACACAAAGGGTATGTCAGATCAAAATAGGGTGTAGTCCTATGGCTTTAAAGTATCTAAAATAAGGCGTGGGCTCTAGCTATATCCTTAGCTATTTATTTAAAGTATCTATTTTAATTTGATATATCCTCTTCATGTTATGTGCAATTAAGTTAATAAATATAAAGGCGGAATTCCAATAGGATTTAAACTTGTTGAGATTTTAACCATTAGATTGCATACTATATTGATGGATTGATTCAAACCAAGTTACACCATTGTAGCAATACAACTTGGACCATATTATGAGACAATAATTCCATACTTAAAACAAAGTTTTTTTTACAGGATTTAGTAGTATACATTTTACGTATAAAAAAAGGGCAAGTTACGAAACATATCAAAACTCGATGGCCTCAACCTGCTAGAGAACGGAGTCTAATGGACACCTCAAAGAGTTATAAGCCATCCAGTATTGAAACAGTTTGAGTCTTGTACTATCGGTTATTTCAGAGTAACTATATCTGACATATGGAAACTGTAAAAAATAAATGCTAGCCGCAAAATACATATATAAAAACAAAGAAAGGACTATCAGTCATCATCTGAAGATTCTATTGGAGCCGGATCTTTCACGCTTGACCTCGACATATCTGCTGGCAAGTTAAAACAAAGTATTATATCTACATACATCTAATATTAGATTTATTAGAGATTAAATATACATTAACATCTACATATGCGAGTTGAAGGAAAGTAATTTGATGCATCAATTTCGTTAAAAAAATACATACAATAATAATTTATTTAGTTTCACGTTTTTAAGACGGAGAAAGTATTCTTAAAATTATTTCACTCTCTATCTCACCCCTTCTCCCCTTCTCCAATAATTACATTTTTATTTGAAGGTGTCCTGGTTTGAAATTGGTGAGGCCAGGCATTGTCTACCTTTTTCATCTCCATTTGATATTTGTCGCTCTATTGTTTTGACATGGGTCAACTTTAACTTAAGAAAAAAAAGGAATTACACATCTTATTGTAAAATGGACCGTTTTTCTAAATAAAATTTGCTTATATATAAATAAATTTTATAAATAATAACTAGAAATTTATCATGGAGGAGCTTGTTAGAATTGGAATAATCTAAAATCCCTCAGAAATTGGTAGGTGGGGAGCCACTTGACACAAAATATAATTTTTTAAATTTATTAAAAGTAATGGACCATTTTGCTAAATAAAATTTGCTTATATATAAATGAATTTTATAAATAATATTGAACATACGTGGAGAAGGAACTTATTAGAAATGGAATAATCCTCAAATCCCTAGGAAGCGTGGCATGAATCTAATTTTTTAAATTTATTAAAAGTCAATGCAACTTAAAAAACTTTGTAATACACGACAATTGTTGATAAACATTTCACCACTTCAGTGATGAATGCATAAGTTTACATACAGAAATAAGTGCATATGCATATAAGCTTATGCAGAAAGAAGAAAACATATATCCATTTTCATATATGAGCTAAAAAAACACATAAGATCTGAACACCAATCAACATACAAAAATACACAGGCCGAGCTAAAAGTGAAATAGAAACAAAAAAAACATAAGAAGAAATCAACCCCAAATTCATAAATGAAATAGTTGGATATTTCTTGGTTTTAATATTGTGCTGATGAAGATCAAGGCACCCATGTTCTCACAATGGGCCTCTTGGAGGTTCACATTAACTAGTTATGAATTCTTATCAATAATTATTAGGTGGATGGTAAGGATTTAACCTCCATGAAATATTCTAGAATTTTCATAGTAGTATACACAAATCAATGATTGAGATTTATATCCAAAGTAGTTATGTCTTTTTTATCCTTTTAATTAAATTAAATAATTAAAAATATGTTATATGAACGAGTGTCATATGAAATGAGTTATGGTTTTTTGGGCATGTAGTATTGATAAGCCATAGTAATGGCCCATGATATTATAACAAAGCTTACTTATAGATTTAGAATCTCCACGATAAAGTAGGGATAAATGTATTTAATTAATTTTTAATATCTAGGTAAAAATATGAAGATGGGTAACACTTTTGTGAGAATTCTGGGCAGAAAATGTTTTTCCTCAATAGTTCGGTCGAACGTTTGTCAAAGTTCAGCCGAACTATTCAGGAGTTCGACTAAACTCGTTCTGCCATTTACATTGACAGCGTACTGACAAAAATGGAAAAAAAACTTTTTGGCCGGAGATTGGAAAACTAACAAACAAAGTTAACCCAAACTATTAGTTCAGACAGATTTTTAACATAGTTTAGCGAAACTAGTATTTTATAAATATATCGCCCACAAATCGTTCTAGGTTTCTTGTTCACATCTGTCTCACGCGATTGTAGTTGATTTGGTGTTGCGCTCACATCTGTTCCATGCGATTTTAGTTAATTTGGTGTTTCGCTCACATCTATCTCACTCAATTTTAGTTGATTTGGTGTTGCGCCACACTGAGGGGAGTTTTGTTGATTTATGCTGCGCTGAGGAGGTATGTTTTGCTAATTTTTTTATTTCCTGTAATTATTTTCTGTTGTTTTTTTTTAATTTGATTTTAATTTGGTTTTTTTTCTTCCTAGAGTTCTTCCACGATGACTTCAGCGTCTTCACCGTCTCCAGGGATCATATTCCGTGTCTTCAGGGATCGAATTAACAACCAATTTCTACTGCGAATTTCTAGGTATGTATGTTCCTATCCAGTCTAATTAATGTCCATGTTTGTAAAGACGAATTTTCTCACTGTTTCTGCTCAGAGTTACTGTCTGTAGTCGGACGTGCAACCTTATGTATTGAATTTTGACATCTCTAGTAACATCATGTAGCATTTTTTTCTACAATGATTTCATATAGAAGCGACACCAGGCTATCGACTTGGCACAGACTAGACTTCATGAACTTACGAGAGGTGAAATCACTAGTAAAGCTTCTAGGAGTGACTGTTTCCAGCCTAGTAAAGTATCCTGAAAAGCTAATTAGTCTATTTAGTCTTTCCTGTAACCTTATGGAATAGCCTAAAGTCCAAGCCTTAGTCTAATGCATTTTGATCTGTGTAAATATTGTCATAAGAAAGACATAACTATCATACAATCCTAGATATGCTACTAAATAGGTATCTGATAGGTCTTGTTCTTTATACTCTCCATCATAATCCACCCACCTTTTCATTCTTGAATTTCCTATCCCCATAGGCTACTTTTATGCACTCTAATTTATCAGCTATTAGAAGGCCAGGTTCAGCTTCTCTATCATTATCTAGATATGATGCCACTTATCTTTCTAAACTTTCTCAATTATCTAGAGAAAAAAGCGAAAAGAAACTAGATTATTAGCCTTGTTAGTCCCGTTTGGAGCCCTTTAGACACTTGCTTTTTAGTATTAGATTTGGTCCCCATTAAAACAAGCCTTATGATACTCTTCTTTAGTTCAAGCACATTGATGTGAGTTATACCGGTCTTATTGTATAGACAAAACAACTAGATATGCATATACTATGTTAACTTACCCATTCTATGAAGTGAATATCGTTTAAGCTATAGAGAAAGAACAACTAGATCATTGTGTGTACCTTATGTTTGGAGAATTAGATTCAGCTAGAACATCCCCAGCAACACCCCTAGTTGGACATCCTGGCACCGAATTTCTTAGCTTACTTTCTTTATAGCATAATTCGAAGAATCACTTATCATGAAAATTGCTTGTATATGATTTTCCATCCGCGTAACCTGGATATAAGAGATTAAGCAAATAACACATCAGCTCTCAATGGAGTTGTGTTAGAGAGTAAGGTTCATTTCTTTTGCTAAGAATTTATTGTTCATATCTCATATTAAAAGTAGCTAAATTAAATTTACTCAGAATTTAAGCCTCTGCAAAAAAGATTTAATATTTCTTATCATAATATTTCTTAAACTTCCTTCATGATATCTATGGTTGCTCACCTTCGTTCAATATTGGGTAAAAGGTCATGGTCTTACCTTAATTTCTATTCTAATTCCCTTTCCTAACTTCCTAACTTTGATTTTCATTTAATATTTCTTATCATAATATTTCTTGAACTTCCTTCATGATATATATGGTTGCTCACCTTCGTTCAATATTGGGTAAAAGGTCATGGTCTTACCTTAATTTCTATTATAATTCCCTTTCCTAACTTTGATTTTCGTTTAATATTTCCTATCATAATATTTCTTGAACTTCCTTCATGATATCTATGGTTGCTCACCTTCGTTCAATATTGGGTAAAAGGTCATGGTCTTACCTTAATTTCTATTCTAATTCCCTTTCCTAACTTCCTAACTTTGATTTTCATATAATATTTCTTGAACTTCCTTCATGATATATATGGTTGCTCACCTTCGTTCAATATTGGGTAAAAGGTCATGGTCTTACCTTAATTTCTATTCTAATTCCCTTTCCTAACTTCCTAAATTTGATTTTCATTAATATTTCTTATCATAATATTTCTTGAACTTCCTTCATGATGTATATGGTTGCTCTTGTCAGTTAATAATAGATAAAAAGTTATTTGATGTTGCAATAGTTTATTCTAATTACTCACAAAGCCTAAATTTGATTTTCATTAATATTTCTTATCATAATATTTCTTGAACTTCCTTCATGATGTATATGGTTGCTCGCCTTCGTTCAATATTGGGTAAAAGTTCATGGTCTTACCTTAATTTCTATTCTAATTCCCTTTCCTAACTTTGATTTTCCTTTTGATCTTGGAGATAAACCCAATCATTATATTGGGTAAAAGGTCGTGATCTTACCTTAATTTATATTCTAATTCCCTTTCCTAACTTCTTAACTTTGATTTTCATTTAATATTTCTTGAACTTCCTTCATGATATATATGGTTTCTCACCTTCGTTCAATATTGGGTGAAAGGTCATGGTCTTACCTTAATTTATATTCTAATTCCCTTTCCTAACTTTGATTTTCCTTTTGACCTTGGAGATAAACCCAATCATTATATTGGGTAAAAGGTCATGGTCTTACCTTAATTTCTATGCTAATTCCATTTCCTAACTTTCATTTTCCTTTTGACCTTGGAGATAAACCCAATCATTAAATATAATAGTCGTCCTTTCTAGGGAACTTAGTATGGGTTTCTTAGTGGTTTTGAACCCTTATGATGATGTGAGGTGGTGTTTCAAACATGGGAGTAACTTGTGTTTGCATGTGATGCTCACGGGCCATGGTTTCTTTTGTGGGTTATAGATGGTTTAGTTCTACCTCCTAAGATAAAATTTCTAAAAAACTTCCCTTTATTCCTTAAAGTCAAAATAGATCTATACTAAGGATTACTCTTTATACGCATTTCTACCATATAAATTCTAACGATAATTAATCACATATGTGTTAAAGTAGAATATGAAATAAGCCCTTTTTACACTCGGCTTGGCTCTTAGGTACATAGATGTGTGGGTTTGGGAATGTGGTTCACATGAAAAGTAATAGGGATGGATTTAGTGGAAACCTTTTATAAGATCAGGACTCAAACAATTGTGATATTTTCCCTTCTTACCAACTTAGTCCATCCTTCTAGAAAAATCCCTTTTAATGAAGCAGATATATCCATAGTGATCCACTGATATTTGTTCACCAACAACTATTCCATTTTGGACTTTTATATCTCAAAACTATGTTCATTGAATTTATGCATCTATATCTTTAAACTACTTGAAACTATTTTATTACACCATAGGAATCATTTCGAGAAAAACACATTAGCCATAAAAGTTTCCCATTGAAACCAAAAGTGATTTGATACAAAACATAGGTTTAACCTTATATAGTTAATTGTTTCAAATAGATTTTTAATAAATTAAAAAATATTCAATGTAAAACACATGCACACATTAACATATAATTGTGATTTTTTCCCTTCTTTCCAACTTAGTGGACATCCTTCTAGAAAAATCTCTTTTAATGAAGCAGATATATCCATAGTGATCCACTAATATTTGTTCACAAACAACTCTTCCATTTTGGACTTTTATATCTCAAAACTATACTCATTGAATTTATGCATCTATATTTTTAAACTACTTGAAACTATTTTATTACACCATAGGAATCATTTCGATATATCTCCCATTTTAATGGGGTGTATCACATTTCGAGAAAAACACATTAGCCATAAAAGTTTCCCATTGAAACCAAAAGTGATTTGATATAAAACATAGGTTATAACCTTTTATTGTTTAATTGTTTCAAATAATTTTTTAATAAAATGAAAAATATTCAATGTAAAACACATAGTATATAGAAACAAAAAGTAATTTGATGCAAAACATAGGTTTTAACCTTATACTATGTTAATTGTTTTGAAAATAGATTCTTAATAAAATGAAAAATATTCAATGTAAAACACATGCATATTAACATATAATTGTGATATTTTCCCTGCTTTCCAAATTAGTCCATCCTTCTAGAAATATCTCCTTTTAATGAAGAAAATAGATCCATAGTGATCCACTGATATTTGTTCACCAACAACTATTCCATTTTGGACTTTTATATCTCAAATATATGCTCATTGAATTTATGCAGATCTATATCTTCAAACTACTCAACTATTTTATTACACCATAAGAATTATTTCAATATATCTCCCATTTTAATGGGGTGTATCACATTTGGAGAAAAAAACACAAATTAGCCATAAAATTTTCCCATTGAAACCAAAAGTGTTTTGATACAAAACATAGGTTTTAACCTTATATAGGTAAATTTTGTTTCAAATAGATTCTTTTAATTTAAAATGAAAAATATTCAATGTAAAACACATGCATTCTTATACAACCTTATGTTTACGTAAAGTAGTTTGAGTGATTCCATGGGTCCTCTACACCCTTCACAGGGTATAATTGGGATAGGTAGTGTTAACTTCTATAAGTTCTATATGCCGAGTCTGTAAAGGGCCAGGTAGCCTCTGTATCTCATCTTTTATGAAAGGTGACATATCCAATAAATGCCCCTACAGTCAATCTCTGGAATAGATCTAAATAGAAGTTTTTTATTTTCATATGCATGGTCTAAAACAATGAGAGAGAGAGAAAAAAACCTTTTATATTCAATGTAAAAAACATACATTAACATATAATTGTGATATTTTCCCTTCTTTCCAACTTTTTCTATCCTTCTACAAAAATCCCTTTTAATGAAGGATATATATCCATAGTGATCCACTGATATTTGTTCACAAACAACTATTCCATTTTGTACTTTTATATCTCAAAACTATGCTCATTGAATTTATGCATCTATATATTTAAACTACTTGAAACTATTTTATTACACCATAGGAATCATTTAGAGAAAAACTTGCATTGCATTATAAAGTTTGTTAAAAAGAAAGAAAAGGAACTTCAAAAGTGATTTGATACAAAACATAGGTTTTAACCTTATATAGTTAATTGTTTCAAATAGATTTTTAATAAAATGAAAAATATTCAATGTAAAACACATGCACATTAACATATAATTGTGATATTTTCCCTTCTTTCCAACTTAGTGGACATCCTTCTAGAAAAATCCCTTTTAATGAAGCAAATCTATATCCATAGTGATCCACTGATATTTTTTCACAAACAACTATTCCATTTTGGACTTTTATATCTCAAAACTATGCTCATTGAATTTATGCATCTATATTTTTAAATTACTTGAAAGTATTTTATTACACCATAGGAATCATTCCCATATATCTCCCATTTTAACGGGTGTATCACATTTCGAGAAAGACACAAATTAGCCATAAAAGTTTCCCATTGAAACCAAAAGTGATTTGATACAAAACATAGGTTTTAACCTTATATAGTTTAATTGTTTCAAATAGATTTTTAATAAAATGAAAAATATTCAATGTAAAACATGTATAGTATTTAGAAACAAAAAGTAATTTGATACAAAACATAGGTTTTAACCAAGTATATAGTTAATTGTTTTGAAAATAGATTCTTAACAAAATGAAAAATATTCAATGTAAAACACATGGACATTAACATATAATTGTGATATTTTCCCTTCTTTCCAACTTAGTCCATCCTTCTAGAAATATCCCTTTTAATGAAGCAAATATATCCATAGTGATCCACTAATATTTGTTCACCAACAACTATTCCATTTTGGACTTATATACCCCAAAAATATGCTCATTGAATTTATGCATCTATATCTTTAAACTACTTGGAACTATTTTATTTCACCATAGGGATCATTTCGATATGTCTCCCATTTTAATGGGGTGTATCACATTTCGAGAAAAAACACATTAGCCATAAAAGTTTCCCATTGAAACCAAAAGTTCAATTTGATACAAAACATAGGTTTTAACCTTATATAGGTAATTGTTTCAAATAGTTTCTTAATTTAAAATGAAAAATATTCAATGTAAAACACATGCATTAACATATATAATTTTGTGATACTTTCCCTTCTTCTAAACTTAGTGGACATCCTTTTAGAAAAATCTCTTTAAATGAAGCAGATATATCCATAGTGATCTACATATTGATCCACTGATATGTGTTCACGAACAACTATTTCATTTTGGACTTTTATATCTCAAAACTATGCTCATTGAATTTATGCATCTATATTTTTAAACTACTTGAAACTATTTTATTACACCATAGGATTCATTTTGATATATCTCCCATTTTAATGGGGTGTATCACATTTCGAGAAAAACACATTAGCCATAAAAGTTTTCCATTGAAACCAAAAGTAATTTGATACAAAACATCTAGGTTTTAACCTTATATATACTTTAATGTTTCAAATAGATTTTTAATAAAATGAAAAATATTCAATGTAAAACACATGCATTAACATATAGTTGTGATATTTTCCCTTCTTTCCAAATTAGTGGACATCCTTATAGAAAAATCCCTTTTAATGAAGCAGATCTATATCCATATTGATCCACAGATATTTGTTCACAAGCAAAATTTCGAGAAAAACCAAATTTGATACAAAAACATAGGTTTTAACCAAGTATATAATTAATTGTTTCGAATAGATTTTTTAATGAAATGCACATTAACATATAATTGTGATACTTTCCATTCTTTCCAACTTAGTGGACATCATTCTAGAAAAATCCCTTTTAATGAAGCAGATATATCCATAGTGGCATTGATATTTGTTCACAAACAACTCTTCCATTTTGGACTTTTATATCTCAAAACTATGCTCATTGAATTTATGCATCTATATTTTATTACACCATAGGAATCATTTCGATATATCTCCCATTTTAATGGGGTGTATCACATTTCGAGAAAAAACACATTAAAGCCATAAAAGTTTCCCATTGAAACCAAAAGTGATTTGATACAAAACATAGGTTTTAACCTTATATAGGTAATTGTTTCAAATAGATTCTTAATTTAAAATGAAAAATATTCAATGTAAAACAAATGCATTCTTATACACACTTATGTCTACGTAAAGTAGTGTGACTGATTCTACGGGTCCTCTACACCCTTTATAGGGTATAATTGGGACATGTAGTGTTAACTTCTAGAAGTGCTATAGGCAGAGTCTGTAAAGGACCAGGTAGCCTGTGGATCTCATCTTTTATGAAATGTGAAATATATAGTAAATGCCCCTACAGTCAATCTCTGGAATAGATCTAAATAGAAGTTCTTCATTTTAATATCCATTGTAAAAAAAATGCATTTTTATACATCCTTATGTCTACGTAAAATAGTGTGATTGATTCCACGGGTCCTCTACACCCTTCATAGGGTATAATAAGGACAGGTAGTGAAATAACTTCTACAAGTTTTATAGGCAGAGTCTGTAAACGACTAGTTAGCCTCTAGATCTCATCTTTTATGAAAGGTGACATATCTAGTAAATGCCCCTACAATGAATCTCTGGAATAGATCTAAATAGAAGTTCTTCATTTTAGTATCCATAAAACACAACCACTTTAAGGTAAACTGTGTACATTTGCCATTTATCCCACAAACTAAAGGCTTCCTCCTATTAATTCTAGATGTGGATTCTACCATAATATTTTTAAGTCAAATTTTAAGATAAACCATGCACATGTCATTTATCTCATGATCTTGTGTCATATTACCCTTCATTACAATAGGTAATAATTTTAATATATCTATATATATATATATTTTCTCAGGGATAAGAAAACCATTAAATATGGTTGAAAAATGGAAATTACACATAGAAGTTTCTTACTATCCCAATCCAGGGAAAGCAGTGATTACATATGTGCTTTCCAATATTGCAACTAGCAAAGTCGTCCAAAGGAAAATGAATATATCGAGAAGAACAACAAACAACGAGGCATATTATATTGGATTGATAGAAGACTTGAGAACAACTATGGAGTATGGATTAAATTGAATTATAGTTTTCTCCAATTATGAACTTGTGTGCAACCAGATGAATGACATGTGTTAAGAAGGAGAGGCTAAAAGAAATGCATGGAATAACAAACAATATTGTTAGCCAATTTCAATTTTTTAATATAAGACATTGTTCAAATGTGAATAAGATGTCTACTGATCTAGTGCGTGGGGCAATGCCAATTCAGGATTCATCTATCAAATATGAATTGATAGATTAATTAGAATTATACGGGGCAATGCCAATGCAAGATTCATCTCTCAAAGACGAATTAGTTTTGAGACGCTCTTCTTCAAAAATTCAAAATTCATCTCTCAAAGATGAATTACTTTTGAGATGCTCTTTTTCAAAAATTCAAGGTTCATCTCTCAAATATGAATTAGTGTTGAGACTCTCTCCTTCAAAATTTATTGATGGACATTGTAACATATCTTGGATATGTGTGTGTTTTGTACTTATAAATGCGTCTTTTTAATGACCATGTGATTTTTTCAATTATATACCAAGTGTGCTCCCACCACACCATGTAAAGTGCAACTTGGTGAACTTCACATTTGCAACAAGAGGTGAACTTCACACTTTTATAAAATTAAAATGCAGGGACTTCAACAAATTTTTGTTTAAATGGAGTTTCACTTCTTTTTTAATGACAATGTATTTTTTTCAATTTTATACCAAGTGTGCTCCCACCATGTAAAGCGCAATTTGGTGAAATTATCATTTTTATAATTTTTTTTACTTAAATTGAGTTTCACACATCAATTAGTGCTTTGAAAGTTGTGTTTTACATAATTTAGTAATACATTAATTACATTAATTTTATGGAATTTATTTTGAATTTATTTTAAATTCTAGTCATTTAAAAAAATAATTGTAAATGTCCACCATAGATATATATATCATGGAGGATGAACGACGAAGATAAACATAATCCCTTATCTCTACGAGAGGGGGGGATCGGGGATCGAGGGATGTTCATGGTATTTAAATATAATCTTAAATCTCCATACATGTGTGTACGTATGAAATTGATTTTTTATCGACTTTGTGAGTTAAATGAGTTGTTAATAAGTTTATTTTTTTATTTTTTAGGAGATAAGAGGAGAAGGGTCTCTACTCCATCCATGGAGCATGCCCATGGTTCACCGAGTCGTGGTATGGTTCACGCAATTTAATCAATGAATATGTACATGTATTTATATGTATGAATGTAATTTTCAATTGATTATAAATTCGTATTTGTTTATGAAGTTTCTCTCTCGTCTTGAGAGGTTGGTGGTGGTTCAAATCCCCTTAGAGGGCCATCAATAAGTGCTAGCATATTGCAAGAAGGTGGTGATATTTATTCCCCGAAGGCCAATCAATGGCTAGTGGTGTTGGTTCTCATCAGGGTCGTTCTAGTTTTCAACAGTTTGAGGGTGGGGAAGATGCTAGCCAACCACATTGAGGTTGCCATAAATTTGAATATTTTTTTCATTCAATTTGTACAAATTTGTTTACATGTGTTTTTTATAATAGACAAAATTTTATATATTGATGCAGAGGTTGAAAATGCTCCAAATGTTGGTTGAAATAGATGAAGGGCATAACACTTCATTCAAGAAGAAGGTTGTCCACCCACCACGACATATCCGGCCGACATTTACGATATACCATGGGAAAAAAACATGCAGCAATGCACCTTAGAAAGGTGTCAACAAATTCATGCAAAATTGCAGAGAGATCTCGTGTCTTTGACTCTACCTGCTGAGAGTCGACAAAGCTTGGGAATAGTTACACATTCTTCAGGCAAACTAGTAGATGTGTACCAAAAGCTTGGGCCAACCACGGATACTTTTGTGGATGTCATGAGAAAAAGAAAGGAAACAGTGATGGGACCCGATAAATGAGAGGCTGTTAAAGAAAGAGTGAAAACAACAATGGCAAAGTCTATGTTTAATTTTAAAGAAGGGCCGAAAAGAAAGATGCTGAAGGTGCAATATTTCAAGCACCCTGATATAGCTCACTATTTGTATGATAGACATCTTGCGGCTTATGGAAGACTCCCATGGAATGACGAGGTTCCAACTTATTTTGCAAAATTATTTTTGGAAATGAAACCCAATTAAAATGACCTTCCCTCTGAATTTTTTGGTCCTGGGAAAGGTCGGTTTTGTGACCGTAGGGGCGCTAGGCGCTATTCCTCCAGTATTCAGAATAGGGAATGCAGGGACAGTGAAAAAATGCTGTGTAACAACCACACAAAATTTTAAGGAGTTTAGGGGCTTTGGGATGGGTCAGGCCCCTCTTTTTGTAAAGGGATCATGTTTATTTTGATAGTTTTGAATCTGCCCATGGTATCTGGACCATGGTATGTTATGTATGAGAATGCTGTATAAAGCAATGTAAGGTCAAGTCAAAATATAGAATGAAATCATGGTATGAGTGCAAACGGTGAAAAAATTGTGTTTTATTTTGTTTTGGGTCTTAGAATAAGGCTCCGCAGCTATGTACGCGGAGGCCTCGAAGAGTCTGCAGTTGTGTGCACGGGTTGAAGAAGGATTATATTGAAACGAATCATCATTACTAAAGGAAAGGAAAGTTCTGAAGTATTTCCGTGTTACCTGTGCAATCTATCTATTATCTATATTCGAAGTTGTTTTATGCATCACAAAGTATTGTATGTTATTTTATGGATAGTAAAGTCTTTTATGTTTTTTATATGTGTTATATTGGGTTAAATATTTCATAAGATTGATAATAGCGTGGTGTGTAATAGTATTAGAGCGATGAAAAAGGCATAGGCTGTGGAAGTAGATAATTAGATCCGCGCAATCTAGAAAAGCATAATAAAGGAGCTTAACACTATATCCATATCTTATTGTCCCTCTGGATGAAAAAACTTGGTTATGTCATCCCCTAATATTGCCTCGGGTGAGACTACGATTTGTGCTGCAGGTTGTTGCCGAAAAGGGCCAGTAATAGAGGGTTTTGTTGGTTGCATAACAACTCCAAACTTGGGTCTGACCCATCCAATCCAACAAATGGTTATGTTGTTGGGACTGATATCTAATTTAGGTATATGTGGATGTGGCATTCGACAAGAAAGAAAATACAAGATTGGGTAGTTCTAATAGAAGGGGAATTCGCAGTTCAAGAAAATAGAAATCCATGGCTGTCAACTGAAGCTTGGTTGTAGAGATATATTTTTACAGAACAACACGATATATTGTTCTCATCATTTGAAAATGAGTTGCATGAATTGTTGTCAATGTTGACTGAGAACCAAACCTTTTTTAAGAATGACGAACCTATTGCGTGTAGCCCTGAATCGTGTCAGCGACTTAAGGATACTGATAAAAAAATATCAAGAGCTGTTGATTTTTGGATCGACAATATTTTAGCAGGATTTATAACTGAGTTCGCCATAGACACATCTGTATCCTGCAACGAAGCTGGGAAAATATTTTTCAAGGGTCTGCAAAGTAAGTATTTGAATTCTTTAAAGTCGTGGATTAATATGCTTTTAAGTGAAAAGGGTGTGCTATGCATGCAATCAGATTAATGTTTGGGCTTAAGTACGGAGGCAGTTCTACGCGAAGTGGAAAATGATACATAGTAGATGACGAAAATTACATTGAGACTGATTATAGTCCATTGTTGAGTGGATCTGAAAGTGAAGAAGAAATAAGTAGCCCCACAACCCCTAGAGGCGCGTCCCAGTTAGGATTTGGAGATAATCAAGGCGCCTCTGGGATTCACCATCCTGCTACTCCCCTCACACCCCATCCCCCTCCCCATACTTTCCCTCCACCTCCACCTCCCCCTCCCCCAAGAGACATGGCTAATGGGGTCAGGATGGCTATTTTTAGAGGTTAGGGATCAAAGGATCCTGAAAAATTTTGGTTTGTCGTTGAAGGAGTATGTAAAGCGCGACGTGTCAGAGATGATGACATAAATAAGGCACAACTTGTCACAACGCTACAAGAAAGGGTGCTAACATGGTATATGAAGTATTCTACGATGCATCAGGATGCCACACTGGACGAAACAAAGAAAGCACTGAATGCAGAGTTTAAGAAGCCAAAATCGTAGTTGCAATGTATCATTGAGTTGAAGGAGATTAAGCAGGTGGTAACTGATTCTGTTTGGGAATTAGATCAAAGGTGAAAGATGTTAATGGGACATGTGAACTTCAAAATTATTGAAGAATAACATAAGGACTAGTTTATAGTTGCGCTATTGCCACTTATTAGGCTTCCGTTGACACAACAGAAGATATCAACATAGGTTGAGGCTCTGGAAATCGCTATGAAGTTAGAAGCTTTGTGGGTCGCAGATACCCATGTAGGCATACAATAGATTCAGAGCCAACTAATAACAATGCATTTAGAGCTGCAAGATCTGAAGAAGGGTAAGGAAGTCAGGTGAGAAATTCGATCCGAAGTATGGTGTACAAAATGTAAAACATAAGGCCATTATAAGGATCAATGCCTTGCATTCAAATAATGTATCAATAGTGGAGCATCTAATCCATTGAACCCAGGATTAAGCATATGGTGTAACTTATGTAGGATTGCAAGTCAACATTTTATAGAAGAGTGTTATTTGTTGCAGAATTATGTGCAGACCCCAAAGCAGTTGTTTTGTAACTTCTGTAGATCAATAGGGCATGATGAAAAGAACTGTCGAAGTTATGATTTGAAGCTAGAAAAAACTGTAGGCATGTACATAATGCAAGCTAAAGGACACACACATGAGGAACATGGCCAGCTTAGAGGGCACATAGGGTTCCATGGTCAAGGATGCAAACGAGGAGGATGCACTGGTCAAGGATGTGGTCAATTCATATGTTACAATTGTGGTGAAGATGGGAGATTTGAGAGGGATTGTCAGAACCCCACTTCAGCCTCTTGCAGGTATTGTAGATATTTTGACCATGTAATCAAAGATTGTCCAATTTTGATAGCGAATATGTTGGAGAAAATAAATCAACAACCTACGCAAACCTGCAGATGATGACCACTGAACCAAGAGATAATGAACCATGCATTAACATAGTAACATGAAGTGGCGCAGTAACAGGAGATGATAAGGCCAAAGGAAATAAACCAATGGAATATATATGGGTCAAAAAGGCCGTAAAAAAGGCCTTGGGATTCAACATGCAGAGGGAAAAGGAGACATTTATGGATGCAAGGCGAAGCTTCATGGATCTTGGAGCTTCCACATCTAGAGCATAGTCATTACAACAATTAATTCCAAAGAGGACAACACCTAAATAATTATTGCGATGAGGGAGTTTGATCCAGCCATATTAAATTCATTTATGTAGACCTACATGAAGTTGTTATGAGATCAGAAGGTCATTTAAGGACTCTAGGATTTGATAGAATGTTGCACTAGAAAGGAAGAACATTGCAACGAGCCTCACGCAACAAATAAATTTCATCGACATGGAAAGCCGACCAGCAGGGAAATGAGATTAACTGCATAAATTCGGGACTATGACATGGATCAGGTAATCTATATTTGGGATATGATGCCAATGTGTTTCCTAAGCAAAAATTGGAGGGAATGGGAAAACTGCAGTTGCAATGGTCACCGATCCAATTGAGAATGGATAACCAACAAAAGATATTCCTATGGGAAGATTTCTAGGTATAGTAGTAGACATTGAAGGAGTGCACGCTATGGCATATTTTGAATTAATTGAGATTGTAGAGGATGACAATCCTTATCCAACACTGCTTGGATTGGATTGGAATTTTGATACTGATGCAATAATCAATTTGAATAAGAGAATGATGGTGTTGGAACAAGGCGATTTGAGGGTCTTCGTTCCTCTCGATCCATAAGAAGGAGTGTGGTATACAAAGCCTATCTGCGATGAATACTATGATGTTGATATCGGTAACATATAAAAGATAACAATGAAGGAAGAGGATTGGATCAATCCCACTGTAGATGGAAGGCTAAGCTGGTAATGGGACAGTTCCTGTATTTCAGACTCAGATGAAGAACTGGAGAATTGGCAGAACAAGTGATGTAACATAATCACAAGATCACTTCGTTGCATCACGAGTCAGAGGTATGTAATTTTGCTTTCTATGATGGGATAGGAGATGTCAATGTTTTTCTTGATGAATTTGAAAGAGAATTTCTAGAAGAACAGAGGTTTCAAGGTTTGGACATAGCTTTGAGATCTACACCTGCTAGATGGTGGGGTACTCATAAGGAAAATATTAGAATTTGGAGAGAGTATCGCAAAATTATGAAGATCAGATTTGGTTAAGTAAATACTAGAATTGAAATGAAATATGATGGCAACGATGATCCTCATGGGCACATTTTTCGCTTGACTACGATGTGGGGAAAAGATCCAGAGCTAGAATGGGTACACATATTATTTCACACATAGGATGTGATACCTATGAATTGATATACAGAGACATAAATATGAAATGGGACAATGAATTGGGAAAATTTGGTTGAAGGATTCTTAATGACTTTTAGTTTTGAAGATGACTGTCAGTATATTGACGAAGCTCTTCACACAGTTCGAGCAGGTATTTTCAAGACTACAACTGCGCTAACATGGACATTGCCTGATTGGACAACGCAGTTGGAGCATGCAGTAGGATGCTATAATGTGATAGCGGAAGAGGATGACGAGGATCCATGCAATGTTAATATCCAAGAATCAAAGGAACATCACGAAGTTGTTGGACCAAAACCTGAGAGTGTTGACATATCACAACCGGTGAAGACACATAAGTTGAATATAGGGTCATATGAAGAGCCAAAATTTGCGTTGATTGGAGATTATTGGTATGAAGACATAGTCAGAAAATTTGTTGAGCTATTGCATGAATATCAAGAGCTCTTTCCCACAAAGTTTTCTGAACTAAAGGGGATAATAGGAGACCTCAGAGTTAAGAGGATTAATATGAAACCAAATGTGAAGCCTTTAAAAAAACAACCATATAGATTAAACCCAAAGTACAAGAAAAAGTGAAGGAATAATTGGAAAAGATGATCAAGGATGGTATAATTGAACCTGTGGAGGAATCTAAATGGGTAACCCCTATGGTAGTTTAGGAGAAGAAGACAAAGGGTGAGATCAAAATTTGTGTTGATTTGAGGAAGCTAAATTATGCATGTTCGCATGATCCATTTCCTACACCTTTCACAAATGAATTAATCGTCTAATGTTGGGGGGCAAGAGGCCTACTATTTTACAGATAGTTTTTCAGGGTAGCATCAGATTAGAATTGCACTAGAAGGTAGGAGTAAGACAAATTTTTCCACTGAATGGGTAAATTTTCAGTATACAGTCATGTCATTTGGGTTGAAGAATGCTCCTGCAATATTCTCTAGAGTAGTAGTTGTAGCTTTTAAAGAGTTAGTATACACAATTTTTTGGAGGTTTATTTCGATGATTGGATAGTATTTGGACTGATAAAGAAACATGTTGTGAGCTTAAGACTGATGTTGGATACCTATAGGTAGTATCAAATAACTTTGAACTTGAAGAAATGCATCTATTGTGTACCTTTTGGTATACTATTGGGGCATGTGGTTTGTAGATAAAGACTGATGGTAGACCCTACAAAGATTGTTGTTATTGTAAACTTGGAACCACCTAAGACAATGAAGCAACTGCGCCCAACACTAGGACATACTGGTTATTATAGGAAGTTTATAAAGGCATATGTGCAGATCACTGTGCCGATGGAGAAGTTGTTGAAAAAGGATGTTACTTATTGCCGGGATGAAGAATTCCAAAACAACCTCGACATACTGAAGGAGAAGATGGTAATTGTGCCAATTCTAGTTTTCCCAGACTGGAATAAGGAGTTTCACGTACATGTTGATGCATCTTTCATAGATTTGTGTTCAGTACTAGCACAACTAGGCGATGGAGACATTGATCACCCCATAGATTTTTCAAGAAGCAAATTTTCCAAGGCAGAGAAGAATTATTCCATGATAGAAAGAGAGGCACTACAGAAGTTTAGACATTATTTGTTAGGAGTGCACTTCAAGATGTTCACAGATCACTCTGTGCTGAAGTATTTGGTGAACAAGCGTGTTTTAGGAGGGAATATTTGTAGATAGTTGTTATTATTTCAAGATTATGATTTTGAAGTTATAGTAAAGCCAATAAGATTGAATGTTGGGCCTGATCATCTGTTCAGGATAGAGACAGGTGAAGAACCCACTAACATTGAAGAGAACTTGCCTAATGCGCAAATACTCACAATAAGGGTTGTAGATGATCAATTCACAGATATTATCCAGTTTTTGACTATAGGGATGGCACCCATAGAGTATACTACGTAGCAGAAAAAGTGAGACGAGCTTTGAGCTGCATGTCTGAGATGAGTTTCGAAGAAATTTCCAGGGAATTCATCAAGAGGGGATTAGCTAGAATCATGACTGCCACACCATCTTCGAGTGTGACAAGTACGATTTCACTAAGGAAAAAATTCACTGTCGGAGAGGCCCAACCAGATAAACAACTGCCTAAGAAGCCAATTGTAAGACAATCACCCTGAAAGAAGATCACCAAGGAGCAGAGAACTAAGGAGCAATTAGAAAATAAGAAACAAACTATGGAGGTCCATGAGAGCAACAAAGAGGAAGCTGCAACTTATATTTCTGATAATGTTTTAGCAGAGGAAGTTGCACCTATTTCTAGGTTGCTGCCATACGTACCACTCAGGAAGCCAGGTGCAAAATCAGTGAAGGATCCATAAGTCACGAAATTCATTGTATTTGTTATCAAAAAATTGTACTTGATTGGCTGTTGATTAGAAAATTCTATGTAACTGTTTCAAACCAGCTCTTGACTGAAGCTTAGCCTCTTCAGTCTGAGAGGGCTCTCTCAAAGGGGTTTATGATGTTTGATAATGATATTACTAGATGGCTAACTCTGTTTGAAAAGTAATTTGTTTTTTTTTATGATGGCAGGTTGAAAGAATACAAGCTTGCTACCATTGGGCTTATGGAGTCAACAATCAATATTTTCAGTGGCAAGGTTTCTTGACATGGAAGCTAAGGCAGATAGGGGTCTTTAACAAAGGCAAATCACACATAAAACATAGAGCAACACAATCATTTCATCACTAAAGGAAGTCAAAGCATAAACATATGAATTATAAGTAATAGGGATTAAATATACTGCAAGTGGTAAACATAAAGATAATAGATCAAAAGGACATTAAAAATCCCATAAGAATCTCAGGTTTGTCAAGAAGAAAGTCCTCTGTATTACTGATATGAGTCAAAATACATAAAGCAGCAGTTTGGTGCAAAAAGTCTCCAAGCCTTTACTACTTCGATGATTTGACTTTAAATAGACATTCTTACAACAAGGATGATATACCTGATGGCTAGATTCATCGAATTCTTCCTATGACACCTCATATAACAGAAAAACATGTCTTTTAACAAGAAAATGACAGCTACACCCTAAAGATAACATTTCCTAATAGGACTCAAACTCCTATTTGTTACATATTCTACCTTATCTTTGTGAAATAGTTACATATCAGTTACAAATAAGCATCACATGATCAAATAGGCTATGACATAGTTCATCACTACTTTACATATTAAAAACCCTCCTAGACATGTGGAACAAAACACTATTTTTCAGGAATGCAAGACCTTTATCTTCAATGAGAGCTTTAGCTGATGAGCCGTCTCCACAACACTTTATTCAAGTCATAAATGTTTGATGGTAAGGTCCCTTGACCTATTGGAGGAGTCCAAATATCCAAAACTGCCATTAAGATGCTCCAAAACCTTCAAAAACAACTTGCTACGAAAACATGACAGTTTCGTAGTGAGCTTTCGTAGCGTCCAAAAAATAGCTTTTGCACCCAAAAAATCTGCTCCTTTGCTATTCCATGGTGTCAACAAATACATGACACATCATCACCATCATTATCCTTCCTTAAAAACTGCAAAAAGTTATTTTGGAAGCAAATAAGATGCTACAAAAATTTTTGTAGCGTTTTCCTGGCTTTATGCCTAGGAAATGCTACAAAACTGTGAAAAACTGCAAAATTTCCAGATTTCAAGACTAACTGCAAAAAGTGACCTCCAGCTGTAAAAAATTGATTTTCAACATGCCATGAACCTTCTAAAACTCATTCAAACTTAACTTAGGACCCCTGTGGTGTTTCCTCTTCATTAATGATCAGTTGAGCTATGGGCTCCTCAACCACAGTCATCTTCAAGCCTTTTTTGTCCAGCTCTTCATGAATCAATTCTAATTGCTCTTGAAGGTCTTTGACTTGGTCCTTCAGTGTCCTTTTCTTAGAATGTAAGTGCAGGTTCATTTTTATGATATGTTTCACCTCTCCTCTTAATGGATTTGTCCATTTGATCAAATTTTCTGTGTTATCCAAGGTCTTAGAGACACTTGTGACTTGATCCTCCCAAATTTATTTCATTTTCTCAAACTGTACCTTCTGAACTTGTGCTTCCTTGCCTTTTTTTCAAGACTGATATTTCATCATTTTCCAGCTTCAACAGTTCCTTAAGGACCTCAATCTCTGTTTTTTCAATGATTTCTTTTTTCCTTTCCATTTTTTAATGACTAATTCTTCTTTTGAAGGTGAGGAAAGGTCAATGATGCTTGGTGGTGGCTGGACAGTTTCAATGACCTTCCGAGCTTCTTTAATTCTTTCCAAGACCTTTCTGGGATGTCTTGTCATTGGTTTCCTAGCTTGAAACATGAATCCTGCATCTTCACCTTCAAACTCTAACTTCTTAGCTGTTTTGGCTTTCTTGAGCTTTTTCCCTCCCTCATCTATATCTTCAAATTGGACTATGGGAGTTTCTTCAATATCAATAGCATGCATAATGTCTTCTAAGTTACCTTTAGCCACTGTTTGGCTTCTTGTAACCCTCTTGCTTCCATGTTTGTTCACTGTTGGCTTTTGTTTTGCAGGTGTAACTTTGGGTGTATTAACCTTCTGCAATGACTCTGTCTCCATGATCACTAGCTCAACTTGCTCTGCTATTGAAGGTGATGGGATATCTCTAGGTTTGGGAGTCCTTTTAGGAGTGATAGCATCTACTTCAAAACCACCGACAAACAAAAAATATGACCAGTCTCTACCTAATCTCTTTAACTCCTCTAATACCAACAACTTGATTAAACCAGGATGAAAGAGTGAGGTTTCATTTCCTTCAGATTCAGCTTGAACTCTGTCTGACATTTTAGCTAAGCTTCTGTATAAGTAAAAACGTAAATTAAGAGACCTCTTACCAACAAAATGTAGCAGATGCCTGAGGTGGTAGGAATAAACCATATGATACCTCCCTTCATGGGTGAAGTACTTTTGAATGATTAACAACAACTTTGAGAAGTTGTATTTCATGTAGCTCCTTGGGATGGCATTTGTGAGATCAATCTCACTATTCTCTGGCTTGATAAATTCTTTACAGTGTTGCATGGTGAACTTGAAGCCTTTGAACCATTGTTCTCCTCCTCTAGGGATTTGTGTTGCTGCTGCAATGGTCTCTGGTGTTACAATGAGGTTCAACATTCCCACCTTTCAAGCTGTCCCATTGAAACTGATAGAAAACTCCTTAGAAACCTGCACATGGCACCCTTACAATATTTAGAAAAACTGCAAATACCTTGTTCTTCTGAAAACTTCTAAGGCAGTTGGGTCTTCATTCAATAAATTAATGTCTAATGGTTCATATCTAAGACAATGGCCACCTTTTTTGGTCTTCCTCTTTGTAGCCATGATGATTTTATACCTTCTTTGCCTCGCTTGACCAATGATACCTGCAACTTTTGAAAATTCTAGCAACCAACTTGGCTTGGTGAAAAACTCTCTAGGACTCAATAGCATGCAAATATCGAGCGGAGAATGACAAATGACTCAATTGGGTAATGTTTTAAAGTTTCGATGACAACCCATGGCTTAATCATGACTCATACATGCTAAAAACAATAATAATAACCGCAGCCATGACCATTGTACCTTGATTTAACCCTAATTAACTCAAATGGCATCCACCCTAACACTTATAATCATTGGCTGACACCTAGCATTGAATTTGAAAAGACAGACAGAAAAACCCCTTTTCGTAGCATAGCTAGTTCATTTCCGAGCAGTTTCTCTACGAAAGTATTAGTAGTTTCATAGCGAAAACTGCCTTTTTACTGTGTAATTCGCTAAGAAAATAAGAAATCTTGGCTAAAGTGACATTTTCGAATTCAAAAGCTTGGGAAATGGAATATGTC